>CM046891.1:13552527-13771159 GCA_025688845.1 Cucumis hystrix | reverse complement strand
ACTAATAATAGTATAAGACGACAATAATTCACTCTTTGTTCCAAACGCTCTCGCATAGTAATAGTAAATGATACGTTATGAAATTGAGATGAAATGATGTTAAGGAAGTAGGCCAAAATGCAAATAATAGAAGCATCCCTTTCGATGACATCGCATAGGCAAAGAATTGGGAGAGAAATTTGGTAATCTCTTTCTCTTGGCCTCAAACATCAACATCCAAATCCTTTCTTTTTGGTTAACCTAAGCTTCACCATCTCCACACTTTTCCCTTTCCCCTAACATTGCATATACTTTGAGACCCACCACACACTTTCCCCCATATATCTTTCTTTTTTCTTCTTATTTTTCCTCTTTTTTGGGTACTGATTTTAAATTTTGATCACCATGTATTCCAATTTTTTTTTAATGTTTGGTTTTCTTTCTTCCTATTATATCAATTATTGCATCCTATACCATTTTAATTTCATTTGTCCAATCAGTAATTTAAGATAGTATAAAAAACAGATGGCTCAAGAACGTTATGTGTTCAAATTTTTTAGTATGTTTTGTTCCTAATATTTACTTGTTTATCAATGTCTTCATTAATACAATCTAAAATGTTTAAAATACTAAAAATATGTATATTTTGAAAATTTATTAATAAAACGATTTATTCTTAAAAATACGAGAACAAAAAAAATATATTTTTAAAACTCAAAAGTTAATTGTTCATATTCTTTCCTTCAAAATTGGTTTTTCTTAAAATGTATTCCCAAGTAAGATCAATTGTGTGATGAGTTGGATTAATTAGTTTCCTGTTAGTCCATTTAATTTAGTCAAAACCCTAACGAGTATGGAGTTGGCCCCACGAAATTTAGGGTTTATGGTATTTTATTATAACTACAATATATTAATCTTTATGATCATGTGATTAACTTTCATAAGTATTCATTACAATATATAGACTATCTTTTAAAGATTTTATCAAAGATAGTGGCTATCAATGAAATTTTATCAGATTATATATATAGGAACTAATCGGAGGTAAGGAGATGTGAAGAATATTTTGTTGTATGTCTTTTGACTTGTATGATTGGTCTTAATTCCATCATATGTCTGTTATATATTAATTGTTGGGAATACAATGAATTATTTTTCCCTTAAAATAGTATTAGAATTAAAATAAATCGTAAACTAATATGTGTGGCAATTAAATAACACAATGCTGATTTTTTTAATTGTATATATAAATAATATTATTAGTACACTTGTATTCAAATCAAAGCTAGGTTAATTTTGTCTCATACAATCAAACTCTTACTCCTTCACAACCTTTAATTTGCTTTGTATATTTAGTATATTTCCTCACAAAATCAAACTCTTTATGAAAAAATTTCAAATGGATAGTTCATTGAACATATTGGGTCAAAAGATGGTTTCTAGATCCAAAGATCTACCTGTTTCTCCTTTTGTTTTTACAAATAATTCAAGAACAAACAAGACTTAAATTTGAGTGGAAAGCATATATAATATTACATAATTTCAAATAATTATTAAAAATAAAAATTAAACTAAATTTATATATTTGATAGTGGGCTTACTTTTTTAATAAGGTTTAAAATGTTATCATGAAATATTGATAAAATGTCAGTGAATAATTTTTTAAAAAAATTATAAAAACAAAAAATATATTTAAAAATAGTAAATAAACATGTTACCTTTTTTTTTTGAACTTTTTTAAAATAATATGAATTTTAAAGAATACGTCAAAATAGGTTGGGTGTCAAATTATTGACACATCTTTTTTGTATTATATATTACGTAGGGCTCATAATTTAATCTTTTCATTATTTATATATTATTTGTGGTCTCACATCTTTTTGTTTTTCTTCTCTTATTTATATTTATATATTATATATATATAAACATATATATATATATTTAATTTTCCAATTCTAAAAATATCTTTCTCTATTAAATTAATTTTTTATTTTTCTCTTTATATATATATATTATATATATATAATATATATATCAACTATTCAAATTCTAAAAATATCTTTCTTTATTAAATTAATTTTTCTTTTTCCTTTTATATATATATATATATATAATATTTAAATCTTCAATATTTTCATATTAAATATCTTTTCTAATTTAATTTAATTATTTTCTAATTAAAATTAATATTTTTTTCAATTTTCAATTAAAAAAACACATATATTAACAATAATATGTTATTAAAAAATATATTAAAAAAATTAAATAGTAATAATAATAATCGGATGTGCAATTATTAATTTTCATTATAAATAGCAGTGCGGTCGACCCTCAATGGTATCAGAGCCTCAGTTGCTCATTTTACTTCTCTCTCTTCTTTCTCTCTCTATGGAGTAGTCTCCCTTCTGAATCCGGGGGTGGAAGGATGATGTTCTAAGTTCTTTTCTGGTAAGTAGTTCTTCTTATGATCTCATCTCTTCTCTAATGAATATTAAGTTTGGGTGTCTCTCCTCGTCTTAGTTTATTCAGTGGTTTGAAACATGAAAATTATAAGTGTTAGTCCTTCTGATCTTGATAAAGGAGTGGTAAACCTTCAAGATCTGGATAAACTCTTCTAATATTCATACTAAAATCATACGGATATTCAAGGTTTAGAGGGTTGATTGATCGAAAAACTTAATATGATTTAGTTAAGATCTGTTGTTTTATAAGAAGAAACTATTGCCTTAAAAGTTCAAAGTTCATCATCTGGAAACTGAATGGATTCTCTCTCTCCCCTTTCTATGATCTCTAATTTTCTTTCTAAACTCTCTCCTCACTCCCCAGCGATCATCGATACTACTTCTTCTTCTTCCTCTTCAAAGAATCTTGGATCTTCGAGATCTAAAGATGAAATCTCAAAGGCTATCGCTAGCCACAATTCAGCTGAAGCCCATCTGGCTGAAGTTGAAAACCGACTCAAAAATTGGTCTATTCCAAAGATCGATCCAAGCCAGGTATACAAGATAAATACCTTCAATTTCTCTCAGCAAGACGTTATCGTAATTACTGAAGAGAACGTTGCAATGAAGGACGAGTTCATGCAATCAAAACTTCTACCTGAAGATACCTCTTCAGAGTCAAAAACAAGTTCAAGTACCTCCACATCGGATGCGTTCAAGTTGCCTTAAAACCTCTCTTTAGAGAAGGATTAGACGTTCCGGCTACCTTGCTCTTAGAGATAAGAGGCATCTCCGATTCACTCCCTCTCTCTTAGGGATTGTTCAATCTAACTTGGAACAAGGACCGGTCTACTTCAACTGCAAACCAGCCCTTACTATATCTCTCCAAGACCAAAACATCATGGATTCTCTTACCCTTGATGTCCACTCTCAAGGACTTGAACTGAAGGACGGATCACTTCCCTTCGCTGTCTCGTACCGCATCTATTTCAAACTGATGCATACAAACCTTTCTCCTAAAGCCTTAGGAATTTCTCCCAAAGGCTATACCATGCTTATGGAAGTAAATCTGCAAAAGTCTTCCATAACCATCCCCAAAACTCTCCAGTGGAACGATCTAACAAAAGATCCATCTGGAAGTTACAAGGAGAAACAGCCCCAGTTAGCAGATCTAGCACCGAGGCATCAATCACCGAGTTCCCTGATGGAAACGTCGAGATTCAATTCAACACGGAAGCTCCATATCCAAAGATAAGTGAGATATTGAGCAGTCGTCCTAGCACTTCTTCAATCAGATCTGAAGACTCCTTTCTCCAGTCCTCTCAAAAGATCAAGCTCAACCAGAGAGCAGCAGTGGATTTCTCTCATACAATCCCTGACGTGCACTACAACAGCGGATCTCTCTCTCCTACACAATCTGACATGGAAAGAAGGACCGAACCAGTCTACAACCAAATCAACGTCATCAGCCAGGAAACTACAGATGACAAAAGATTTGCCGACTGTTGGATCAAATATCTTCAAGCATGGGTAAAAGCCGATCCAAAGACAAGGAAACCCATAATTCAAGAACCTGAATTCATCAGCCAGATGAAGCAAATTGAAAGAGCCAAAAATGAAGCTCTTGTCAAGAAACTTCGTGAAGATGGCCAGATCGCAATGATCAGAGGATCTACAGTCTGGGTCACAGGAAGCGGCAAAGAGATAGCTTCTAAGTATCCTCCTGAAGAAGAAGCTATTTTCCCTCATCCAGTTGTCCCTGCCATCAAGATGGTCTCTTCTCCTACAAGACCATTGACGAAGACAAGGTTCAAAAGGTTGGAGTTCGTGAAATCAAGAACATTCAACATCAACTCAATTACACCAACAAGGTCCTTCTACAGTCTCCAAAGCAGTAGAAAGAATTGAAAGTCCAGGATTTCCAGTCAAGATTAAACATCCAGAAATCCCTCAACCTGATCCTAACCAACCGATCTTTCAGCCCAACAGCTTTAGTATCGGAAAACTCAAAGACGACAATTCAGACTACCTAGCTGAAATCAACAAGCGTCTAGCCGCAATTTCCATCAACAAGGAGCAGCAAAAATCGATGGAAAGTCATAAAGCCACGGCAAGTAAAGCCGAGAAACCAAGAGGAATCAACATGATCAAAAAAAGATTCCTTGCCTCAAGCCTCTACTTCGAAGATTCTTCCAGTAGCTCAATGGGTGGACATGAAGAACCACTATCCTCAACCGTCGCCTCCAGATTTGGGATGGGATGACCTTCATCACGAGAAACATACCTACGACGGCATGTCTCTGGTAACTTGGAATATCGACGGATATTCTGAAGCTCAAATGATGAACACATTTCAAGAAATGTTGCTGGCCGCCTCTGCCTTCAGCGCCAGAAAAACCATTCTTGAAACAGCTCATATCCTCATCTCCGGTTTCACAGGAAATCTACGAAGCTGGTGGCACAACCAACTAACTGAGCAAGATAGGTTCCGTATCTTGAATGCAAGCAGAATAGTTGTCAAAACAGAAAATTTTCTGTTCCTGTCCAAGTCGAAGAACCAGACATGGTCAATCAACTTGTCTACACAATGACCAAGCACTTCATTGGTAGTACTCAAATTCATTTCAATCTTGCGACAGAATCTCTCCTAGGATTAAGGTGTCACAAGATGAGTAGGTACAAATGGTATAAAGACACATTCATGGCGCGTCTTTATACTCTCACCACATGCGGAGCTGACATTTGGAAGCAAAAGTTCATTGAAGGACTTCCGCATTACATCGCTCAAAAGTTCTATCAAACGGTGGCAACCGATTCAGTAACCAAGCAGATCGATTGGGCTGGATTAACCTATGGAGACATCTCTGCCACAATTCAAGCGCTATGCATTAATCTCTGCACAGAGAATAAGCATACCACGAAGGTGATCAAAGATTCCGACTACCGAAAGGAATTAGGCACCTTTTGCAAGCAGTATGGTCTTGGTCAAGGACCAAAGGAAGACAAGAAAAAGAAGAAGAAGTCCTCCTCCAAGAGATCCTTTAGCAAAAGCAAAGCTAAAGATCCAGAATTTCCTAGGCGCAAAAGGAAATTCTATTCCAGAAGAAAAGGCAAAAGGCATTTTTCCTCAAAGACCGAAGCACCTGTCTGCTACAAGTGCAATCGAAAGGGTCATTACTCCAACCGCTGTCCCTGAAGGATAAAATCAATGCGCTAACCATGGACGAAGAGACAAGACAATCCCTTCTCTACGCCATAAGGTCAGACGATGACACGTCTTCTCAAACCGAGTCTTCCTCAGAAGAAGAAGGCATCCACGTCCTCATTAATGAAGGTTCCTCCAGTGAAGAAGCCTTCTACTCTCAAGACAGTTCAAGCGATGACGAAGGAGCAATTCCTTGCACGGGAAGATGCGCAAGCAAATGCTCAGGACATATCAACGTCATCACGAAGGATCAGGAAACTCTATTTGATCTAATAGAGCAGATTCCTGATGATGAGTCAAAACGAGCCTGTCTTCTGAAGCTACGGCAAAGCCTAGAAGAGCAAAGTCCACAGAAGACGATTCAAGCCCCGATTATGTATTCCTTCCAGGACATATTGAATCGGATCAAAGGAGAAGCCAGAAAGCCTATTCAAGTTGAAGACCTTCATCATGAGGTAAAAGGTCTTAAACGGGAGGTTGCTGACAATAAGCAACGGCTTTCATATCTTGAGCAAGCGTTTCAGACGATTCAAGAAATTCAAATCGCCAAGGAATTCCCAGGAACTTCCTCAACCATTCCCGGAGATCGCATTACGGGAAAAGCATTGCTGATCGAAGAAACCAGAGAAACTGGCAGTATCAACTACATCAGCAAAGCCCAGAATCAAAAATGGATGTCAAAGATAGTCTTCAAGATCAAAGACTTCCATCTCGAAGCTCTCGCCCTTATCGACTCAGGAGCAGATCAAAACGTAATACAAGAAGGACTCATTCCTTCTAAGTATTTCGAGAAGACAAAGGAATCATTGAGTGGAGCAAGCGGAAATGCCCTCAATATTCAGTTCAAGCTTTCCAAGGTGCACATTTGCAAAGGAGACGTGTGCCTAGTCAACACTTTCATTTTGGTCAAAAACCTTAATGAAGGAATCATTTTAGGAACCCCATTCTAACCCAATTATACCCATTTCATGTTACCAGTAAGGGTATAATCTCAAGGAAGTTCGACAAGGAGATTACTTTCGAGTTTGTTAATCCAGTAACTCCTAAGTACGTCAACAATATTGAGGAAGAATTCATCAATTCATCAACCGCATCGCCAGAAGGAAAAGCAGATTGAATTCCTTCAAGACGAAGTCAAACCTGCAAGATGGCGTCCCAAATTACCAAGCCATCTACCAACTCAAGGTTCAAGCCTTTCGAAAAAGGCTAGAAAAGGAAGTTTGTTCAAATCTCCCAAACGCATTTTGGGACCGGAAGAAGCATATGGTAACCCTACCATATGTTGACGAGTTCAAGGAGGCCCAAATTCCTACAAAGGCCCGGCCCATTCAAATGAATAAAGATCTGGTCAGAACCTGTCAAGACGAAATAACAGATCTTCTCCAAAAAGGCCTCATAAGCCCATGGTCATGCTCGGCTTTTTACGTCAACAACCAGGCAGAAAAGGAGCGTGGTGTCCCAAGGCTTGTCATCAACTACAAGCCCCTCAACAAGGTTCTCAAATGGATTAGATTCATCCTTCTGACCGTTACAAGACGGCCTTCAATGTTCCATTTGGACAATTTCAATGGAATGTCATGCCATTCGGGTTGAAGAATGCTCCTTCCGAATTCCAAAAGGTCATGAACGACATCTTCAACCAATATCAAGAATTCACGATTGTCTACATCGACGACGTCTTGGTATTCTCCAACACTGTAGATCAACACTTCAAACATCTACAGGTGTTTCTCAAGGTAATCAAATCCAACGGTCTTGTGGTTTCCAACCAAAGATCAAGCTGTTTCAAACTCAGATAAGATTTCTTGGATATGAGATCAATCAAGGAATCATCAAGCCAATCCAACGGTCTCTGGAGTTCGTAAACAAATTTCCAGATGTACTACAAGACAAAACGCAGCTACAGCGTTTTTTGGGTTGCGTCAATTACGTCGGCGATTTCATCCGTAATCTCCGCTCAATCTGTCTGCCGCTATACGACAGATTAAAGAAGAATCCAAAGCCATGGACGGACGAGCATACCCGAGCTGTCCAATCAATCAAACAGCTGGCCAAAAGCATCCCATGCTTATCCTTGGTGGATGAACAGGCCAAACTCATCATTGATACCGACGCCTCAGAAATCGGATACGGAGGTGTTCTCAAGCAAGAGCTTAACGGCAAAATCACTATTGTCCGTTATCACTCTGGAGTCTGGAATAGTGCACAGAAAAACTATTCCACCGTCAAAAGGAAGTACTAGCAATAGTACTCTCATCCAGAAGTTTCAAGGCGACCTTATCAACAAAGAATTCGTCGTTAGAACTGACTCAAAGGCGTCCAAGTTTATCTTTGAAAAAGATATCAAAAATCTTATCTCGAAGCAAATCTTCGCCAGGTGGCAAGCTATCCTTTCCTGCTTCGACTTCAAAATTGAGCCTATAAAAGGCAGTGAGAATTCACTTGCTGATTACCTCTCAAGAGAACATCTCTTGAAGAAACCTCTCTCAGCCCTGAATCCTCTCCTCCAATTTTCCGATGGAACCTCCTCCTGGTCGCCAACGGCCAAAACCACCGAGGCCTCGGCCTCCCAATCAAAGCAGTGAAGTATCTTCACCTCAATCAGTAGCTTCCTCTTCAGGAACTACTCCTCCTTCTAAGGGAAAACAACCCTTAGATCAATCATCTACACCGTCTCCTATGAGTGCAGAACACTATGCCATGGATTTGCAGTTCCAGCAAGTTTCCAGGCATCGTCAAGGTTCGTCCCAAAGAGCCCTGACCATTCAATCAGGCCCTGAGAGTTCGATCCCAGTGCCTTCTCCTCGTTTGTTGCGTCCCTCTGGACCAACAACTCCAACAAAACGTGCTGCTTCTGCACGGTCTCCAATTCCGAAGAATCCTTCTTCGTTTTCTCAAGTAGTCAGGCCAAAACCCTTTTTGCCCAGACCTCCAATTCAAGGTTATTTCACCAAAACGTCTATGGTGGACTTAACCATTGAAACAGAATTCGATGGACCTTCTGTCCAAGAAATCTGTAGTCAAGTTTTCCCTCGTGGATTTAATTTCTTACCCGAGGATGTTTCAAAAACCAGGACCTTCTACGAGTTTATTTTAGTAGACTCCAAATCTGCTGAGATAACTCATGTCCCGGACAAGAATGATCCCTCGAAGATCATTTACTCCAAGCTTAGAATATTTCGTGTCCTCACTCCTTCCTCTTGGAAACAAGGAATGTTTGTAGGAAAGAAATTTTCTCATCCTT
Source organism: Cucumis hystrix (assembly GCA_025688845.1). NCBI lineage: Eukaryota > Viridiplantae > Streptophyta > Magnoliopsida > Cucurbitales > Cucurbitaceae > Cucumis > Cucumis hystrix. The sequence continues at coordinate 13,762,290 of CM046891.1, read as the reverse complement.
TCAATCCGCCATCTTACAACTACCGTGACTACACCAGGGCATGGTATTTCGTATTCTGGCTTCAAGCTTACAACCACTCTTCGTTTGTGACATTCTGTAAGCAAGCTTACAAGATGCACTTTCCAAACTGGTTTCAATCTTGGTGGTATTACTTTGGACTCTCTGAAGAGATTTTCCCAGTAGAAATCCAACGTTCTTTCCACTTGTTTCAATTAAGCATCTATCCGTCTTCCCTCTCTAAGACGTTTAGATTTGCTTTGTACTTTCAAGTCCCTTGGATCTTTTGCTGGAATTTTCAGATAGGTCCATCAGGAAACTTCAAATCGTTGAGCAAAGCACTCAAGATCAAATGGTGGGAAAAATACAACTACTCCCATCTCGACGTCAACAAGATGAAAGATTGGTTCAAAGCCAATATTCATCTCCAAGATATGACGAAGCAAGAGGATGAAGCCTTCCTCCTCACGAAGAATGCAGTCAATGTCGTAGTCAACCTCTCCGATGACGAAGACGACCTGCAGGACGAAGCAACTTCTCCAGCCTCAATCAACGATGTCGACACCTTTGATCCATATGAAGGATACGACATCAACGACCCATTTTAGGACACACAACCGTACTAGTCCAAACCTGAGTCTCAATAGTTTAATTTAAATTTATTCAAATGTTTTTTAATTTTAGTTTTTGTAAATTTTATGTAAATTAATTTGTTTAAAAAAAAAATTTTTGCATTTATTTTGATAAGATCAATGTATTCCGATCTTATCCTTGCTTTTCTAGTCTGCTAATTTCAAGTTCATCAAAAGGAGCATTTGAAAGAGAAGAATCCATGACGGAGATGACACACTTCAGAAGAGGATTTACCACCCTCAGGCAACGCCGGAAGCGAAGGACTAACTCTCGTTGGGATTATTTCCAGGAGGATTCAAATATCTCAGTGGGCAACTTTCATGTTTGAAGAGTTCATAGACCCGTGGCAGCAAGGCGAGGGATGCCGAAGTAAGACCACCTTGGAGTCACGTGAATGACAAACCGGAAAGAAGCCTACACGATCGATATACGGAATCAGTAGTCCATGCCACTCTGAAGACAGTCGGGTGACGTCATTATCTCCTCAATCAAAGCTCTCGATGAAGAAATTAGGGTTAGCAGACATATCACATCTATCTTAACGCTTTCATTATTTTTCGCTGTAATTTTAGAATTTATTGCTTTACTGTTTTCGATAAGAGTAAGTGGGGGACCTGTCCCACCAATCTTATCCTTTTATTACTCCATGTAAAGACTTTTCAGAAAACGCCAAGCAGGGGTCCTGTCCTGTCGGCCATTCTGAATAGTTTAATGCAATTATTGTTGATTCCACTGTGAAGACAATAATGAAAATAATAATTGGGCCCCTCTCGGTGCAATTATTAATTTTCATTATAAATAGCAGTGCGGTCAACCCTCAATGCGATTAGTTCATTGACACTTATTTGGGTCAAAAGATGGTTTCTAGATCCAAAGATCTACCTGTTTCTCCTTTTGTTTTTACAAATAATTCAAGAACAAACAAGACTTAAATTTGAGTGGAAAGCATATATAATATTACATAATTTCAAATAATTATTAAAAATAAAAATTAAACTAAATTTATATATTTTGATAGTGGGCTTACTTTTTTAATAAGGTTTAAAATGTTATCATGAAATATTGATAAAATGTCAGTGAATAATTTTTTTAAAAAAATTATAAAAACAAAAAATATATTTAAAATTAGTAAATAAACATGTTACTTTTTTTTTTGAACTTTTTTAAAATAATATGAATTTTAAAAGATACGTCAAAAATAGGTTGGGTGTCAAATTATTGACACATCTTTTTGTGTATATATATATTACGTAGGGCCCATAATTTAATCTTTTCATTATTTATATATTATTTGTGGTCTCACATCTTTTTGTTTTTCTTCTCTTATTTATATATATATATATATATATATATATATTAATTTTTCCAATTCTAAAAATATCTTTCTCTATTAAATTAATTTTTTATTTTTCTCTTTATATATATATATATATATATATATCAACTATTCAAATTCTAAAAATATCTTTCTTTATTAAATTAATTTTTTCTTTTTCCTTTTATATATATATATATATAATATTTAAATCTTCAATTTTTCATATTAAATATCTTTTCCAATTTAATTTAATTATTTTCTAATTAAAATTAATATTTTTTTCAATTTTCAATAAAAAAACACATATATTAACAATAATATGTTATTAAAAATATATTAAAAAAATTAAAATAATAATAATAATAATTGAGAAAAGTTGAAACTAAACTTACCGTAAAAGTAATAATAATAACAATAACAATAATTTGTAATAAAAAATTATTAAAGTTTTTTGCAATCGAAATATAATTTAAATTTAAATTTCCGTCGATCAATTTTTTTTCCTTTAAATTTAAATTTAAAATTCTAGTCTGTCCATGAAAATTGTGTTTCGATTGCAAATTAAATTTAAAAAATTTAACTAATAATTTTCGTAGTAATAATAATTGAGAAAAATTGAAGCTTACCCTAAAAATAATAATAACAATAATTTGCAATAGAAAATTATTGGTTAATTTTTAAATGAAAATTGAAAAAAAAATATTAATTTTAATAGAAAATAATTAAATTAAATTAAAAAAGATGAATTTAATAAAAAAATGGAAGATTTAAATATTTATATATATATATATATATATATATATATATATAAGGAAAAAGAAAAATTAATTTAATAAAGACAGATATTTTTAGAATTTGAACAGTTGGTATATACATATATATAAAGAGAAAAATATTAAAAGAATTTGAACAGTTGATATATATATATATAAAGAGAAAAAAAATTAATTTAATAGAGAAAGATATTTTTAGAATTTGAAAAATTAATATATATATATATAGTAGAAGAAAACAAGAAGATGTGGGACCCACAAATAATATATAAATAATAAAAAAAATAAATTGTGAGCCCCACGTAATATATATATATACAAAATAAAGGAAAAATGGAAATATTGTGGGCCAGTAGGTGGAAGTCGTGGACGATCAAGGACTTTACCTATTTTTGTCAATAGTTTGACACCTAACCTATTTTTGACATATCTTTTAAAAATCATATTATTTTTTTTAAAAAAAATCCTTTTTTTTTAAGACAAGTTAATATTATTAGTTATATTATAGAAAGTCTAATCCATTTTTTCTTTTTTAGAAAAAAAATCTATAATTGAATATTAATTAATAAATATTTAAAGAATGTAGCCAGCAGAGTGTTGACTACAAATTAAGGACCCAATTAAATTATCCAAAGTTTGTGGTTCAATTTTTTTGTCCCTTACTTGCATAGGATCCATCCCAAATAATCCTATTTTTATTCATAAATAAATTAGCATTTTATTATTATTTATTTTAGTTTTGTCAGAAAAAGAACGGTTCTAATTCTTTTCTTTTTTTTCTCTTTTCTCTTTTTACTCATAAAAGTGTATAGTTATGGTAAAAAAATTGGCTTCATCTCACATGCCAAAATTTAGTGAATCCCCAAAATTAAAGGCCAATCAATTGTGTTGAAAACAACTTGATTCAAATACAAACAAACCCAATTGATTAAACAAAATTTGTGTTAGCTTATTAGTAGGAAAAGGCAATTAACTAAAGAAAGTTTGTTAAATATATTATTACTCTTTTGATTTTTGAGGTTTGTGTAGTATATTGATATATATTTAGTGAATTTCAATATTGTATGCCTTTGTTGTATTCTTAGACCATGTTTTTTAATGAGCAGTTTTAAAATAGTTAAGAGTTTCTTTTTTTCTTTTTTTTTTTTTTTTTTAATTTTCAAAACCACTTTTTAAAAAATACTCTATTTTGATCCTTGAAAATATAATTACTTTGGGGTCTTATTCTAGTGCTAGAGTTGGGAGAAGGGGCACAAGGAGGAAGATGAGATGAAGTGCATTTTTTCACCTTCATCTTCGATAGAAATGCTAAAACATATTGTAAAAATATGTTGTAATAATGTGTTAAAGTGAACTTACATTAATTGACACGTTCTTTCTACTAAAAATCAAGAGTTCGATCACATCCCATAGTTACTCTTATAATAATGTTGTGACATTTTTCTACTAACTCAAATAATAATAATAAAAAAATCATGACTAGAAATAGAGAGTGTTTTTTTTTTTTTAAGATATAAGTAAAAGTTTATAAGATCAAAACGAAATGAGAATTAAAAGTTTTTTTAAGAATTGAAAAAGATTTAAAATAAAAATAGGAATATATGGCTGGCTATGCGTTGCCATAATTTGATTGTTTAGACTGTTGTGGTTTGTGATGGAAAAGGAAAGTGACAAATTCTTCCAATTTTTGTCTTCAACCCAAATATCCCATTACATCTCTATTAATTTATACATTCTAATTAGTTTAATGGCTTCTTTTAATAATAATAATAATAGAAAAACAAACTATTTACAAGAAATCACAAAAATTCATTACTAAATATTGCACCTTCTCTTTTGAAAATAATAATTATACATGAGTATTACTTTTAGTTTTAAAATTTAATTATCAAAATTTGTTAAATAATAAAAACAAAAACAATTTAGTTTTGAAATTAAAAGGGATGAAAACAATATTTTAACAAAAAACAAATCATATTTATTAGAGTTTAATGTGTATGTGAATAATGCTGTATTCTTTCTTATTTTCTTATATGTATATGTTCTTCACAAAGGGTATTATCGTAAAACAAGAAACCCTTCAAAAGAAGAAAAAAAGAAAGAAAGAAAGAAAAAAGGGAACGAATTCATCGCCGCCTTAAAGCCCAAAGAATCGGCGCGGAAAGTACCAATGTAATATAAATTCTTTTATTTTTTAAATTTATTTTCAAATTATTCAATTTTGTCAATTCTGCTCTTCCCCTGCCGCCCGCCGGAATTTTCCATGTCTATCCGGTGAAAGAACCAACTTCATAATCTCGCCCTTGCCGGTGGCAGTTTCTGTTTGGTTTCCGGTGAATTGAAATGACTCTGCAATGACCCAGACCCGATTCTTCAGAACTCGCAATTCCAAATCGGACAAAGAAGCAGAACCCACCACAAGCAGTGGCGGAGGAGCCGCCATGAGAGTCATAGTGCCTCTGCAAGGCGTCGTTCAAGGAAGAGGCGGCGTCGTTTTGGGCTCTGTTATACCTTGTGTTCTCTTCTACTTTCTTCAGCTATACTTGAAACGGAACCGGTCCGACCCCACCCGGGACCCTCCTTCTTCACCGGAAGTGGATTCTTCGGGGGACTCTTCGCCGTCGTCTAGTAATCAGTTAGTGGAGCTCTCTGTACTGCCTCGAACATTGTCTCGGAATTTCCTCTCGCCGAGGTTGTCTGGGCCGGTTTGCGTTTCGGGTCGGGCTAATTCGATTTCTAGAGTTGGGGATTCTTCGATTTTCGTTGGAATGAGAAGGTTCTTGGAGGACTCATTTGATGAATTGGATAATCCAACGGGGATTATTCAGCTTTCTATTGCTGAGAATAAGGTGGGTGGCTTTATGCTTTTTGTTGGTTTGAATATGTGTCAGCAAGATTTTTGTGCTCTGAATTTCTCGGTTTCTGTGTTGACGATTGTCGATGTTTAATCAAACGATGAAGTTATCCTCGGACTTGGTGCAAAATTGGCTAACGGAGAATGGAAGAGATGCTATATTAGGGGTGAATCACAATGAGCTGAGTGTAGCTGGGACTGTTTGTTATCAGCCTTCAGATGGTTTGAAGGATTTGAAACTGGTGATCAAATTTATTTGTTTTCTTTCTGTAATTGATGTTTTGAATCATTTGGGTTTTCACTTGCCTGTATGAATTCATTTTTTAGATTGAGAATTTGAATTGCTTGACCAGCTCTGTTTTTAGTATGTTGCATATGCTGGGACTTGTATTCTGTGCTAACATAGAGTATAAGGATATCAAATTTCTACGCTTTTTCAAATGCTGATGACTTTATTTGAATATGTGCTTCACCCCTGTAAGGACCTTCTTCCTCTGTTTAGTTACGCTCTTGATTATTATTTTAGTTTGATATTGATATCCCTTTTGGAGACTGGAGAAGATTTCAACATATGAAAGAATGCATTGTAAAACATATACTGAATGAAGTGAGATTTCAATTTATGAAGCACAGAGTTGACTCCAATTAATATACTGGTTAGCATGGTCTATTGTTGCAATTAAGTGCCACCTTTCATTTTCTATCGAGGAAATTAAGAATCATTTTCGAACCCTCGATGTTAATGTTTGATTCCAATATTTATATCTGCTCAAAGTATTCCCTTTTTCATATTTCTAACTTTATTGCTAGCTTTTCTTTGTTAACATGTTAGAGAAAACGTTTAAACTTTCTCCATTATTTATAGGTATTGGCTTTTTTATTACTTATGTCCTAGCTCCAGCTTGTCAGCTGTGTTGCCTTTAGTATTACATTTTTTATTTATACTGCATTTAATTGGTAACTTTCATATGGAGTTCCTTATAATGGATGTACTTTTGCCCAAAAGATTTATCTAGTCAAGCATCTTCTCACAGGCTGTAGCAAGTTTCATGTCTCAAGTTGTAGGGAACTCTGTTTCATTCAACCCTTCCCAGTTAGTATTTACGACCGGAGTGACCTCTGCAATCGAAACTCTTTGCTTTTGCATAGCAGACCCAGGAAATGCATTTCTTGTTCCTACGCCATATTACCCTGGGTACTTGTTCATTCCTCTTTCATGAAATACTTCTTCAGTTTTATCTGGAAAAACTAAGAGTCTAAATCACAAATGCAGCCTTGACCATGATGTCAAATGGCGAACTGGTGTGGAGATAGTACCCGTTCCCTGCCGCAGTACCGATAACTTCAGTTTAAGCATAACTTCTCTTGATCGAGCATTCCACCAGGCAAGGAATCGTGGCCTTAAAGTTCGTGGAATTATTATCTCAAATCCCTCAATTCCCGTTGGAAATCAACTAAATAGAGAAACACTCTACGACCTTCTAGACTTTGCCAGGGAGAAAAACATCCATATCATATCAAATGAAATATTTGTAGGATCAACCTATGGAAGTGAAGAGTTTATGAGCATGGCTGAATTGATCAATTTAGAAGACAATGACCGAGACAGAGTTCATATTACATATGGCCTATCTGAAGACATGTCACTTCCTGGTTTTAGGGTTGCTGCAATCTACTCTTTAAATGAGAATATCCTGGCTGCTGCTCGAAAACTGGCAAGGTTCTCATCCGTTTCTACCATAACCCAGAACCTCCTTTCCTCTATGCTTTCAGATACGCAATTCATTCAGAGGTTCATTCGGACCAATCGAGAGAGGCTTGGAGAAATGAATAGTAAATTCACTGCAGGGCTGAAGGAACTCGACATCAAATGTGCAAACAGCAATGGAGGTTTCTACTGCTGGGCGGATATGAGCAAATTAATCCGTTCTTACAGCGAGAAAGGGGAACTTGAGCTCTGGGAAAAGTTGTTGGATATAGGTAAAGTTAATGTTACCCCTGGCTCTTGTTGTAATTGTATTGAACCGGGATGGTTTGGATTCTGTTTTACAACTTTGATAGATAAAGAAATACCAATTGTTATGGACCGAATTCGGAGAATTTCCGAAGCTTGTAAATCTTATACTTGAAATGCAATCATTGTTCTGTAGATATGTATTGATTCTATTAAACTTTTTCTAGGCTTTCATAGTTGTTTATAGGCGGCAGACTTGCAAAGTAGTAGTACAGGGTTATGATCGATTGATGCTACATTACTAGCTTCTATAATTTTTTAGAGTAGACAAGGATATGTCTGAACCTTCTTCAGTTGGAACCATTTTGTGAACTAAAGTTATGTCTTTCTTCTCACAAACCAGAGAGAAGTGACCTCTACCCATGTATAACAAAGACTCGCAATCTGCCTCGAGGAGAGAATCCTCATCCTCATGCCATACTCCATTTAACAATTTTATTTGAAACTTTAAAACGTCGAAGTAGAGGATCCTCATCCTCATGTTGTACTCCATGTCACAATTTTGTTTAAAGCGTTAAATCGTCGAAGTAGATCTGACGTTTTAATGTTTCAAAAAGTTTTATAGATTAAAGACGGTCTATACTTGATCAACGAAGTTTAGTATGAAGTTCTGTTGTTCTTTCTAAGGGACGAAATTAATGAAACAAGCAAAACTAGCCATTACTTGTATATGTAAGGTCTATGAGTCCTTTCAATCTTTTCTTTACTTTTTCTATACATGCATAGTCTTGTTATCTCTCATTTTCGATGTAGATTCGGTTCATTCATATACTTTTCACCTAAAAAAGAAATCATTAGAAATTTTCTTTTTTGTTTGTGCTTCTTCTTTTGCACTAGAAATTGCTCCAGCTCCCATTGGCTATAATAGATCGTACAAGTTCAAATTTCTACAGTGTTATTCTTCCATATGAACAGTTCTAACCATAAAGAAGGATCTTTTCCACTAATACTTATTAGGAACAAACTCAATACCTACAAAAGAAATTATATGATTGATCCTATATCATATTTGGTCCCATAGTTTGTGTTCGTATGATCTGATTACTTCTTAAGCTTCATAAAGTTCAACAATGACTGGTCCTGAAAAAGGATTTTCAACTCTCAACCTCACTACTATGTAAACTACACTCAAGTATTCTTCAAGGTATATCAAGTACTCTAGATAAATGGCATATATATATTGAATAAAGAGTTCAATACATCTAGAAATCACTCAGAACAGAAATAAAACCATGCACTCTTTTGATGATTCCCATCACTTTCTCTGTTCCAAATGTGGGAATTTTTTCTGAAACTCAGTCAATAAAGCCAAATTCTCTTGATGAAGGATATTGGCTTTCTCTCTTAGTTTCTCATTCTCTTCAATTATGGTCTGATTCTCCAGATACAGCTGCAGATTCTTCAGCTCAATATCCTTCCCCAGCTTATCTTCACATCTCCTCCTGCTAAAATTTAAGAAAAGAAAATCCATCAACAAATGTCTTCTAAAAAACCATCAAAAAGGTTAACTGGGGTTGTGTGAAAAAGCAACCTTGTAAGCCTCAGAACTTGAAATTTTGATCTTTTTAAACTTCTCCTGTTCTTTGAACTCTGAATTGTATGAAACAGAACACTCTGTGTTGCACTGACGCACATTATTCTTCTATGGCAGCTTCTTAACTTTTGCCTTTCTTTCTAGTAGAATATTGTATGAAAGTTGAAGCTCATACTTATATATAGACTGTGTAGACTCACGAGGCGGAGAAAAAAAAGAAAGGTAGAGAAAGAAAATTGTACAAATAATAATAATGGCTGGTGGACTTCTGATTAAGCACTCGTCTTTATCCTGTGGCTAAGGCCTTAGACAATTGTTAATAACTAGTGACTTGTGACACCACGGGCTCGTGTTAGTCGATGCTTAAAAGATCAAACCTGGCGCGATGCTTTCTTATCGACCTTTATATGTTTCATTATTTTGGTTTTGAATAGATATTTTGTAAAGAGTCAAATGGAACATTGAGAACAACCTTGAGGTGAGCCCATATTGTTTGGTTAATGTGTAATGAGCAATTTATTGACACTGTGAAATGAAGGTATGATGCTAATTTGTATATTTGTGTATGACTGTATTTGCAATGAGCCCTTTTTTATTTTCCTTCCACATTATCAAATTTCATAATGATGCCTTTCTCTCTATTTCTTCTTCGATATCAATCATACCATCTTTTTCTCTTCACTTTTCCCATTTCCTTCTCACCACTAATATGTATATAATATATATGCAGAGAGATTATTTGTATATATACCACAAAAGTATAATACAGCCCCACTCTCCAAGACTTGTCTCAACGTTAAGATGGAGTAAGTAAGTGTAGAGCATTTGTGCTTAATTATAAAGATTTGTTCAACTTCAATTTCTTTGGCACTGCAATAATTTCATCACTTTTGATTAAAAAATTGTTACTTTTCTCCAAAGATTTAGATTAAGAGTTTTTGCGATGACAAAGATATCCACCATCAATATATATATATACACACATTAAAGATATTTAAAAAGAAGTAAAGTTTAGTATTGTAATGCAACTCGAAGATGTTATATATATTATATATATATATATATTAGTAAGTGTTCAAACTAACTTACTTGCATCTCAGCTAATTTTATAGGACAATTCGATATAACTTAAAGTGTGAAGAATTATTTGTACGTTGATTGACTGGTGTAAATTTATTTTATAAATTTTCTCAACCTTGTACACTTTTATATTATTGTTAGAATGAGTGATATTGAAGAATACACGTGCTAATTATCGAGATATTTACGTATACGTTAAAAATTACATTTAGTCCTCATATGTTACTAAACTAACAATTTGATCTCTAAATTTTTAAAAATAACAATTGAGACACTATTATTAAATATGTTAAGATCTCACATAAATTTGATATAGCCACCAATTCTAGAATGCATGTTTACACATTATAGATCATTTAGATTGAAAATATTATATTATTTCACATTGTAAGAGTTAGTTGTTTACGATAGACTCATTTCATACTCTATTAAATATACGAGAGAATATACAAGCTAGAGATGTCATTTTACAATATAGAGCAATAATGTTATGCAAAAAAAATTGTTGTCACATCATGGTTGGGGCTAGTTGAATTATGAATTTGGAGAAGTAATTATAAAGGGCAGCACTGTATCCATGGGGAAGTAATGGTGTGAATTGCAGTAGTGAGTATGATTTCTTCATTTACTACAACTACTAACAAAGTACTCAATAATTCAAAAAGTTGAAATAATGAAGTTTTCTTTGGTCCAATACATATAGAGGGAGGAGAGAATATATATAGAGAGATAGATTTATATATATATATATAGACCCACTACAAAGCCTGCACCCTTTGTTTCCTCTTTTACCATTTCATTATTCCCTTTAATCTGTACCCTAAGGTTATGTGTATATATATTCAAGAGGGGAACTTGGAGGACTATTGTATCTTAGTCAACAAACAAATGAAGAAGGGGATGTCAACTTTTTTTTTTTTCATTTTTTTTCACTTTTTTGTGTTTATATTAATTTGATTTGCACTTTTTTTTTTTGCTCATAGAAATTATTGTGTATGAGTTGAGTTGATGTACCAATCACATGCACACCAATCATGAAATGCTATGCATCATTAAGTCTTTTTCCCCTAGTGTGTGTAATTGGTGTTATTCCTTTTCTTCATTATATAATATCAATCTTGTCAAAACCATGCTATAGTTAATTTCATGATACGCACAAAGTTTCATATTGGTTATACAATGTGAGAGATTCATGATGCATAAGATATTTATTTTTATTTATTCGAAGTTTTTTGAGTGATTCCAAAAGCAAAATCATGGAGTGTTATATGTTATATTTAAAATAGACAATATTGTATCTTTGTACATGTATATATTACCATATATATCATCTTCAATAGAATCAACTATTTGATAAAGCAGAAAAGTTTACAAAATCTTGAGATTTGTGTAAATTAAGTTTTTAAATAATGTAGTTTCTCATTGTAATTTGTATAATGCTCTCGAAGTTGTTGCTAAAAATGAAGGGAAAAAAATGAAGCCCAATTTGAGAAGTAATGTTAAAATTTAAATTATTTATTATCTCTCCAGAAGAATTAAAACATAAGAATTTGAGTCTGGATGAAAATATAGCATATATAATTATATATAATTATAGGAAGTAGAGGATCTCGCTTCTAACTTCAAAGTTGATTTAATAAAAGTTTATGCTAATTATTGAGTTAAACTAATATTACACATATGTATAATTCGTTAAAAAATAATAAAATTGGTATAATTAATTTATCATGTCAAGTAATTTTTTTTTCTTTTCTAACTAATTTTAATGTTGAGCAAATATCAAATTATACTAAATTGTTTGTTGAACACTTTTAAAACTTTAAGCTCTAAACTTTTATAAATCTATTAAGATTAGACATATGTGAGTCTCTTCAATTCAACTAAAAATTCTTTATTCAAATTTCATTTTTTTAATAATAATAAATTAGTATTAAAGATTAAATTTAATAATAATAATAATAATCTAGTGTTAGAGATTAAATTTAAAATTGATTGAAAGTAAATGAAGAAACTAAAATTTAGCTATTGAAAATATTGATACTAAAATTTAACTAACATCAAAATAGCATTTAATTTTTTTACCATTTCACTTTAAATATTTACAAAATTTGTGCAAAACTCAAGAAAGGTGACATGTTATATGCATAGTGTGTATTTGTTATTATTATAATATTACTATCATTAATATATTTGATTAAGTTAGATTCATACTATGATATATGTTAATGCTAGTCAATTAAAAGTGTTATTTATATACATAAACAAAGCTAATCAATAATGCCATAACCTCTCATAATCATATAATTGGTAAAGTTGTGTGAAACACCGACAATAATGCTATCTTTTTTATTACAAAATTGATAAGACGAGAGAACAAAAATTGTAGTCGATAGCTAATCATTGAAGAATCGGTTTTTCTTTTTCACACAAGATTAAGCTAAAACTATACATCAATTAGTTACGTTGGCTAATAAGGGGTTGCAAGTTTTTTTCTACCAATTGGGACGCGGATGCAGTTTAGTCCGTTTTTCACTCTACAAGGATCAACCAAAGAATTTCCTGTCGCTACCATATAGTATTCATATCGACTTGGCCTCAACCAAAAATAAAGAAAAAGAAAGCACTTGACTTTCGCAGGATAAAGAGCTATTGTTCTTATTCCTCCCCTTCCATATGATCTAAGGAGTTGCCGTACTCCCGTGAGTTTTAGTTGGCTCCTTTATCCTTTTCCTTATCCATACAGAAAACGTAGGAACATGAAAGAGAAGTCCTAGTGAAGTTTGAGGAGGTGCCATAAAATAGATCTGAAGGTGCCATAAGACAGCATGTGGCTACGAACCACGGTGTCGGGGGTTCGAATCTCACGGAGCAGTGCAAAGAATATTGCAAAAAGGATCACTAAAAAGCACTACTTGTACATTGAAGATTTTCAGACTCTAATGACCTAATTTCTAATGGTAGATTAAGAAAAATGCTTAAAAATGAAGAAGAAGTTAAAATTTTAGAGAGTAAAAATTGGATAAACTTTGAGGGTAGAGAGGATTTTGAGGAAGAGTGGAGGGCAAAACAATGCAATCATTTTCATTTTCTTATTGCTACTTATCTTCATCATTTAATAGCCACTAACCTTTTTTTTTTTTATGAATTAAAGGGGAATATTATTTTAAAAATTGCTTTATATATTTTCAAATATTATCTCATTGTATATATGGAATATTTTTTGTGGACATATGTAGAGGGGCTTAAGTGCTCAAAATTTGAGTTCAAGTAAAAAGAAATGCTCAATTGAGTTGTTTTAAAAAATTTTATAAATAGGATGTATTTCTAAAACTATTTGTAAAGATAGTTTTTTAAAAAAAAAAATAAATTAAAATGTGGGTATCTTATTTAATTTAAATTATAAAAGTGTTGCATATTCTATTTGAACACATTTTAGATAAATATCTTCGTAATATTGAACTTTAGTAAATTTTAATGAGTCAAAATTAAAATATAATAGATCAACTTATGAATGTCTTTGTAATAATTAATGAAATTTTAGTAAATTTTCAAAACTTTTAACCTAAAAACTAATTGATGAATGAACATTAATTAACATTTTTGTTTAAAACCAAACCATTATATCCATTCAATTAATAAGTGTAAAACCCAAAAAACCAATAACTAAATAAGTGTAAAAACAAAAACAAAAAATGATTAGAGATAAATAAATTATTAAAATACTAAATCTAGATATTGCATATAACATAGATACACACACTTTACCACAGTATTGAATTAAAATTCTAAATAAATTTAAGTTGTTGAAATTCAGTAATTTGTATAAGAAAAATATATATTTCTATTTTTATTACCTTTCAATTTCTTATTAAATTTGATATGAAATAATAATAAATAAATAAAAAAAAGAAAAGAATTCATTCATAACTAAATTTTAAAAAGTTTTAATTCTTTTTTAAACTCACGTCAAATCTAAATAACGAAACATACAAAAAAAAAACGTGTATATATATATATGTTATACTGTTAATATAAAAAAGTTTTGTAGTTCAAATTCTCGTTGATTGTAATATAGCTAATTAAGTGAAATATATAGTCAATTAATTAAGTGCACTTTTTTGTTTTCTAACGATAATCTAATCTAATAAAACAACTCTTTTTTTTTTTTTTTTGCCGGTTGGAAAGTATACATTTGTAATATCAATTTTTTTTATAAACTCTAATTCAATGCTAGTTCTATCATCTATATGTAGTCATAACAGCATAGGTTAAGTTAAACAAAATATTTTTAAACTACTTTTGTTCAATTTATGTTCCTAGTTTTAAATTTCGTTTTAAGTTAAAATAATATAAAATTTGATGTGTAACTAATGTGCAAAATTAAATGATCTAATTTATGTTAGTGAAAAAGAATTTATATATTGTAAAAATTCTCTTTTTATAGCTTGCTTTTCTTATAAACACTTGCAATGTAAGTCATATAAAAACACATTAAAAAAAACTTTATTCATTTGTTGTGTATTTATTCTCGAACTTGCAAGAAAGAAGAATAGATGTAGAAGACAAAACAATCATATACAAAAAACACGCAAGTATAAGAATTAAGAGAACATAAAAATATATATACCTGGTTTGGTAATTCTCACCTACATCTACTCCACAAATCTTTATTTATACAAAATCTAAAAAGATCTTTTATAATAGATAAAAGAACCACATATTTATGCCTATATATATAGCAATACAAATAATCACATATTTTGATAAAAAAAAGAAAAGAAAAGAAAGTACATTTTTCTATTAAAGTTGAGACTTATAAAGTTTGTACCATTTATCTAGACTTTTTCCCCTTAAATCTTAGGTTCAAAAATTGGAAAAATAGAAAAAATAAACCTTTATATTTGTAAAATAAAAAACCAAATAGTTATTAAAACTCGACCTCTCAACTACTCTAAGTTTTGTTTAATATACTCATAAATTATTGTTAAGTTTAATTTCTAAGTTTGAAAAAAGTTACAATATAGTTCCTATAGTTTAAAAAGCTTCGTATGTATGAAAGCTTTTATTAGAGATTTATTTTAGAACGAAAGAAAATATTTTTAGTCTCGAGATTTAAGCTTAACGTCTATTTGATTAATAAAGTTATTAAATACATATTTTAAGACAAACATTAAAGTGAGTTTGGATCAATGGTAATTGAGATAGTCTTTCATCCTAAAAATGAGAGGTTTATGATCCTCTAACCTAGTGTGTAGTTGTTGTACTAAAAAATTATATAAACACTTTAGTATCTACTTTTAATTTTAAATGATGATAGTATTTTATTTTTTAAGTTTGTAATAATTTAATTATCACTATCTGATTTTCTTTTTATTTGCTCATATCTGTTGACGAAGTTGACTATTATTATTGTGAATCACCACCCTCTCCAATTCTTCTCCACCTCCCCTTCTTTCTCACCTTTTCTCATTCAAACAACCATTTTAGGATTCTTAATGGCAATAAAATACTTTTAAAGAACAAAAACAAAACCCTACAAAATTTGCATATATACATAATGTATTTGGATGGGCTTAGCTTAGGCTCTAAGCGCAGTTTGAGGTGCCTATCAGCCCAACCACTATATAAATTGTCTCCCCCTATTAGGAAAATTATTAGAAAGTATTATTATTGTGTATATATCAAGTTTTAATATATATTTTTTGTTTATTTAAAAATAAATGTTTCGAACTTTTGTTTGGAATAATGTTGTTAGATTCAAAGCCATAAAAAAAAACTTCATATACACTTTTAAAAATATAATGAGATTGGTTGAAAATAGACATTAACATCTCTATGGCAAATGAAAATAATAGATAATTTAATTTTATCGCATTTCCAACTATATTTTTATGAAATTGCAAGAATAGAGAACAATTTATTAAAAATAATGATAAATGATGCATCTATAATAGATTTTATATAGTGCACTTTTTAAGCCTGTATAGTTTTAATCTTAAATAAATATAAATAATAAAAAGTGCCAAATATTGACATCAATCTATTAATATTTTTCTCAATTATTTGTTTGAAAGAAAAATAATGCAATAATTATTTGACAATGCTCGTGTAAGCCTATTAAATGCGATAGTTAGGAGACTAACGAACGAATCAAGATTCCGATCAAGCGGTGAGAAAGAAGGATTCACGATAAGCCCTCGTACACCCGTTCGTTCAAACTCATTGCCCTTCAAACCAAAGCTTCGCCGTCGAACCTAAAATCTGGGCCCCGCGGCCTTGAGCCGGCCCAATAGTTTATTAAAAAGAAGAAGTTGCTACAATACGCCAATCTCAGAATACCTCCTAAACTTCCCAAATCGTAGCCCCTCAATATCATAGACGCCACAAATCTAATGGTAGATATTAAAAGATTAATTATGCATGATCGTGTGAGCGACCGCAGTCGAACAAGTTGGTATTAAAAATTAACACACAAATACAAACTTCTGCCGCAATTTTAGAGCCGTTTTAACTGCTAGGTTGGGTAAAGCAAGTACCTTTCACGCAAAACGTGGGACCCGGAACCAACCGGTTTATTTAGTAAACTGAATCGGGTTTTGCCTCCTCGGGAAGAAGAGGGCGCGTGTAGGAAGTGATCATCAACGGACGGAGCTTATTTGAAGGATCATCGAGGTTGTTATATTTCGACACGTGTCCATTTTAATAATTGTGACTAACCTTTTTTTTTTTTTTTTTTCAATTTAATATTTGCGAAATAGAATTAAGTATATTTTAACGAGATTGAAGGAGACAATCAAATCAATTTAAGAAAATATTTCATTATGGTGGACCATGACTACCAAAAAAAAACTAGCACTTTTGGAAATATTAAAAAACATAATAATATGAATATCAATTGAAATTTGAAAATTAATCATGATAAATTATTATATTGCGAATACATATTCACCAAAAAAAATGGCATATTTATATAAAAGCAAGAAAGAAAGAAAAAGAAAAGAAAAGGTAAAAGTAGGTTAAACAATATTTTAGTGTTGGATAATTTAATTCTGGTACCAAAAAAGAAAAAAGAAGAATTCCCTTTTTTATGTGAAACATTAAACTACCAAAAGGCCCATTCGTATTCGTCAAGAAATCAATAAATCAATAAATCATCAGGAAAGATTCCAATAGAGAAAACAATCATCACGGACGAAAGCATCCCAACCGTCAGATTTAAAGTAAAGAACCCGTGATTAATATGATGAAAATGATCGAACGGCTGAAAATAGGAGTGCAATGTAGATGTGGCGTATGTTAGTATTACACCGACATTGAAACAAGGGGGCGCCGTGGAAATAATGATAAACAAGGGGTAGCTTGAAGAATTGGGTAATTCATCTTTATCGTTCTATCAGCCCCTAAACCTCAACATAATCGGTTGTTTCTTTTCTTTCTTTCTGTTTTCCTTAATTCTCCTTGAGGGTTTCCTAAATCTTTGATTTTTGTTCTAATTCCTAATTTGAATCTGTATCCTTCAACCGAGGGTTTTGGTGTTTTCAGTTCCTTAGATCTTTTACTGGCTTAAGAGGTATGGATTTTTTCAAACCATGTTTGACTTCCATTGATTCAGAATAATCTTAGATCGTTTTTATTTCGATGAGAAATTTTTTTGGGGGTTTTACGTTTTCTGAGGTTTTGAATTTTTTTTTTCATGTCTTTTCGTCCTCCTTGTTTACTCTGGTGGGTAGATAGATAGATGTTCTTGTTTTGTTCTGTTTGATGTTTCTGCGAATCCTTGCGGCTTATGATACTCGAAATACATGGTTGAGTTCTGATTTTCTTAAGAAAGTTTTCTTTGTACTTTTTGTTTGATGAATTTTGGATTTTGTTACTGTATTCGGATTGGATTTTTTTTGGTTCTCTGAGAATTTTAGGGTTTCTAGCAAGAAGATGAAAAAGGGAATTGATCAAAGATATGTTCAATTTGAATACTAATATCGAGTTTTGTTTTTTTTTTTTTTTTGTGTTGTTTTTTTTTCTTCCTGAAACTGCAGCGAATTAGACCAAACGAGTTGGAAAAATATGGGTTCAGAGCAAAACGATGGCACAAGCTACCAACCATCGGAGCCGAAGCTTTGCGTGAACAACTGCGGCTTCTTTGGTTCAGCCGGTACCGAGAATCTCTGCTCGAAGTGCTACAGAGACTCTCGAATCAAAGAAGAGCAAGCGGCATCCGCAAAAGCAGCGATGGAGAAATCCCTTCAGTCCAAAATTTTCAAGCCGGCTGAAGGTAATTCTCCAGTTGTCTTCTCCGATTCATCTGTGGATTCAGCTTCGTCGTCATCATCCACTGGAAATTCCCTCGGCAGTTCCCACAAATCCCCATCACCGGATGTTCCAAACCGGTGCCGGAGCTGCAATAAGAAGGTGGGATTGATGGGGTTCAAATGCAAGTGCGATCTAACCTTCTGTGGAATTCACCGATACCCAGAGAAACACAACTGTTGTTACGACTTCAAAAGTGCTGGACGGGAGGAGATCGCCATAGCCAATCCTGTGGTGAGGGCCGATAAAGTTGAAAGGTTCTGAGTTGTGAGAAGTATTTGGGTAGGAACTTGGTAAATTCTTAGTGGGTTTGTTGCTCTGATTGATCGTCCTTGTTCTTTTTTGTGTCTGTTTATTTGGGTTGGGTTCATTTTGATTTGGGGGAAAAGCTCTGTGTGCTTGGTCTGCTGGGGAAGTTAGCAACTCTGGGTGAATAATGCAAGTTTGATTCCTTTTGATTCTGGTTTTCCCTTCCGTTTACTTTAATGTTTGTAAAGATTAGGCAGTGGTTTTATGAATTTGAAATTTGAAGATCAACACAAGAAGAAGCAATTCTTCATTATTCTTCTTTTGATCAAAACTTGAATTCCATTTGAAGCCTTCTACTGTAGTCTGGAGTTCTATTTGCGCTGTGATTCCCACTTTCAAAAGTTTAATTGAAAAGGAATTGGTGTTGAATTAATTTTAAAATTAGAGAATATCTAAACAAAACGGTTTGATTGTGGAGCGTTTCTTTTTAAAAAAAGTGCTTTGAATCCTCATCTCTGTTTCTAGAAAAAATACATTGATCAATTTTGTTTTTTCGCGTAACCAAATGCTAGAAGTTCATTTCACATGGAGACTTCGTTTTATTCAAATTCTTGAGACTTTGTTTTCACTTTGTGATCTAACATTTAAACTGATTTTTACTGGATGCGAGATTGTGAAGTTTGGGTTTCAGAAGTCAAGTATAGAACTTGCAGATTTATAATAATAATAAACATGATAGAATTTGCAAAAAGAAAGAAGGTTAAGTTATGAACTTTAGAGTAGTTTTCAGCTGCCCATCCAACACCTAAAGAAATAGAAGGAACACAAATTCTATTATATCAATACTCTCCTAAGGATGTACTCAAGTTTGGAGATATAATTTTGTTTAAAATGTTGTAAATAAGGAATGGATGATACTCTAATTGAGTTACCATAGTTGTCAACAAAATTGGAGGAATGAAGTTAACTCCAGTCTTCGTCTGTTCGACTGTTTGCAAGCCCTCGCAAGTCACAACTTCACTTAATATCCTAAATGGTCCAGATTTTTACAACTATAAGCTGAAAAAGTCCATATGGGGTTTGAATTATTGGACTATATAGCTTGTTGCTCTGTGAAGGAGTCAAAGAGGATGAAATATGCCAAGCCAACCAAAGACGTTGAATGCTTTGACTGAGAGCAAAGAAGAAATATAACAATGAAAATGTTAAATAAATGGATAACAATGTTTTTATTTATTTATTTTTTAGTTCAAATAATATATAGAAGAAAATTCCAACAAAACTTAAATGAATATTTATTATAGCTATATGCTTGTGTTTGACAAAGAAGCATTTGTTATATTTAATTAAAACACCACTCTATAAATAGAGGTTAAAATAATCAACTTTTGACTAAAGTATTTCAATATATGAAAGACTTTACTTCAACACAAATGTATTAATAATAATATTCAAGAGTATCAATCAAAATTCAAGAGAATTATTTGTAAAAAGCCTTGAAAATGGAGGGTCGATTATTGCAAAGAAATGAATTCGGAGTGGTTGGTGGTATCTCTTTTTCAAATGGGTGATTGATCACGTACCACATTATTGTGGAATAGTTTTATAGACCTAGTTTTATTTTAACTTCTTCAACACTAACATCTATTTACCTAAAATCCAATATTTCCTTAAGGTTTTAACGCTGTCAAGATAAATTAGTCTTTAAGAGTAGTGTTCAAGATGATATAAAAGTTATGTTATTCTATTGACTTTTTTTTGTTATCTAGAAACCTTTTTTCTTTTTAAAGATAAAGAAAAACGTCACCTTCTAACTTTTGGAATTGGTTGAAATGTGTGAGGAGTGTTCAACAATGTTCCTCTCCATAAAACTTAAAAGAAGAAAGAAAGAAAGAAAAAGAACAAACCTTTTTCTTGAGGGGGGCATGAAGAGAAGAGAATGTCCCAATTTCAAATATGTTATGGCTTAGAAGCAAATGAAGAAAGAAAAGAGTTTTTTGCATTGCATGTGGACTCAATGAACAATATGTCTAAAAGGCTGGCCTTATCCCACCAGCTGCTATGGCAGCAAATGCAGCTTCCCACAGTTTATAAAAGTAAGCAACTCCACAAAACACATAATTGAGTAATACATTGGTTGATTTGATAACGATTTTGTTTTTTCCTCTTATTTTCAAGTTTTTTTTTTCGAGAAACACGCGTGTTTGGTTAGCTATTCATGTTTTTCTTTCCCTTTTGCTTTAAAGAAAAGTTTTTAAAATTATATAAAATTTTGGAGCATTATCAAATATAGGAAAATGAACAAACTTTCTGAATAAACTATAGCAAAATTTCATATAAATTGTAGACCCTAAACACTTGACAGAATCTAAAATGCTGATATATTTGATAAAATTTTAGATTCTATCCTTCTTAAAAGTAATTAAAATTTTACTACATTTTATTAATATTTTAAATAGTTTTGTCATTTATATTTATAATTATTTCTCTCAAAATTTATAGAACAACAATGTAAAGTTTTTGTATTCTATTCAAGTTAAATTTTGAACCATAGATCTCATAAAATAAAAAGCAAGATCAAATGGCTGGTTTTAATAGAAAAAAAGAAGAAATTAGAAGCATGAAAGGTCATAAATGAAAATGAAAATGGTAACCAAAGCATGTTAGATTAGACATACCTCTCCCCAAAATTCAAACTCCTATCAACAATAAAGGCATGTCACCACAAAAAGTATACACCAATAATAAAGCCATAACCTCCCATGTACGTTTTCACTTTCACTTCACTCTTGTTTAATATCTCACATTCATATCCTTCTCTTAATGAATGATTGAAATATTTGTCGATATGTCGAAATAGTTAAAAATTTAAAGGTTTCACATTGATTTTGAAAGATTAATTGATGTCTCTAACATCTTTTACAAATATATATAAAACATTAATATATATATATATATATAACTCAACTTCAACTATTGAACTTTGCACGTATGTCACGTAACTTTATTTCTTTACATTTTTTTTATATAGTTTTCACACCAAGGAACTCAATTTTTCTCTCTATAGCTATCTTTCATATTTAACCAAATAACTTTGTCTTACTTTCTTAATCTACTAATTTTTAATTATCGAGTAACTCAATCACACAAATTAACCAAGCAAAACTTATTAATTCCACTAAACGGACCAAACATCTTTGATTATTGATTGAAATATTTTTTTATAAATTTTATTTACAAAAATATATGTGATATCAAATATATTCACAAAATTAAAATTTCATACTAAACAAATTCTTTACCATTGAGATAGACACACTCTACTTGTTTGTAATTTGGCATTTACATTACATACTTCAATTATTCATAGTTTAAGAAAGGAATTTTGGGAACTTTTGATGGCTGTTTCTTTTGTGATGTTGATGATGAATGTGAAGATAACTTCAGAGCTGGTTGAGGGCTCATATTATTAATATATATCAATTAAAACAGGCATGTTGTTCAAGTATTAAGAATTATGTTAAAGGAAGAGAAGGGCCTCAACACATAAAACTTTCTTAAAGGGTTGAGAATTTGGGTCAACTAGAAAAGTGAAAGAACAAAAGCAAATAAAAATTAAATAATGAAAGGGCAAAGGGTATACCCCAACAATTAAACAAAAGCCTGCCAATTTCTTTTAAGTGGATATCAGGAAGCTACATACTCAAAGGTCACCAAATTGGTGGAGCATAACCTGTCTCTTTCCGTATTGGAAATATAAATATCATAATATATAACTCTATTTGGATGAAGTCTTTTAGATGATATATATCAAAAGCATAACCATGAAGGTTGCTATTTGTTTAGAGATATACAAATATTAGAAGGAGAAACCCAGAGAAATGGAAAAACGGAATACCATAAACAGAGTAAAAAAAATAACAAAAGAACAGTTATGAGGGGATCATGTTATGGTCTTTTGAGTAGCAGCTGACTCGACCAACTGAAATGTTTGAATCGATATTGTCTCAACCCAACTCAATTCAACTCGTGTGCATCCCTTATTGAAAGTCACCATAGATATAAAAGGAATCATTATCAAATTAGCTTTAATATTTTTCCATAAAGAAAGAAAGGGGTCTAGAGGTGAGGCTGCAGGTCATGTGTACATCTTTTTGAAAACCAATTGTAGATTCAAAGAATCTAATATATTGTGAATAAAACTTTGACAGTCATATGGGTTGTACCAAAAGTTGTTGTCTAATAATATCCTTTAATAAAACCAATGACATGCATTTTGGTCTCAGCTATTTTAGTTTGATCATGAGCTTGCATACGCACACACATAAGATTTTGTAGGTACATTTCCCTCTCGCTTTATTTTACTTTGTTTTGTATTGTCAGTATCAAATAATGTGGCACTGCACAATGCCTTTTTCACTGTTTGTAATGCAAAATTTTCCAAAAGACCAACTCTTGTTTTGGTTTTATGAGTTTCAGATGAAGAGGACTACTTAGGGCTTTACTGTTCATACATATGTACAAGATGATGCTTTTGTCTTCTAACATAAATTCGTCGAAGATTCAAATCTCATTTCTGTTTCCTAGTGATGTTCTTTGTAAAGAACTATGTCGGTTCAATTATTAGACAATGTTATGTTCTTAAAGACATCAAACTTGTAACTCTTCTTGATTGAAAATACATATATTTTAAGTAGTTGAGTATGGTAGAAATAATATATATCAAGTTCTATAAATAAATTGCAACGTTAACAAAATAAGAAAAAGAAAAAGAAATATCGAAAATATAAATATATATGAATATGATTCAAAAGTTCTAACAAAAATGTCGAAAAAAGTTTTCTTTTTCTTTTTAAGAAATCAGATAATAAACTAACAATTAACGTTATATACTAAAATTAGATAAAATTGTAAGTATATTAATTAAAATTGAAAAGGCAACCGTATAGGGATTAAAATTTTATTTTAATCTAAAATTTATTTTATAACTTTATTGAGAAAATGAACAAAAACTAAACCATTTAATTTTCTTTTTATTTTAAAGAAATATGGAAGATAATATATGGATTAACTTTTGATTTAGAGGTCCTCAAACCTGTTGATATTAGTAATGAACTCATTGTTACATTATAAGTATGAATGGAAGGTATCCAACTATTTCCAATTTGTGTTAAAGTAAGGAGCAAAAAAGTCACTTTTGGAATGGAATAATATTTAATTTCTCCATTCATTTTATTTTTCTTCAATAATTTACAACTTATAGATGCCCCCACTATTTTGGTAAGAGTGTATATAGTGACATGTTGATAGATATTAAGAAAATTATCTTTAATATTTGTATATGCATCCCTCCAAATAAACAAAATCCATCACAATTCTAGAAAGAAAAAATATATATTAAGTAGAATTCAAAATATCATTTTCTTCTCTATGGTTTGAAGGTTGAATTTTAAGTGTGGTATAGTTTTAAGTTTAGGAGTTAATTAGATTGAAGGGGACTATTTTTATTTTACTTTTTTCTATGGGTTAATGGTCATGTTGATTTCCAATTAGTTATTTTTTTTTTTAAAGAAAAGAGATTGATCTTAGGATTTGTAATAATTTATAACATCTTAAGATAAGTTAATTTTACGTGTAACGGGAATGAGCAACATCTTTGGAGTTAATTAAGTGTATGACAATAATTCTAAAGAATTGTAAACATAGCAAAATCTATATGTGTGAGATTCATATTGTTGATAGACTTCTATTAACGATACAATCTATCATTGATAGATTTTGAGAATTAAATCTAAATTTTGTTATATTTGTAAATTCTCTGTATTATGTCATATCTACAAATATATTCTAAGCTTGATTGTTATATTTGAAATGATTCTCTTAGGACAAACACCAAAGGACATTTGAGTCAGGAGTGAATTATTGAGTTATAATAGTTATTTTGTGTATTGAACCGCAGACTATTTTTGTTTAAGAAAGAAAATAATAAACATTGTAGCAAAAAAAAAAAAGAATGTAAAAGAGTAAAAAACCGTTGTAAAATTCTGAAATGGGACATTTTCAAATATATAGAAAAAAAAATTGAAACTATTTACAAAATATAACAAAATCTATCAAATTCTCCTAATACATATTTGTTTTTGCTATATTTTGTAAATAGTTTTTTAAAAAAATTTCTATCCATAACTCTTTTGAGACTTTTAAATAATATTTATTGTAACAAAAAGATAGTTATTATAGTCGTATATAGTTCTCACTCCAAACATCCTTTACAAGATTAGCCTTATATAAATGAGATTTCAAAAACTTCTTTACAATTCAAGATTTTGCTAAGAAAATCTATAGACACATATTATATAAAAAGAATAATCAATATCATCACATGGGTAAGATGTTACATTATTAAAACAAAAATTTGAAGACAATGAGTTTGGCAACATTCAAAACATTCTTCTTCTATTTTAAGAAACCACTTGAAAACACCCTAAGTTTTGCCTAAACACATTTGGGAAAGTTTTAAACCTCCATTGAACTGAGGTTTAGATGGCAACAAACACTTCACCCTTTTTCCTCTATTTTTTTCGAGCAAACAATGATCAAATGTAGTCTTGACAACATTTCTCTTTCTACAACCTTTTTATTTATCCGAGAACGAGAACATAACAATTTCAAAAATATTTTGTCCAATGTCACGTTTTAGATAGACAATTAATTGGACTACACAAAAATACTACACTCAAATATTTTTCTTTTTCTTCTTCTATTATTTTCATTAATTGTTTGGGTTCTTCTGTCATTTCCAGAAATAAAAAGATCCAACCATAAAATATTTTGCAGGCATTCACAAAAAAGATATATTGTCCTTTCATGTCTCCTCACTTTACCTAGCTAGGATAATTTATTTATTGATATTGCAGTGATCATTTCATCGAACTTGTAAACTAAAACATTCTATTATGCATTTTACATTCCTCGAACAGTACAGAAGTATATTGTTAAAGTGTTATATATAACATTAAATTTACTTTCTTTAGAGTTGATAGATAGTTATACTTAAATTTTGACATAAGATCTGGATTAACTAGACATATTAACCACCTTATTTGGTGGCTGCCTAAAGAACCTTTTTTCTGAAAAGAAAAATAGTTTTGTTTCCTTATTTTGAATTTTGATTTCTTATTCTAATCACAGACATGAATTAAAAACTGGTAGGTAAAGATTAGATAGAACCTTTTCAACCATCAAAATATTTGGAAGATAAAATCCTTTCCCACTTAAATGATTTTGGCTTCCCAACCCTTTGTTGCCTCCAAATATTATTATCATTGTACCTTAATTCAACAAAAGTTCTAGACCCACCATGTGATTAACAGTGAATGTAATATATATATATGTATGTATGTATATATCAAACTCTTCAAATAATCTATGCTTTCTTGTCATTAACTTACTATAAAGTTTATGATGAGACACTTGAATGAAATTTAGAACCATATTATAAAAAGTTAATTAGTACCAAATACGTGGCATATTATATATCTTCTTGTTGATTATTGTATTTTTTATTTTCAAGCGAAGACTTTCTATTGCTTTGTTTAAGGCTAGCTATATATTGTGATGGATATGAAAAAATTCAAATATATATTTTGTTGCAATGTTTCGAATTCGTTATGAGACGTGCGCTACCAACAATAATCTAGTATAAAGGTCTCAATAATCAAATTAGCGAGTTGGGATCTAAGGACACTGCACTTTAGTGGGTATTTGGGGGCATACACAACACCTCAAAATCTCTCTTAAATTCAAGTATTGAGCATATGTGTATTTGTTGAAGAATTATTTAGGATTTTGACTATATGATTTAGGGGAGTGCAATATATAAACTTTGCTAACCTAGTGGTGCCGTTTTTGTAATTTAAACACATTTTCTTTAATACTATTGGATAATACATTGTTAATAAATCATGTGTATTTGTGTATGGATCTCTCTATTTTTTTATTTTTTTTATTTGCTTTGTTGATTTTGTAACATATATTTTTCTTGTTAGTTGTAGTTCTTGTTCTTTGTCCTCTTGTCCATGTGGGTTATTAAAATTATTGGAGTGCAATGAGATACCCAAGAAAATCAGAAGTTGAGAAATAAAAGTACTCCAAGAATGATTTTGAGGGGCCTTTAAACAGATTGTGAAGGCCCCCTATTGAGTAAAGAATATATATATATATATATATATATAGGTATCGTTTCATGATGAACTAAAACTCATTTTAATGTATTAATTGTTTCTTGTTTTTATATGGAATGTCTTAAAGAATTAATTTTTAATCTGAATATTGATTTCTCTTTCTTCATGATGTAAAATAAAATATATGGAAAATTTTCATGTTTAAAATGTGAGATTAAAGGGTGCTTTTATCATTACTAGGGTTTCAGTTTTGAAATTAATTGTATGCTTAATTAAGTTTGTAACTTTGTTTTTGGGAAGACATTTTAATCCTAATTTTTTTTCCATTGGAATTTGAAGATGTGGGAAAACTCATCATTGGAACCTTTTTTTTTCATATAATGAAGATTTTCTTATGTAATTATGTATTAATTAACTAATCTTTGGTTGAGTAAAGTTGACCCTTTAATCTTGGCACCAATTCATTTCAAAATTTTGTACATATCATTGAAGAAAGAGACCACAAAAAAGAAGAAAAGGCATTCCCATCTTCACTGTCTTTTGCATTTACTTTTTCATACAATGCTCTCTCTCACCTCATTTTTTTAGTTTAAGTTTACTCAACCTTTAATTTTTGAATTCAAATTCATGAGGGAATATGGTTGAATAGTAACTAATACATATATAATTGTTTTAAATGACAAATTAAAACAGCTAAAAGTATTTTAAATATAGCAAAATGTGATAGACAATAATAACTCAACATTGATTTACTTAGTGATAGTCATGATAGTAGTCTATATGTGATACTAACATTGAAATCTTGTTATATTTTAAAATATTTTAGTATTTTTTTTTTATATACATTTGAAAACCATCCTAGTATAAGTTATACTTATTTTCATTAATACATTTACTTAAAAAATATTTAAAATTATTTAACAATGTATACACCATGTGGTAGAAGATAAAAAAGAAAGAGTTAAATGCATGAGGGGGAGGGATTTTGTTTGAATGAAATGAAGATATATATGGTCCAACTATCATATTAGAAGGGTATGATGGCATAAGGCATTCACATATAGATTCAAAATTTGCTTTTGCTTTAAGTTGAATTGTAAAATGAAAAGTAAGACATATATATATAGAAGAATATAAATAAAGAAGATAAAAAGGAAAATATTTTGCACACTTACCTTTAGCCTACCTTCACATTTAAAAACTTATTATATATATTGCCTAATTATTGTAAAAAATAAAAACACATGTAGAATTTAAACATTAAGAAAATGGTGAAAGTCAAGTGTCAAATTCGAACTAATATGCTAAGATTATTTCCTTACACCAAAAATTATTTAAAATATCGTACAATAATTTTTAATAAAGAAACAAAACAAAAAAATCTATTTTATAATTAAAATATTGTTTCATTTTGTTTATACACTCGTCTCAATATCCAAATTTTTAGTCACAATATATGAAGTATGATAGTTACGTTGAATCAACATTTTTTTACACAAAGTTTATGTTATAATTCTTAAAAGAATCAATTTAAAGTTTTGAAGTAATGAGGTTTACAATTAAATAAAAAAAAAAAAAGTCTAAAAGGTTTGAAGAGAATACTCCAAAATAAAATTGGAATATGAGGAAAGTCAAATAGGGATGTTAGATGAAATACGACAAATTATAAGAATAATGAAATAGGACAAATGATGATATTAGAAAGCAACATCAATTTTCATTTTCCAATACATTTCTTTAATTTTACGTCAATATTGGCTTTATAGATTATATAATTCCTACTTAGTAAACATATATTTTAATTTATGGAAGTGCTAGATTTTGAACATTGTCACCCATACTAAGCAACATCTTAACTAATTAATTAAATGCATTCAACATCTTTAATTAAATAAATTGCTTCTTGTCTTTTATTGTTTAATTAATTAGAAAATGAAATCTTTATAAAATTTGAAGAGAAAAAACCAAGTTTTAATGGTTGGAGACCGTGGGAGTTGATATTACATTGTTTTTTAATTCGAATTTTTCTAACCAACATCGACTGGTCCTTCTTCTTTTTCAACGATAACTCGATTTTTCGATCTATCAAGCTCATCTTTAATAGTAATATTACAATTACACCCACCCTTAGAAACCACTATCCATGGTGGAAGTTATTAATTATACAAACTTTAGAAAGATTATATTTAGACGTTTAGTTTTCTTATTTTTGAGAATAATAATTGTGAGACGGAGTTGGAGGTTGAACTAGCTTAAACCTCTAAAGCGTGTCAATACTAATGAGTTAAACTCACTCTCCCATGATTTAATTTGTATCATTCATAAACTATACGGTTATTAATATTAAAACTTTTCAATTATAATGGGCTATAATTAAACTCATTTTTTGAAGTTTACAAACTTGCCAAAAGTTTTGTTTTGATAAAATTGGTGAAAAGTTATATGTATTTGTAAAAAGAAAGTTTGGTTAAAGCAAAATTATAAGTCATTTTCATGTATTTTAGGATATTTAAGGATTTAACATTGAGTAAGGATATGATGGAGAACTCAGAATATAGAAGAAAGCGTTAAGGTGAAAACTGAAACGAGAATTGGGAAGCGCATTATGATAATGGTTTAGGCGACGTGATTCGTTTTGTTAGTTAATACTCTCACGAGACACAACCCCGTAATTAGTTACGGTGTAAATTCAGATAATAACGGCGTCGTTTTAGTTTGTACAGCATCCATTCCCCTCAACCTCCCTTCAGTCTCTTCTTCTTCTTCTTCTTCTTCTTCTTCTTTTGCCCTTTTCTTTTCTTCCAACTCCGAGCCTCAACCAAAACGAAGAAGAAGAAAGGTACCGAATTTTCTTTTGTCTGAATCACATCCCCCACACCATTTACGTCCACTTCCACTTGTACCTCTTCTTACTGCTCCTCCACGCTTCGTTTTCACCATTTTCTCCCTCTTCTTCTGGGTCCCATTTCCCTCCCTTTTTTTTCCCTTTCTCTCTCAAAGTTTCTCACTTCCTTCTCTTCCATTTTCTCTGAAAACCGAAACCACTCCATTCTTCAATGACTTCTTTCTAAACCCATTTCCCCCAATTCTTCTGTCCTTCCAATGGCTGCTTCTGGGGGTACTAGTTATAGAAATGGTGCCACTTCTAGAAACTCCCTTAAGCTCGATAAGCCCTTTTCTGCTAATTCCTCCAACTCCAAGTCTTCTCTTAAGTCAAAGTCTCTTCCCAATTCTGCTCTTCGCCGCAGCAGCCCTGCTGCTCTTGGAGTTGCCAAGGATGATGGTGGAGGTTTGTCTCTTCGATTTTCTACCTTTTTCTTTTATGGGGTTTTATTTTTTGTGTTCCTTTTTAATTTTATTGTGGAGATCCTGGTTTCTTCTTTATGAGTTGTTGCATCCAAGTGATTTGGAATTGAGGGTATTTGAAAAGGGATGGTTTTGGTGAATTATTCTGGTGTTTTCGTATTGGTTTCTTGTATTTGAAAGGGAAAAACTATAACTTTGTTCGAATAAGAACGGGGTTATTCAACCCTTTCAATTGACAAACAGGATGGAAGTTTGAAGTCTGCTTGGAGCAGATAAGAATCGTTTTGACATGTCATTTTTTTCCCTCTAAACAACGTTAATTTGCTTTCGACAAAGTTTCATTATTGAGTGCTTGGGGAAGTGGGTAAATTGATTAACGTTTCGCAAGCTTCTATGTTCGAATTTCAAAATTCCATTTCTTGTATTTTTGCACCAATGATTTAATTCTGTCCGGATGGTATTAACCTTTTGATAATTTAATTTTTGTTTTATTGCTTTGTTTGAAAATCCTTTACTACTTTCATTGTCAAGGAAGGTCACTTTAATGAGATGGTCTTCCTTTTTCACACATTGTTCATAATGGTTGAGTGTAGTTCCTGGAAGAGTTCGAGTGGCTGTTAGATTGCGACCGCGCAATACAGAAGAATCAATAGCCGATGCTGATTTTGCTGATTGTGTAGAATTGCAGCCAGAGGTACAATGGTCACAATATTACACTACTAAATACCATATTTATCATCATTATTGTCTTCATGGAGTCAGTCAGAATATCACAATCTATTTCAGCTTAAAAGGTTGAAACTTCGAAAGAACAACTGGGATTCAGATACTTATGAGTTTGATGAAGTGCTAACTGAGTTTGCATCTCAAAAACGTGTTTATGAAGTCGTGGCAAAACCTGTTGTGGAGGTATGTTTGAATAATATTATCAGTCTTCATTGTATTTCATTTTTTTTCTTAAATAGTAATAAAATAAATTATGCTTACTTGTTTGTTTCGTTCATTCATTTAAAAATAGAAAAAAGAAAACCATTCATTCAAATATTTATTCGTATATACACCTCTTAGCAGGAATATGATGAAGCGAAATTTTTTCCAAATAATCTCCTTCTGATCTTTATCTAACTTCACTTGATGTCTATTCTTTTCAGTCCCCTTCCTAATCTTTTTGCAATTTCCTTTGAGTGACTGGTCTTTTTTCTTATTCTGAAGAGTGTATTGGATGGGTACAATGGAACAATTATGGCATATGGTCAGACTGGTACTGGTAAGACATATACTCTTGGAAGACTAGGTGAGGAAGACACTGCTGATCGTGGAATCATGGTGCGTGCTATGGAGGACATCTTGGCTGAAGTTTCTTTGGAGACTGATTCCGTCTCAGTATCCTACCTGCAGGTTGTTTCCTTTTGTAGACACTCTGCTACCATTTTCTACTAGAAGTAGCTTGCAAACTTGAGTGCTGCTTGATGAGCAATTTTGATTGTGTTTTCTCTAAGAAGTCCTTGTGTGCCGAAATTTGAGTTCTTTGTATTTGTATGAGAAGTACCTTTAATTGCTAACCTTCATTCTCTACAAACGTACGTCCAGCTTTATATGGAGAGCATACAGGACCTTCTTGACCCTGCAAATGATAACATTTCCATTGTTGAAGATCCTAAAACTGGAGATGTTTCAGTACCTGGGGCTACCCTCGTAGAAATTAGACACCAGGAGAGCTTTTTGGAACTACTAAGATTGGGGGAAGCTCATCGGTTTGCTGCGAATACAAAACTGAACACTGAATCTTCCCGTAGTCATGCAATTCTTATGGTATGCAAATGCTGGTTACTTTGAAGTCTTCCAATCTCACAAAAACTGCTAGTTGCTTATGGGAATTAGATGTTTACTGCTTGTTGAAGGTACACGTAAAACGGTCTCTAAAAGGAAGGGATTCAACTCTGTCAAGTGATAGTTCTCATTTAGTTAAGACCCTGAAACCTCCAATTGTTCGGAAGGGAAAATTAGTGGTGGTAGATCTTGCTGGTTCGGAGCGTATTGACAAGTCAGGTGTGTTTATTTAGCAATTAGCAGTAATCAAATACATTTATCTTTGTAGGTTCCCCTTTGACAACTAAGCCAGCACATTGGGTTCAATATACTGTGCCTACATGCTTTTAGTATTTTTGCGGTGTATGTCTTTAGCACTTACTGTCGAATGCTAGTTGTCTACTCTACTGAAATTAAATTGTTACTTCCTCCACTCGACATTGATTATATCTTATTATTAGTATCTTTTTGGAAAAATAACCTACTAATGAGTATCTCTTCTTTTCGTGCTTAGTTCATTTTAGATGTAGCATTGTCTTTCAACTTTTTCATAAGAAAACTTGGCTTTCTCAATTAATACCAACACACGTTAAAGGTTATTTGCTTTTTTTTGAGGCAGGAAGTGAAGGACATACACTTGAAGAAGCGAAATCCATCAATCTCTCCCTGAGTGCATTAGGGAAGTGCATAAATGCACTTGCAGAGAATAGTGCACACGTTCCAGTTAGGGATTCAAAGCTGACAAGATTACTTCGGGATTCATTTGGGGGTAAGATCTGATTTTAATGTTATTTTAGGTGCGCCTTTATGGATTAGATCTATTATTCTTTCATATAATTCCATATTATGTTTATGCATTTAAGATATCTTCGAAATGAAGTTATGGAAGTTGGATTGTTCATTATTAAAGGTATTTAAGTTCATATTATAAAACTTCTCCAACATAAATACTGAAGCATTAACTTCCATATGGCAGAAGTATGCTCATGCTTCCATTTTCCTCATTGGGTTCCTAGACAGGATCTTTTGCTAGACGGTATTTAATTGAGAGTTTTCTTTGTCATCTCCTCTCCCCCCATACAAAACTGTGAATTAGACCAAAATAAAATACTAAAAAGGGACCCAGAATTCCTTTCAAATTGGTTTAAAAAGAAAGCGTGACTGGGACTTTAAAAAAGAAATCTAGCTAGGTTCTAAGCTATACAAAACTTTCCAGACAACTCTGCAAATATCTTGATTAAATGTGGTTTCTCTGGTGGTATTTATTTTTAGTTCTCGTAGCCATGTTTCCCTGTTTTAGCATTCTAATCGTGAAATATTCCCGTGCAAAATTTTAACAGGAACGGCAAGAACTTCATTGGTTATTACTATTGGTCCTTCACCTCGGCATCGTGGAGAGACCACGAGTACAATAATGTTTGGCCAACGTGTAGGTTATGGGAGCTTAGTTTTGCGTGGTTGTGGGCATGTTAATTATCATCGCTACTCTTGTTTGCCTTATTTATTAACTTTTGAATGCATTCTGTTCTGTTCTATTTCCAAGATTTTAATTTCTAAAACTTCATGCCCTCAGGCTATGAAGGTGGAAAATATGCTGAAGATAAAAGAAGAATTTGATTATAAAAGTTTGTCGAGAAGGTTAGACATTCAATTAGACAAACTGATTGCAGAACATGAAAGGCAGCAAAAGGCATTTGAATTTGAAATTGAGAGAATTACCAAAGAAGCACAGGATCGCATATCTGAGGCTGAAAGAAGTCATTCAAATGCCCTAGAGGTAAGGGTTCTTTTAGATTAAATTCTCTGGGTATTGAGTATCCCCTATGCAGTTTTCAAGGTTTGATCGCTTACAACTTTAATGTCTGAGAATGTTTGTTGTATTTATAGAAGGAAAGGCTGAAATATCAGAAGGATTACATGGAATCAATCAAGAAGCTTGAAGATCAATTGACGGTGAAGCAGAAGAAGCTTGGTGGGGAGAAAGTAATTAATGAAGAAGTTGCTGCATCTGCTTCTAGTGTAATTGCTAATGGGGAGGTATCCTGTTACATGCATTAGCTGTTCTTTCTGTTTCATATGGATAAAAGTTCTATATGCTATTTTCCTCTCACATCATTAGATTCTATTGATTGTGCTAAAACATAAATTATTTTAGCATTATTTGCCCCTTGGCTGGTACCTGCTACCAAATTAAATTGTTGTAGATTTCTGTGATCCTGATATCTCTCCCTTGTTACTTTTATTCTTTTAATCTCATTCAGAAATTAAAATATAAACTGTGATTGTAAGTGTAAGTGTTTCATTTCACATCTCTTTGATCTTCTTCACATTCTATAGCTCCTAAAAGATGGTTTTAGATCGAGCAGGGATCAAGTTTCCAGTTCAATATGATAACATAGGACACTTTTGAAGCATCAGTCTATAGTACAATACCTATTGCTTGTCCCAACATCCATTTTTTTAATTTCTGATTGACTTGAGAAGTAAAAAAAAAAAATTATCCAGTATAACTATTCATCAAATAGCAAGGTCAAAACTATGCTTCTTGGATTAGTTTCATGGACTGTTGCAACAGTTCCAACCTTCTCTTAAAGCATCTATATCTTCTCTTAAATGATATAGGGTTTGACAGTGTCTGCTGACAAGGAAATGGCAGAGCTTAAGAAGCTGGTTAAAAAGGAAATAGTTTTGAGGAAAGCAGCAGAAGAGGAAGTTAACAATCTTAGAAATCAAGTAGCCCAACTGAAGAGATCAGAGGTATGTTTGATTCAACTCTATGTAGCTATTTTTAGCCTTGTTTTTTCATCCCCCAGCACTTCCACTCCATACCTAAGGCTGTAGTTATTTTAATGGTGTCTTTCATGTGCTAGATCTCATGCAATTCAGAGATCTTAAAGCTCCGGAAAACTCTGGAAGATGAGCAAAATCAGAAAAAAAAACTAGAAGGAGATATAGCTATGCTACAGAGCCAGTTGTTGCAATTGAGCTTTGAAGCAGATGAGGTAAGCTTTGGCTTAGCTTTTATTGATCTTGATTGTGTAGCATTATGTTTTGACAAGAGAGCATATGCTTTAATGTGCAGACCAGTAGACGACTAGACAGAGGTGAGCCTGGTAAAGTCCTTGGTTCTCTCGATTCTCTCGTGCAACAAGTTAAGCACTCACAGGCTCAGGATGCTGGAAACGGGGAGAAGGCTTCAGTGGCCAAACTCTTTGAGCAAGGTTTTAGTCGCTTCCTGATTTATCTTGTACTTTACTTCAAATTGTCCATTAATTCTATAATATTTTGACAGTGGGACTGCAAAAGATCTTGTCGTTGCTGGAAGCTGAAGATTATGACGTCAGAATTCATGCTGTGAAAGTGGTTGCAAATCTAGCAGCTGAAGGTACCAAAAAGCATTACAATGTTCACTGGCGATCTGCCATTATTGCTTTTACTGTTCTTTCCTTGCTTTTTCAAGTGACTGTTATATATCTGACAGTCACAAGGCTGGATTAAAGTTGATAATTAAGTGATTGTTATATTTTCACCGGCTGATTTAAGGTTGATGAAGTTGGCAGGACATAACCGCCCATTTCTGCTTATCGGGTTCATGCTCAATGGTCTTTATCCTTGAAATTTAGATGCCACTAATACTATTTTATTTCTTGGGGAAAGAGTAACTGAGAAGATGGAACTGTGGCTGTGAGATTCATTTAGTCACTGAATGTGAACGTACTCTAAATCTACTTTTGATTATCTGCTTCCGTAAATCTGAACCATAGTTGTAGTTCTTGGTATTATTATGCAGCATTTTAACTATCAGTAATGAACAAATGTATAATAATTATTACTGTGGAAGGTGCACTTATATGCTTCCTCCAAATATGCAGAAACAAATCAGCAAAAGATTGTTGAGGCTGGAGGCCTTACATCTTTGCTGATGCTACTCAGAAGCACTGAGGATGAGACAATTCACAGAGTTGCTGCAGGGGCGATTGCAAATCTAGCAATGAATGGTTAGTTTACATTCCTTCTTTGTGGGAATACAATGTATCTCCTGCCTCGACCCTTCATACCACTTGCTTGTCTGTGTCTTTAAGCCGAGATTTTGTTGCTCTTGACTTTTGCCTTGTCTTTTCCATCAGAGACCAACCAAGAGCTCATTATGTCCCAAGGAGGCATTAGCTTACTGTCCATGACCGCTGCCAACGCTGATGATCCCCAAACGCTTCGTATGGTTGCCGGAGCAATAGCCAATTTATGTGGCAATGGTAAGTGTTGCAATCTGTCTAAAAGGTTCATTCATTAATCCATGCAAATTTATGTTCATTACTTGCCCCCGCTGTTTAAATATTCACATCCTACTCTCACTTACAAGGTATAATATTATGTTCAGATAAGTTGCAGATGAAGCTAAGGGGCGAAGGCGGTATTAAGGCATTGCTGGGTATGGTAAGATGCAGACATCCTGATGTTCTTGCACAAGTTGCTAGAGGAATTGCAAATTTTGCAAAGTGCGAGTCGAGGGCCTCTACACAAGGTAATCTTTCCAAAATTGGGTCTCTCTACCCTGCCTTTTTTTTCCTTCAGTTTGATTCAACGTTTAGTTTAACATGAAATCTCGGTAGCATTTTGGGAAAGAATGTTTCATGATCTGATCCGGGTTCGGCTTGTTGAATGGAACAGGGACCAAGGCTGGAAAGTCTTTCTTAATTGAAGATGGAGCAC
This sequence comes from Cucumis hystrix, assembly GCA_025688845.1. Classification (NCBI taxonomy): domain Eukaryota; kingdom Viridiplantae; phylum Streptophyta; class Magnoliopsida; order Cucurbitales; family Cucurbitaceae; genus Cucumis; species Cucumis hystrix. Next base: position 13,725,523 of record CM046891.1, on the reverse strand, counting down.
TCCCATGGATTGTACAGAATGCCAACAATGAAGCATCAACTATCAAACGACATATCGAACTTGCACTCTGTCATTTAGCACAGCATGGTAGTCTCAATCTCTCTCTTATATCTGAACTTTTAAGCTTGACAAGTACTTTCGGAAATATTAACTCAAAAAACCATGTAATTGCTGATACTGCAGAAGTGAACGCAAAAGACATGATCATTGGAGGTGCCCTATGGGAACTGGTTCGAATATCTCAAGACTGTTCACGGGAAGACATAAGAACTCTTGCACATCGAACATTAATATCAAGTCCAACATTTCAAGCTGAAATGAGACGATTACGGATAGATTATTGATTGATCCCAAGTTGGTAGATTTAACAGAAACATTTTATATTTATTAGCACAATCATTTCTAAAATGGCACCAAAGTCAGCCTTGCATCCCTGCATTGTTTCCCATCAAAGCAAAAAAAAAAAAAAAAAAAAAAAAATAGAAGTCTGCTGAATTTTTGTTATGAAAAGTAGTGTGAGATTTGGGTTGTAATAGTTTATCAAATCATATTAATTTCTTAGAGGCAGACTGAGGAGCTGGCCCGATCTGTAATTTCAAACTTAGTGTGTAAATTGATTTGTATATTAAGTAAATAAAAATAGCTTATAGTAAAGTTATGCGTTTACCTTGTAATGCAAATCCTTATTTTTTAAGCTTTATTTTTTTTCTTTTTAAAGTTCACTAAATCTTTTTGTTGTCAACAACAAATATCAACTTTAATTATGTCTTTATGAATTCTCTAACACTTAATGAGTGTAAATGATATTTAATCTTGTAAAAAATATCAGTAAGGTTATTTGTAAAAAAAAAAACCAAACATAGAATAAAAGTAAATTATCACTTTTGAGAATATGGGGATGTTTAAGTTTATTTCTCAATTGGAAAACTTGCTTCATTTCTAAAATTTAAACTAAAAGCAATGAAGTTTTTAGATGATTTAAACCCTTCACCTTTTTGTAACTTATCATAGTTGAATTATTTTTATATTAGTCATTTAGAAAGATTTTTCTTTATGAGAACTAACTCTATGGTATCACATTTTTGCTTGCATGTCAACATTTTACATTTTCTTGCATACAATTTCGGATGATACAAAAGAGTTAATAACACTATTCAACCAATCTAAGCCCCATTATTTTCCAAGAGAAGTTTCTTTTTCTTCCTGAGATAACAAGTTACATATTTAAATAATTTTTTTATTCAAGAAAATTTCTTAAGAAGAGAGTTTTACATATTTAAATAGAGTTTTACAGCTGAAAATCAAATAATTAGCCTATTGGTGAATCTGAGTATATTGCTAGGTGAACCTTTGTTCAAGTAAAAAAAAAAAAAGTCTAATCTTTTCAACTTTTAGTTCCTAAACTTTCATAGAAGTAACAATTTAGTCTCTAAACTTTGATTCGTAACAATTAGTCCCTAAACTTTTAATTTTATAATAATTTTAGTCTTTTGAACTAAAATTTGTAACAATTTAGTCATAGTGAAAAAATTTAATGAGATTTTTTGCACAAATTAAAGAAATTATTAAATTAATTATTTTTATAAAATAAAATAAATAAAATGTTTACATCATAAAATAGTGAAACTTGACATCAAATTTGATGAATTTTGTTTATATTGAAGACTAAATTAATACAAAATTGAAAATTTATGAACTAGATTGTTATCCATCAAAGTTGAGAGTTTAATTACCTTCACTTGGGAACTAAAGTGTTATTTAACCTACCGATCATGTCAAGTAAAATTATACAAGATTTGAGTAAAGTCAAGAGAAGAAAGCTAAGTTAATGGTTAAAAACTGCCAAGAATAGTTGAAAACCCCATGTATATGATCTAAATAAACACAAAATTACTAATTAAAATTGTAATATTATGATTCAATCTCCCTTCGGAGGAAATAGAAATAATAAAAGTATATTTGAAAATGATCCTGAGATATTAAAATTCAACAGAACCCAAGAGAATCAATGTGATCTCTCCATATTTTGAGCCGGCAAGTGTATAGGAACTTGTGCAAATTAAACAAATAAAAGTAATTTTTTTCAAATTAAACTTCTATATAATTATTGCCTATTCTTTAATAATAACAATAAAACAAAACAAAACAAATTAAAGCTTCCCCATTTTGCAAGAAGAACCATAATTTCACAAAAATTAAACACAACAACTCTTATTTTGATACCAAAGTTTGAAACCTTTCCAATTACAAAGAATAATCTGTGTCTGTAACTAAAAATGAAGGAAAGAAAAAAGAGATAATTATTATTATTATTGTTTTGATGAATGGGAATTGTAAATTTTGCCTCGAGAAAGAGCTTTGGCTCTGGAATCTCAACATTTGCACGTGTCGAATACTTTCATTTGTCTCTCCACTAATAATTCATAAAAACCCATTCTTTCATTCAATTCATTCCAAATACTTCGCTTACCATCTTGCCTTCCCTTCAATTTAATCCACTTTTTTTTTTTTTTGACTTTTTTTGTATCATGAAACCTAGCCATTCTTTGACTTTCATCAGCTCATGATCCATGAGGGAAGGGGAAATTAAAAATAAATAAAACAATAAAACACACTTCATAATTCAACCAAATTTATATCATTTTGGCTTCTGATTTCAGCTACCTACAAAAGTTTTCATTTTTCCATCATGGGTATTTCAGAAACAAGCCAACAATATGTTGTATAGAAAAAAATATGTAAAATTTAATGTACCAAATATTAAATTGGAGGTGAAGGAATAATTAATAATAATCATAATTCACATCTACAAAAAAAAAAAAAAAAACTAGTAGTAATTAATATGATAAATTTGACATGTAATCTAATTTGATGACCAACTAAGATCAAGAAATATCCTGAAAATTATGAAAGAAAAACAAGCTTGTGGAAATAGAAAAATAATTGAAAAAAAAGAAGAAAAGAAAAAAAAAACAAACCCCAAATTAATTAATAATCTCCATGGCTGAGTGGCTAAGCTAAAGAAACAACTCAAAAGGATATGGAATTTTTCTTTCTTTCTTTTTTTTTTTGTTTTTTGAGAGTGGTGGGTTAGTAGGGAGGACGGGCAGTTGCCCAATACGGTGATTCCGACGGTGGCATTTGAATTGAATTCAAGAGATTCGGAGGCAAACCGTGAAATAACGGCGCATTCCCATCGTTAAGTAGTTGCTGCTGTTGTTGTTGATTCTGTTGCTGTTGTTGATGATGTGCCGTTTGCGCCGTTATTTGTGACTGCCCAACTTCATCCGGCGACCCAATTCCCCCGCCGCCTTGCAGCGACGGAAGCTGTGGTTGATCGTCTTCCTCCAATGGAAGCCGTTCATACGCCGCGTTACTAAAGGAAGCAGCCATAATAACGACAGGACCAGAAGCGATCAAAGTACCAACAACGCTACCACCGACGACTTGCCCTTGACCACCAGCAAGATAAATAGTCAAAGTAGTAGCAGCTGGAGGAGCAGGAGGAGGAAGAAACGAACCGGCTAGAGATAAGATCTCGAAGCGACCATGTAAGTTGACAATTGCACCGGGGGAAGCGGGTTGACGGAGAGTAACGTTTGTAACCGTACCAGTACCACTCATAATACAAACACCACGTTGACGACGTCTAGCGAAGGTAGCGACGCTATCGACGATGTCACAGCCATCGGTGACTTCGATGACGTGAGTACGGAGAGCGTTGGCGCTGTCGCGAGTAATGATAATGGGGGGTTTAGGTTTGTTTTTGGATCCAGCAGGGCGTCCTCTAGGGCGACGAGTGATTTCTCCGTCTGGGGTGGGGTCGCCAGCGGAGTTGGGGTTGGAGTTGTTGGTGTCGTCATCACGGTCGCGTTTGAGACGGGTGGTGGTGGTGCTATGTTCTTCTTCGGAATTGTTGTTGGTGTTGGTGTGGAATGGATGTTGTTGGAGATGGAAATCACGGGTGTGGAAAGGAGGGGGAAGGGAGTGGGAATCCATATGGGAATTGAATTCCAAAGATTTGGAGTTCTAGTTTTATTAGAAGAAGAGAAGCATAGAAATTTGAAGGAATTTGGGGGAGAAATTTTGTGGGATTGGATTTGTTGAAGATTTGGAAGAGAAGAAGGAAGGAAAGAGAGAGAGTGATATATTTGTGGGTTAGGGTTAGATGAGGGGAGAAAATAGATGGGAGATGGGTTGGGATTCGTTAGAGCTGCGTGCTTATGCCTATGGGCGGTGCCATGGGTCCCTCTCTCTCTCTCTCTCTCTCTCCCTCATCACTTCTCTTCTAATATACCCTTCTTTACTTTCCCTCTCTAATATAATCTACTTCTAAATCCATTCTAACTTCGTGTTAAATTGAGTATATAAAAACTAAACTAACTATAGAGCTTCCTTGATTTCACATGGACATCTACCATCTTTGATAACTCCTTCTATACTTATTGTTGGTGAATTTGGATTTGATGAAGGATTAGTCAATCAATTATCTTATCAAATATAATCATGACTTATAAAGATTAAGATTAAGATTAGGATTAGGAAAAAATCATATCATTATTATATATATCCTAAAAGGAAATGGTAAACTTCAATATCCTATCACACTCCCTGTAAATATATATAATATGTGTACTCAAAACTTGATTTCGGACATGGAACTCAAAACTTGTAACTTTTTCTTATTATTACTTAGTTTTCATTGTTTTGTAGGTCTCTCTTTCTTAAATTACAAATTTATTTTACTATCATGTGAAGGACAAAAGTGTTTTTTTTTTTGTCTAAATATTTGGTATCAATAATGGTTGGAATCTTTTAAGCTCTTGGAGACGTTGATTTCCATATCACAACAACAGATATCATGAGACGACAATTAAACAAGAAATAATATCAACAAATAAAGAAATAGTTTACTAATAACGACCTCGAGGTTAGGTGTTTAATTTCCTTCATTCTACATAGTTAGAGTCAAATATATAAATTTAAGAGCAATGGTTGTTGTTGGATGCACTTTTGTTTATCTATCCCACTCTAATCACAATATCATCAAACAAGTATTAAAAGATTGAGTGATAATTGAGTATAGTCCTGGCAACATTTATCTCCATGAATCCTCTTCATTCATTTCTAATACAAACAAGAATTAAAAGATGAAGTGATAAAAGTATTACTTTTTTTAGAAAAAAAGTTATCGTTGGATAACTTTTAATTGGACACTTAGAACAAAATTTACAAAGATAAAAATATTTTTCTTCAAAAATATTTTAGAAAAATAAATAAGAAGAGTTTTTCTTGTAACAAACTATAATAAAACAATTAAGTGTGATACATAGAAACGAAACAATTAAGTATCATGAAAATGTTGATTTCAATTGATGTTTTAAAATTTAGAGTACTTTTGTCAACTTCATTGCTTGGAGTGTATTTAGTTTAATTTTGAAAAATAATATTGAGTAAAATAGTAGTTGAAATTTTGTCAGAAGTTTATTTAAAACCCTTTCTAAAAATAAAAATAAAAATAATATTATTTTTTTAAAATATATTTTTTCACTAGTCAATCTAAATATATATATATGTCCTAAATGCACCAATAATTTTTTTGAATCCCTCCTCTCCTTTTCTTTCAATTTATAAAATGAATGTCTTTATAATTATTCTAACCATCAAAAAGCTGTTTTCTTTAAGGAAAATTTACACAGTTTTGTCTCCCCATTTGGAGGCTTCTAAATAAATTTCTAAAACTTTTGTGATTTTTATTTATCTATCCAATACTCCTTTTATTTTTAAAATAATTTGGAATGATTCTCGTTAAATAACTATTCAACTTTTTGTTTTAAAAGAATACTTCTATATATCTTTTGATTTATTGTTTTGTTCTAAGAATATTTTTAAATTTCAAATAAAATATTTGAAAACTTGTTAAAGATGGGTTTTTAAAATTTTGTTTTTTTGGTTTTCGAATTTCACTAACCATTTAAATGTTCATGATCAGATGAGTGAAGAATAATGTTAAGAAATTGAGAGAAAATTACAAACACAACTTTGAAAAACTAAACCATCCCATCAAATATAAGATTTTCTTTGTTATGTTGTACATCTTTTTTTATTTGATTTAAAGTTTGCTTGAGTGTAATTTGAAATATTAAAATTATTTTTAAAGTATAAGAATTAAAAATATATAGAAAGCTTTATACTATTTTTAAAAAAAAAATGGAAACTGAATTTATGATATTTAATCTCTTTTTTCATGGAAAATAAGACTATATGTTTAGGTCAGCATCTAATGTATTTAATTTTTTACATATTTAATTTACAATTTTGAAATGTTTCTCAAAGGAATTAATAGATTAATCTAATTCTAACTATAAGTATAGAGTCAAAGAGAGAAAGCAAGGATGTGTTTATTATAAATATATTTTCATAACTTGGTTGTGTTTATTATAAATATATTTTCATAACTTGGTTTTAAAATAACTTCTAATTTAAGCATTTATACAAAAATACATTTTCAATATAATGATTATATCTTACATTTTCAAAAACATATTTTAAATAATAAATTTATTTTTTTGCACTCCAAAAGTGATTGTATCAAACTATAAATAAATGTGTTTATTTACTTAAATACTAATTTTAAGATTTAAAAAGCATTCTTCTCAAAGTTTTTCAAACATACTAAACAATCTCTTTTCAAAAAGCAATTTCTTAAACAAGTTAGATATTATTTCCTTTCACTATATCTTCTATTTTGATCCATTTATTTTCTCACCAACTCTTTTCTTTTTTCTTTTTTTTTTTTTACTTGATTTATTTAAATTTTTTATTCAGAAATATTTGCCCTAAACTTTTGTGAATTTTCTTCTCTACATTTATAAACTGTTTATTACATAAATCTTATGAATCTTAACCTAACACATTTTTTTCACTATAATAGTTTGTGTGAATATTAACTATTTAAAAAATACTTATAATAAAACCTAATTAAAAGACATTTTAAGTATTTCTATGACTATAGATATAAGTCATTGAATCACAAAGATTTCAAAATGGATAGTATAAACTTAGGCACATTAATTGAATTATATATAGTGACTTAAATCTTAAAATTACTAAACAACATAAATGTAATAATTTAACAAAAATAAAATTAATTCTCATAAATTGAAAAAAGGCTGCCACAGGTTATAGATTATTGTAGTTTTATTGGTTAATTAATTCTAAGCTTATTTAATCTAAATGCAAAGTGACATGCTCCACATCCTATTAGCTTTCCCTAATCATGAATATATTTATTCTATATGTGAGATTATGAAATCCAATTCATTCCTAATCATACTATGGTCAAAGTTACAAGAGATTTCTTTTATATATATGTATATATTTCTTTTTGTTGGATTGAATCTGGTTAAGTACTTAAAAGTACTTATACATTTATATCTAAATTATTTAGGTAAAAACGGATTTCAAAGAGATGAGTTTGGCAATAATATAGTTAATCCATCTCCCTCCCTCTCTCTCTCTCTCTCTCTCTCCCCCCATAATCGACTTTTTTTGGAAAATTAAAAATTGCTCTCTAAGCTAATTATCTCCTAGAATTTTGTTCATTTTAACTTTATGTCTCTTCCTTCCAATTAGATTGAAGACACATGCTCATTAAATATGATTTTTTTTCTTTAATCTTTAATTAATCTAAAAGAATAATAGTACTTTTCTTTTCTTCTAAAGAATAGATAAGTTCAATTTTATCACCTCATATTACAGTTTTTTTTTTTTTTTTCTTAATCTTAGAGATTCAAAGTTGATTAAACCACCCAATACCAATATAATGTTTGAGATGGTAATTAATGTTTAATATATATGAATTGAAATACATGAAGGAACCAAATTAAGTAGCTAGGTAGAACTAAATGTACAGTACAAAGTAATGAATTTATATGATATGAACAATATTGAATGAAAATAGATTAGCATGTAATAGTAGAATAATAAATATATTTTGTCCTTATCCAAGAGCAAAAGTCGTCTTATAAAATGTTAAAGCTTCAAAGTCGCTGCCACTAATGTAGCATTGAAGCTAATGTTCTCCACATACAAAACTCCATCATTTGGGTTGACACGTAAGTTAAATATTGTGGAATATTGAGGAAATTTTGTAATTTTATATATAAATTCATGGCATTATTTTTTATAATTAGGAGAAGAAGAAAAAGAGCATCACATGGGTACAATTAAGTTACAACACGATCATGTTTTAAAAGAAAAAGACAGAAAACACGTGCAACTAATGTGAAGAATTCAAGAGGCACGTGATGCTTCTTACTTCTTACATATATATATATATATATGTATGTATATTATTTTTCTTAAACTTAAATTTAATTCTAATGCATATTTTACCTCCTTATTACTTTAAAGTCTTCAAGACCATATGTAGACTTGTTTTTATAAGTTGATAATGCTAATTAATAATGTTATTTAAAATGTCAATGGTGATATATATATGATACATTCCTTGCTTGACCTAATGAATGAAGATTTTATAAGATATGAATAAAATGATACAAACAAGGTACACTAGTTATATAAAATAAAACCATATAGATGTTTTGTTAAGAAGCATGACAAGTGTCGTGTAGATTTTTTTTTTTTTACACTTTGAAACAAACATATGGATCAAGTAGTCGGTGTAGTCGAAAGATGCATAACTCAAATGACATTAAAAAATGTATTAGCATAACTTTAATGCAAAAAGTTTGATCCTCTTTCTGTATTGTTTTTTAAAAAAGATAGTTGGTGTACGGATTAAAATTTTAGTTTAAAATGCATTCAAAACCTAACTAATCTATTATATTCTTAGGCTTTATTTGTATCAAATTAGTCTACTTTGTAGTATAATAACTTGTGACAAAATCGACCCTTTTCATCCTAATAAGTGATCCATGTAAAATAAGGAAGGATGTTAAATAACAATCACTTATTAAAATTATAAAGTCAATGATAATTTCAATTATATAAGTAACTAGTAGTTAGGCTTTTATAAAAGTATATCACTTGTAAAATAAAGTAACATGAAAAATATTGTAGAAGAGGAATAAAATGAGAATTTTAATAGTTAGCTAGGAAGAGATATGAGATATTTTTTAGTAAGTTACGTTGTGTTTGAAAATATTTCCATTTCTTGTTTTATGTTTCTTGTTCTTTGTTTCTTCTTTTTTTAGAACAAGAAATGAAACTATGTTTGATAACACTATTCTTGTTTTCTTGTTTCTAGAAAAAAAGAAACAGAAACATAAATTTGTTTGATAATTGTTTTTCTATGTTATTTTTTCTAACTTTTTTACTTATTTTTTAGTTTACATATAATTTAATTATGAAAAAATATATAGAATTCATTAAAATATGAAAGAAAAAAATAATTATTATAGAACTTTAGTATTATCAAATACACATAATTTTTATTAATCGTTGTTAAAATTTGATTTGAAATATTATTTCTCATTCAATTCGTTTCTTTTAAATCATGTTTATTCAAATTGAACGTAATTATATTATTATGTAAATATTTTGTGGTTGTAAAATATTAAAGATAACCTAAATAATTATCTTAGTAAAAGAAATTATATAATGTAAAATTCTAACTAATTTCAATGATACTAAAAATAATAAATTTAAAATTAAAATAACATATAAAAATGCAAATTTTGAGTTTAGAAATTTAAAATTTTAAAAATATTTAAATAAACATATTCATAATTTAAATTTGAAAAATCAAAATAATATAAAATTTTAAATATTGGACAAATTAAAATTGAGAATTAAATTAGACATATACATATAAAATATAAATATAGCTAAATAGAAAAAAATTAAAATTAAATCTAAAATATGAAAATCAAATAATACATTAATTTAAAATATTGAAAATTTAAAATTCAAAATTAAATTAACATATAGTTATGAAAAAATAAAAGAAAAAATATTAAACATATATATGAAAGATTAATAAAGTATGAAAAAAGAAATTAATAAACATTAGGAAAAATCAATAAAGAAAGAAAAAATAAATTAGAAAATAACATAAAAATTAAGAAAAATTAAGAAAAAATTAAATTAAGAAATATTAAGCATATAAATAAAATTAAGAAAGAAAGAAAAGAATAAAACAAGTTAGAAATAAAAATCTAATACCATTGAGCCATTGAGCCAAAAATTAATATAAGCAAACTAAAGATTTTAAAACACAAAAGAAATAAAATCAAATATAATGAAAACATAATGGAGAGAAACTATTTCTTATAACTTCTCTATTTTTGTCTAATTTTTAGAAACAATCTTAAATTTTGAGAATAAAAATGAAAATGATTATCAAACATATCTATTTATTAAAAAAATGACAAACAAAAACAAAAATATTATCAAATTGTAAGTCATTGAAATACTCGAAAGCTATACTATACAAATTTTAGAAATCAACCAAATTAAAAAAATGATTTTCCTTAAATTATCTTATAATCAATTTTACCATGCATTTTAAATGGTTAAAAATTGTACATAATTACTTTTAAACTATTCCAAAATCAATCCAAACATATATACTTAATTTAGTAAAAAAACACATAAATGCAAATGTAGTCTCGTATTTAATAAAATAACAATTGAAATAACTTTGTAATAGTCTACAAGTATAGAAATGAAATTAAAAAATTAAAAAAATTTATAATAGAATAAAGATTAAAATGTTATGCAGTAAGATTTTTAATTAAAGATATGACATTTTTTTTCTTTCGAAGATTAATTATACTGAAAAATAAAAATTGAGATGCTCATATTGTTACACACTTGTTTATGAAAGGTTTTTGAAGAACAAGATTTTTTATAAAAAAAAAAAAAAAAACTTTAAATGGTTCTTTAATCTTTTGACTGAGGATATTATTTTGTAAGTGCACATTATTTTGTAAGGGTGAAATTTAAATTTAAAACTTTAGGATATATACATTTAAGAGTGATAGTTTTGAAGTCTTAAAAATATTTGTATGTTGTCTATAATGAATGGTTTGAAGTTTAAATTAGACTTTTATTAATCAACTCTCAATCAATTTTATTTATTGTTTTCTATGTTTATTTAAATAATACAATATTTAGAAGGATTGTTCAGATCTCGATAACAAACTCATCTGATCATTCAATTAATTACTAATTGATAATTAGGATCTAAGTTTTGACAGTATATTCTTATTTTAAATAATATATTCTCTTGAGCATCAATTTGATTCTATGTAGATTCTTTTTTTCAATTTAATATTTTAATACTTAGACAAATAATTTTCAAACTAATTTTCATGATTTTCCCTCTCAAAGTATAGGACAACTGAATGTTGTCCAACACACCTCAATGGAGTTTCATATTTTTTATTTATTTATCAGATTTATTAATTTAGTAAAAAACTAGGTGTAATAGAGAGCATAGGTACCATTTCTAGAAATATGTTGTAATAAAAAAGAGGAAGGAAATGAGGGAAATTAAAGAGCGGGGAGAGATAAGATTGAAAAAATCAATCTGCTCCCACGTTAAGACCAAGTCAAAAGCCACTCGGCACAAACAACACAACACACACTCACTCACTCCTTTAACGCTATTTTTCTTTCTTATTATTATTTAATCACTTGGGTCCACACCCTATGTCTGCCACCTGTGTTCTCCCCCGTTTCTTTCGGGTCTATTTCACGATAACCCGAATCACCCTCTCCTCCCTTTTCTTTATACAAAAAATTAAGTATGATGATGCTTCCCCTTTGTTTTCTTCCTATTTAACGGATATATTATTTCCATCCTTTTTTCTTTTTCTTTTTCTCGCAATTGATTATTCAAATTATTCAAAATATACCATTATCTGATTTATATATGCACACCCAAAGAAAGAAAAAATATTTCTGTACAATACCTTTTTTGAGCTTTGAGATTAAAAAGCAATGTATCTAGGATCTATAAACTTTAATATGTCACACCCATTCATTCATTTTTAATCACCATGCTTGAGGGAGCCTCACTTTTAAGTTTTACCTTATATATATTAATATATATTATTAACAAGTTTCCAACACAATCTGCCCCATTCATCCAACTCCTCCTCCTACATTCTTTTCATCATTACAATATATCTCATCAAATTTCTAAGATAAAATGTAGGGTAGTGAAGGGGATAAATGTAGTGGATCAATCAAGTAATTTCATGAATAAAAATAAATTTAGTCAATATTAATTGTTAAAAGAAATAAGGAGAAAAAGACAAATGAAGCATAAAATGAAATGAAATAATTTGAAGGCAAAGACAACTGGTTTTGGAATTTGAAGAGAATCTAAATTTGGTTGATAAAAGTCATACACTTTTTAATATGTCATGGCTGTAGTTTGTCGTCTCTACATTTTTTTTTTTTAAATTAATACCAAATTGTTATATGTTAATTATTAATTTTTTTCCTATTGTTAATTATAATGATTACAGAAACAACATAATTCTTAAAATTAAAGTTGATATTTAGATAGTAAATAATTTAGAGTTTTTGGTTCTTTTTATATACACGAATGAAAATTTATTAAGAAAAGAGAGAGAGAACGGAAGGGTTTGAGTTTGACCGTATAATCCAGAGTGTTGGGGGAGGTAAAGACGCGTGGGCTGCGCTGACAAATGCATCCCTCGGCTATCCCTTCAAATCTTTACTAATTAACCAAACCTTTATTTTCAATTTTGCGTTAATTAAGTTTTCTTTTAATGATCCTCAGTATATATATATATTTAGTTAGTCTTAAATTATGTTGAATAGGTTTTTGCCAAATACGAACTTACGAAATACACACGTAAAAAGCTATTTATACTCTCACTTATTTTTAAAATTGTTCTTATAAATACCAAATCCATATATGACCTATGAAATTCTTCATTTTGTTTTCTGAATGTAGGTCATGTTTTGGAAATTAAAAAAAGAACTAATAATAAAAACTTTGAGAAAATTGGCCTTTAAAACTCACTTTTTTATTATTTTTTAAGGAATTAATATCTAAGGACAAGTTTTCAAAATTTGAAAACTAAAAAGATAATTTTTTATTTTCTTTTTAAAATCTAGCAAATAATTTATATTTAAAGTGGTTTGAAAAAAATTCCACTCTCTCCATCTATCTAAAATTTAAATATTTCAATTTGTGTGGATAAGTTTCATGAACGCAAACTCATACACCACAAGTATGCTTTGTGTCGATCTCTTTTCTCATTCCTCAAATACCCAAATGCCTAAATTTAGAGTTTCTAACCAAACAAATTATCATGGAATACATACCCACCTTATTATCTTCATCTTCATTTCTTTTTATTTCTCCTATGTTTTTCAAGAATAAAAGGTTAAATTGATGAAGAGTTCATGCAATTTTTAAAACAAGTACATGAACTTCTCTTAGTATAAACAATGGATAGTTTTAAAATCGAATTCTCTCACCGTTTTTGTTTTTTGTTGTAAACCCTAACTTTTATTTTACTAACATTTTCTAATTCTCATAGTGTGTATATGTTTTAGTACTCGATAATATCATATGGAAGACGGTATTTTTTTTTTAAATAATTTAGTCCACATTTTTTATAAAATTTAGTCACTATTAAAATTGGTTACTTAAATTATTTTAGTAAAAATTTAAAGCATAAAATTGGCATTTGATAGAATGAGAAAAAAAAAACTCACGATGATTATATCCATATGCTAAACAATTCTCAATAGTTGTGAAATTAAGGAGATTAAAATTATTAGATAACTAAATATAATTAAACCTCATGATGCTAATATAACCAAACTGCAAAATTGAATGAACCTCATGTCTAATGTTGTAAAATCAACTAATTCTCATTTGTGTACATATGTAGAGAATATATAGTACAATCTCATATATTTTAAACCTTTTTATTAAAAAAAAAAAAAAAAAAACTTCTAATTTTATGACAGAATCCAAATCTAAACACAAAGAGATACTTTACAACTTCAAATTATGGTTTTAGAAATCAGTCCTAAAATGATCATTTATCAATTAAGACTCAAGGGTAATTGCAAATTAGAAGTTGAGTAGGCCACTTGAAATTTTTTAACCATTGGATTTATTAAATTTACTTATTGCTTAAAACAAACAAAGAACGTAATATAAAAGTCAAGACAGCTACATATATTTGTTCGAAATCATCAAAATTGACAGGAAATTAGGGAAAGGAAACATCGATGTTACAGAAAGATAATGACAGTTTAAAGGTCAGACATTTAATCTTAAAACTATACATTTTATTGTTATATATTCTTATACATCAACAACTAGGTCAATCTTATTCTTATCATTTTGTTTCCTTCCTTACTCTTCTGTAACATTACTGTTCTTAAACTTAAGCTTATAAAAGCTACTTTAATTCATCCCTTTATTTTTATTTTATTGTCTAATTTTAAAATATTCTTTTCAAAATCCAACCAAAGTTTTAGAGTTATAAAATATGTAGATTAATTTTTGGATAATTATTTTAAACAAACATGTAACACTAATAGATATTGACATTTTGCTATATCTATAAATGTTTTAGTTCATTTTACTATATTTGAACTTAACTTTTGTTTGTATTTTAGAATTCATGATTTAGTATGAGAAAATTAAAAACTATTCATGAAATGGTGAGAAAACGCTTCTGAGTTAAATAATCTTTGAGTTCATGGTAACGAAAAATATTAAATATATTTTCATATCTCTCTTCTTATTTTTAAGTATTAACTCAAAGAGTTTATATATTTATGAAAATATGAGTTTAAATTTAACTAATAGACATATCATTCCTTTCCTATTCTCGAAATATATACAAATCTGCATGAAAACTACTGGTTAGTATATTTGAGTTTAATATTTCTTTAGCTATTAATTTGGATTAATCAATGCTAAAATTATCTTTCTTGAGGCTATAAAATAGTCACTTCAGGGTTTGTCATAGGAAGTGAAATGTGAATTTCAGTGATATTTGATTATGAACTTGACGTAATACTTTTACATTGTTGGATCAAAATATTTTAAACAAAATTTAAATATCTATTGCTTTTTCATAAATTATGATTAAACTAATGATCACTCCTTAGACTGCTTCATAATGACTAACAGGTAAGATTAAATTAGGTATATACTAAATTGAAAAGAAAAAAAAAACAAACATTATGTGTGTTTCCTTTTTGCTTTGACTTTAAATTTTTATAGAAGTATAAAGGAAGAGGAGGGAAGAATAATTAAAGGGGGAAAAAGGTAGTAAATGAACCAAAACCTAAAGGTGTTTATTAGGACAAAATCATTTAGGTCATGTAGGGGCAAACTTCCATTCTTTGATAAGGAAATGATGGCCACCCCATATTTAATTAACTCAATTTTCAACCTTTGTAGCCTCAATTTAAGGATTATAAAACAATGGGTTAGTTATAAAGTATATATAAATTAATTATTCTTTTAGTTTGTACATCACTAATCATCGAGTTGTAACTAGTGATCAGTTTTTAATCAATATTAATAAAGGGACAACTAATTATATAGTTTGAAATATTATTATAATTTAAATTGATATTTCCTCCAAAACAAAAAAAAAAAGTTCGGTAGTCTTAAAATTTCTATCCCGCTTGTTATTATACTATCAATAATATATTTGAAACAAACTATAAATACTTTTATAATGGAAAATAATTTAGAGAAATTTTGGAAACAGATAAGAGAGGAAGGAGGTATTTAAAGTACTTTTAGAATTTAGACCAAGCATTTAAATTTTTTCTTCCCAATGTGCTTAGGGAAAAGTGTTCCACACTCAGCAACAAAGTTTTCAGAAGGTGTTCCAAATTCCTTTTAAATTTTGTTTTATCCATCTATAATGTTTATAAAAATATAGAATATTTATCTATCTGTATGTGATAATTTCTTTTAATTATTTAATTTTAAGAAAGGTAGGATTTAATAGACATAAAATTCAATAATATAATTAAAACACAGCGAATTGAAAGTTGCCATAGTTAAGAAAATACATCCACACGTACCATATTTCCCCCTACTTGTAACTTCATTTTCGTTATTGTCAATTTGTCTGTTTTCTTCATCCAAATATTTGATCTCAACATCTCTCTAATTTATAAAAAATAAAATAATCTAAAAAGATTGACACAGGGATTTACATAATTTTTTCTAAGAGAGGAGTAATAAATGAATAGAGATGAGTAGCAGAATGTATGTGCAATAAATAGAGTGGAAGTAGTGAGGCTCCATTGGCAAGGCAATAGAGTGGTGAAAAAAGTTGAAGGATTCAAGAAAAAGGAAAAGGGGAGGGTGATGATATTAATTAATACAAATGTAGAAAATGAAAATAAAAAGACATCGAAGAAGATGAATTAAGATGAGGATGATGGGGTAAGGAAACTGTCACAGCAATGATGAAAGTGACACACAAAATTATAAAAAACAATATTTATACATATTTTAAAATCATGTCTTAATCAACTAAATTAATAAATTAATTAAATGGAGAGGTTTTTATAGCCAATAATAATTTAAGAAGATTAAAATAAAAAAGTGGAGAGGGAAGAAATTAAAAGAAGGTGGCCATGTGAGAGGCAACAATAACATGCCTCGAATCTGGGATGCTTTCTCTAACTCTCTCTTCTCTATTTCCACCTAATTTTGCTTATTTCAAGACAATATATATATATATATACACACACACACACATATAAAATTCAAAATGAATATAATTGATGATGGTGCCATAGGGGTTTGAGTTTTATAGGTACACGACAATGGAAGATGAAGAAACCCACATGATTTCATTTTAAGAATCTTTTGTATTATTTTAATTAAACATCTTAACTTTGGGTTCCTATTGGTTCAACAAACCTCATCCTTATCAGTTGACTACTTATTACTTATTAACTTATTACAGTAATTTGTTTTCTTGGAACATTATTATAAGTTATACATTTACATTATGTCATCAACTTTTTTAATTAAACCTCAATGTAATTTATTTTAAATATATATATAGTTTTGTTCATTTTTTAAACAATAAAACCAAACTTCAGTTTGCTAAACCATTTGATTTCTAGGTTTTCAAGTTTTTTAAAATTTTGGTACAAAGTGGATAATTAAAAAAAGAAAATTAAAGTTTTTATGTTGCTTAATTTTCAAAAAAATACATTTTAAATAAAAATAAATGGAACCCAAGTTTTGTGCTATTTGTTATTGTTTTTGTTTTTCTTTTCAAAAACAATTACTAATTTAGTAATTTGTCAAATTTTTTACTACAAAAAAATCATACTATATATCTTTTAATAAATATAACGTAAAAGCTTTTGAAATTTTCCTTTTAATTTTGTATATTTTTAGTTTAATATATCTAAATACAGTTAAATGATGGTTCAAGTTTATGGTTTTTTTCTCTCTAATGAAAAAAAAAAAAAAAAGTAAATTGTATCAATTTAGACCCTAAACTAATAATTATATTGATTTAAACCCTGAATTTTAAGAGTTTTATCAATTTAAACCTTAAACTTTTATAAGTGTCAATTTATACCCCGAATTTACATTATTGTATCAATTTAAACCGACCCTCCATTGTGTTTTATTTGGATACATTTGTGAAAAATTGAGAATTTAAATTGATGTATTTATGTAAGTGTGGTGTATAATTTGATACATCTGTAAAAGTTCGTGGTTTAAACTGATACAACTATTAGTTTGGGGTTTAAATTCATATAACTCCAAAGCTTAAGGTTTAAATTGATACAATTATTAGTTATTGATACAATCTCTATAGTTCAGGGTGCAAATTGATATCTTTGTTTCCTTTTTAAATAACACAAAGTATGCTATGTTGGAAACAAATATTGATTGTTGTTGAGTCGTGATGAACTACTACCTTTAATACAAAATTCGACTCAACTTTGATACTAAATTGCATATGTCAATTGCTTCCAAGGTTAACGCAACTTTTCAACTCAAGCATGTGTATGATTGAAATCAAGAAAAATATTACTTAAAGAAAAACAAAAAAAAAACAAAAAAAAAACAAAAGTTTTGAAAGGGAGAAGTAAAACTACTAAACACCAACAACAACAAAAAATCAAAATATAAAGAAAAAGAATTAGGAACATTTTTAAAAATAGTAAAATAAATTAAAATATTATAAGTTATAGCAAAAGTTTGAATTTTATCACTATAGCATTTCAATAACTATCAGTGATAAAATTTGCTATAAGTTGTAATATCTTGTA
Source organism: Cucumis hystrix (assembly GCA_025688845.1). Lineage (NCBI taxonomy): Eukaryota > Viridiplantae > Streptophyta > Magnoliopsida > Cucurbitales > Cucurbitaceae > Cucumis > Cucumis hystrix. The sequence continues at coordinate 13,707,220 of CM046891.1, read as the reverse complement.
AAATTTGCTATTTTTGAAAATTTTCCAGAGAATAATGATTTTAGATGAAAATATAATTTTAGATCTACCACGGTTAGCATATTAAAACATAACATTATAACCATAAAAGGGTTACAATATTTGTAGCCATTGAAATGATAACAATAATAATAATAATTATTATTATCATATTTTCTATTAGAAACATTAACTATAAATCATTACAATAATAGTCATTCCATATCATGCATGATTCAAATTTTTTACTTTTTTTTTCTTCGAACCTTTATGAATATTGTGGTATGAAAAAACAATTTTCTACTTTTAAAATTTTCTTGATATTTTTCCTCTAATAAAACCCTAATTGTATCATATAAGTAGATGGACATACATGTTATTCTTTCCCATTTCTACTTTTAATCAAAAGATATATGAATTTGCTGTAGATAACATAGAAAAATTAAATCCCATATTTTCAAAATGAAATCATATTGTTTACTCTAAAAACTTTCATATCAGTCAATAAATAAATAATATATATATATATATATATTAATTATCTGTGTGTTGTTCTTAATTTGCAGAATAACAAAACGAAATGAATTTATGTTTTTGCAATGTCATGGAATGTTTAATAATGTAATTAAAAGAGAATATGGGTACCCAAAATCCAAATTCGTTTAATATATATATGGATCTCCCATCTTGGGGGATGCCCCATTCGTTTTCCAAATATTATTTAAAGTTTTATAGCAAAACACATAAAGCAAATATAGAAATTATCAAATCAATTATTTAATAATGATTTGATTGTTTAACCTTACAAAAACTAAAACTTTAATTAATTAATTAACCTTGAAAGTTCCAAAATACTGTTTAAGATAAGATAACATTTCATTCTTTGTACGTTTGGATTTTGGGGATAAAGAAAAAGGAAAACTATAAATTAAAGGTTTGAAAAAGGAAATGTTATTTACAAGCAGACATTGAAAATTTTAATCTAATTGTACGGACACCCAAAAAGAAAAAATAAAATTAATAACACACACAACCAACAAAAACTACAATATTTGTAAATCTCATCAAAATCATTTTGTCTATGTTGATTCTCAATTAAAAAAAGGCTATTCTTTTTTTAAAAAAAAAAAAAAACTAGAGTTTCTTTTCTAGGAATATATTAAACGATTAAAAAAACCTCTAATGTATAATAATAATCATCTCTCTTTATGTTGGATATCATAAATTTATCACAACTAGAGAGAGAAAGAAAGAGATTTAATTGTGGGGGTGACAAATTTTATAATTTGAGCCAAGTATGAAACTTATATAAATATATAAAGGTTTTAGCATATGTATATGTATATATATATTAATAGATTGTAGGTTCTCCAAACTTGGAGGAAGGATTAGAGTTCATTGTTTATGTGCATATAAATAATGATTTAATCTCTTCAACTTCCCTTAACAATCATGATTTTTTTATTATTTTTTTTATAAAAGGAATAGGATTAAATTGTTTTTGTTTTGAGTATTTATTTTGGGATAGTGACATTACAAAATAACCTGACAAATTTGTAAGGTGCCATTTAAGTAAAATGACTTGGAAAAAAAAGGTAACAATAAATTGAGATTTTTGTATGATGGATTCATGATTGAGAATATCTCGATTGGATGAATAACTCATTTGTATGAAACTGAAATTAAAATATATGAATTCATATCAATATTTCATTTGATAATATATGGGATGAAGAGATCGAACAGTTTGAGTTGGGTTAAATAAATTCATACTAAACTTGAGTTAGGGAGATGAGGAATTCTCTGATCTTAGATATGCAGTTAACATGTTGTGTTAAATTGAAGGAAATCCCAAATGTCATTTGATTTGGGCTTACTGTCTTGAAAGCCCAATACCTTTTGGGCTTTAAACTCATCCGTTGAGCTCTTTTTATTAGGTTTATTGATCACTAGGATAAAAAATAAAATAAAGGTAGGAGCAACGATTGCACCAAACAAAACAAAAATTTGAGGAATGATGAAAAAGAAATTGAAAAAATTCTTTATAATAAAAAAAGGAAAAAAGGAAAAAACAGAACAAAAGAAAAAAGAGAAAAAAGAGAAAAAAGAGAAAGAGAAAGAAAGAACAAGAAGCATATGATGTTGAGGGTAAGCAAAGTGATGATCAGGAGGTGGTGTTGATTAGCATAACATAAAAGGAAAAACATCTCTATCTTCCTTCCAAATTATTACAATATTAAAATATCTTTTGTTTTTAATCTAATTTATTGGTTGAGCAATTTAGAGAGGTTGTACAGCATTTGATTATATTAAGGAGGCGTTTGGACACCCATAATGGAATTGGAACGCATTGTAATGTAATATAGAATTCATGTTTGGATTGAGCATTTTGAACTCAAATTGTAATATCAAATTTATTTTGTTTTGACCGTTTTCAATTGAACTCTATTTTTCATCGTTTTTGTGGAAATAACTCTTTACTAAAAAAGCTACTCTTTGTAAAAGACATTATAGTCAAATCTGTAAGTTTTAACTTCTTGTCTAACTAGAGTTCAGCTAAGGGTCATAGGGCAGTCTATAAATACTATGTATCTCTTTGATATTTCATACACAACAAAACTAGAAAGAAAAAAAAATAATACATGGCTCCCAAAGCACAGTGGACGTAGGCCTTGTAGAACCACTTTAAAACATCGTGTGTTCATCTTCTTCCCTCTTCCTCTCTTTATCTTCTCTTCATCTCTCCATCATCTAAAGAAAAAGCAAGAAGAAAACCAGAAATTGCAGTAAAACAAAGAAAGAACAGAAAATACTTGAGAGCTTCTTCAATCCTATGTAAACACAGATCTACACGCAAGTGAAAAGAAAGGGAAAAAGTAAAACACAAGTAAGTACAGAGAGAGAACTCACCTCTTTATGCAATTAGGTGGCTTCCCCGTGTCTTCCGTTTTCATTTTTTATAATTTTATTTTTGTTTTGTCCTAAGTTTGACACACGTTCCAATACTTCTCTGATTTCTAGTGTTCCTAATTACATTCTAGACCCCACCCCCTAAGAATTTTCCTAGTCACCCATAAAAGCCAACAACAATAATAAATTGCTCTCATTCTCTTTCCTTTCCATCTTATATTAATAGTTGTAACACCCCAAATTTAGGTGGAAAACATGAATTAATCGATATTGCATTTGAATGAGATGGATCTTGAGGATACAAATGTATATGATTAAAAAATGATTAAGAGAATCGAAAGTTACTACGTATACCAACTAAGATTCACCTTCTTAATTTTTTGGTGGGCTCAATCATAAAAATTTTGAAGCGTTTAGAGCAGTCTTATGTTGGATGACCTTTTTTGAGATAGAACAAAACGTGCATCTTGGAAAAACCTTTGTTTGTTGTGAGGACACGTCCACTCTTTAAAAATAGTTCAAGACAAACAAACGGTAAGTAAATAACAGGTGGTAAAAGATGCAGTAATAATAATGATGGACCATCAAGTGTCAAATCCAGACTTTGAATTATGAACGTTACACTAGACAATAGTTATAAAATATGAATAAAGTTAATGGAAAAAATGGAGTTATAATTCAATTGATGAAGCTACCCTCTAAAGAAGCATCAATAAAGGGCAATTAAAAGTATTATTTGGCCTTGAATAATTCTATTGTTATGAAGCCAATCCCAATTATTTGAAAGCAAATGGGTTTAGTTATAAAATGTCATTTTAAAAAAAAAAGTGGCTTCATATCTATCATTTTCATTTAAAAAAAAAGTAGATTCCTCAACCTTTTTTTTAAATTAGGCATAGAATATTTGTGTGTGGAGAACATTTTCTTCTTCTTCTTCATTCTTTTTTTTTTTTGGTTCATCTTTAATGATCTTCTTGAAATTAAATTATTGAGAAGAGTACACACAATATTATCAACTATCACACCCTAATTCTTGATCTAATTAGCAACATTTTGATGTTACATTTTCATACTATATCGTTAGTTTAAAACTAACGACAAAATTTTACTTTATATTATGTTTCTTAAAATAGAAAATGATTTTCTTTTTTCTAACCATGTGACCATGTGACCATCAAATCAATCAAGTTCTAATCTTTTTATCCTATAACCTAAATATTACATTTATAACATCATTTCTCTACGTTGCCAAATATTGTTCACACTTTTAGAATTAAAATTTAGTGCTAAAATTAAAAGAAGTACTCATATTTTAATGACATTAATTATTATATTTTTTTTAGGTCTCTTAGAGTCTTGTTTAGTCTGTGATTTGAAATTGGTTTTTCAAAACAAAAGAACTTATTAGAAAACAAAAACAAATTCTTCTTTTTTTGTATTGTATTTTAAAACACTTTTGATTACGTTTCAATCTAAAATTTTGAAATTTGAATTCAAAACTTAAAATTTGTGTTTGGTTGTTAATTTTAAAATGCAACCTATTATCATTTTCATTTTTTAAATAAGTAAATTAAACATGTTTCAATTGTTTTTCTTGTATTTTTATTTTAAAAATATAAAAACAAAAGGAATCACAAACCAAAAGAAACTTTTAACCATCCAAATTGACTTAAATAAATAAAAATTTAATTAAACTACAAGTTTTATTCATGAATTTTAAATTTTGTTTTCTTATTCAATCTTCATATTTTAGAAGTGTCTAATACTCCTTAAATTAATATCAAATATGAATTCATTTATACTTTTTTTCTGAATATTTCAATAACCTATTAAACAAAAATTAAAAGTTGATTAGACAACACTTTTGAAATTAATTGCTTAAAAAAGAAAAATTATAGTTATAACTGAAAAGGATTTTAATTAAAAATTATTGTTTAATCTCTCACAAAAAAATCGTTGTTTGTTCCTTAACAAAGGAGGAAAGAGCAAAACAAAAACGAAAAGAAACATCTTCTAAACTTTCATTCTCTCTTCTTTTTTTTTTCTACATTTTTCTAACTTCCTTTCCTATAATTTAATTTCATTTGGCCATCGGAAGTAATTTATTTAATTAATTAAAAAACTTTATATTCCCTCTTATTTTTTTCTTGGCTTTGATGCCTAATTTTCATAATATGTATTCCTTTATATCATAACTATACCAAACCAAATATTCTTCTTTTTAAAATAGCTACACCAATATTCCTAGTAAATTTCGTACGGATAAGAAGGAAAAAAGCTACCATTTTATTCTTTTGAACGTTGTGTTGCATTATAGGTTGCGTAAAGCAACCAATGTAAATGTAACTAAATGGAATTTCTTTTCTCTCCTATACTTAAACCTAATTCAATAGGTATCATATATATATAAAGATATGGCGCATTAATATTCTTGTCATTTTGTCTATCTTTTTGTCATCATTCATCCCATGTGTAAAATCGTAAAATTACCATTTTGTTTTCCTACCTACAAAATATCAATTTTTTTTATTTTCAATTCAATAATTATTTGAACGAAATTAATAAATAAATAAATTTTAATTGTAAAACCTAAGATTGATTAGGAAAGAATAAGGTTAAGATATATTATTATATATCCTAGGAAACACACTAGTAATTTATATGTATGTGTGAGTGTGTGTGTTTGAGAGATGAGTAGTGGTGAATCATAGAGAATGATATAAAATATGGTAAGTGGGATTAGGGTGAAAAGCATCATAACTCTCCTAAATGGGTAACCAAGTGGGATTGGCAATGGGGTCTCACTCAAGAGAAAAAGAGGGACATTAAAAGATTATGTTTAAATATATAATCATATTATTAAACTATTGCTCTCGCATTGCCTTTTCTTTTTAGATAAGCTTTGTTGAACTTCATTGGAATTTTTGTTTTATCCTTTACAAAATGTTGGTTAGAGTTAAAAGATTTAATGCTTTAGCTTTAGTAAAAACCCAAGAGTGTTATTCTTTTTTTATGCATAGTTTTATTTTATTTTAATAATATATACTTGAAGGATGAGATTCAAAATTTTAATCTTGATGTGATTGATGTGATTGAGTTATCTTTAAGTTATTTAAAAGTTCATCAAACTAAAAAAGAATCATATGATATGACGTAATAAATTGAGAGATAAATAACAACTTAAACATATAAGTCAAATATAAACTCATTTTATTACTTGGGATGGAATTAGTATAAATAACAAATCACAACACTTATTCTTTAAGCATATTTGTAGAATTAAAAGTTTGTTTATATGCTGTGCATCCTCAAACTCCCAAGTACAAAAAATCAAAAAGGAAGAAAAGCAAAAATTCTTATAAAATATAAACAATAATAACATGGTTTTAATTTTTAACCTAATGAGACAGTACACTTCCATGGCCTTAGGGAGTTAAAAGTCAGCAAAATTTATGATTCATTTTGAGTATAAATTCTCAAGATTTCGCTCTTGAGGTGGTCTCACCTAAAAGACCTTAAATAATATTCGTTACTTATATATCTACAATCATTTCATTATTTAAAAACATAAAACTTTGTTTGCACTGATCATAATAATCATTCCCTAAATGGTGAGTGCAACCACAAATCATTTTTATAGAATGTACTTGGCGTTACCTATACATCTAGGTTTAGATATAAGTCTAACACCAATGACGGGCAAAATGTTTCGTATCAAATATGATGATAAATGTTCTCTCTTACATAATCATGATCACTTCTTTTTCTAACCGATTTGAGACATTATTTGCACTACTAAAACATGTGTGTTAGGATCATAGACCAAAATAATAAAAATATTAGGATCATTAAATTGATTGGAGGAGGAAGAAGATAATAGATACTTATAAATTTAAGTATGTATACAAAAATTAGGACCATCTTGAATGTAGGGCATTTTTGTTTTAATAATTTAACCAAAAAAAAAATAAAGTATGATGTGTATTTACTTTGCCTTCACCTGTCCATCAATCATATAGTTTTGGATTTTTCAACTTTTGCGAGTTGGAATACTTTATCAAAGACATCTTTTGTATAATTAAAAAGAGTTTATTTTCATAAAATATAAATAAATAAATAAACTTAACCCACACACATATTACCTTAAATATTGCTGAAAATTTTATACGTTTTACAATTTCTAAAGGTTAGATTCATTGAAAGAGTAGTGATTTGAATTTATGTTTCAGAATTGAAGAATTTCCTCAATCTTTTTCTTTTGCATGCATCACACTTACACAAAGCCTTATTATTGAGCCAATCCTTTGCATTATTTCCTTTGCCTTTACCATTAGTGCTCTCTATATATTTAGTGTGAAAAAAAGAGACCCAATCATCTTTACATCTATATCATATACACATTCTTCTTTTTAATTCACTAAAGTTCAATCAAGAGTATCTCAATCACGTCAACTAAATCTCCATCTTAGCCAGGCCTTACAAATTAAGTTACAAAAACCACTCAACAACAAAACTCTTCCCCCAATTCAAAAAAGAAAAAGAAAAAGGATCGATGTCTGTAACTGTATCTTCTTCAACCTTGGAATCTGGATCAAGCCCAAGAATTACGAAATGGGTTTCAAAAGATTTCATCAACTCCATTCTTTCCGAGCTGAAATTACAAAGAGGCATCGCTCTTCCACTCATCGCCATGAACTTAACATGGTTTGTAAAGATAACCATTACCACCGCTTTCCTTGGCCGTCTCGGTGATCTTCCATTAGCCGCCGGAACACTCGGTTTCACCTTCGCAAATGTCACCGGCTTTTCCGTTTTGAATGGTCTCTGTTGTGCCATGGAACCCATTTGCGGTCAAGCCTTCGGCGCCAAGAATTTCAAACTCCTTCACAAAACTCTGTTCATGTCCATCTTCCTTTTACTCCTCGCTACGCTTCCAATTTCATTCCTTTGGCTCAACGTCGACACAATCTTGATCCATTTCGGTCAACAAAAAGACCTTTCAATCGCCGCTAAAACCTATCTTTTCTATCTCCTCCCTGATTTGTTAATCACTTCATTCCTCTGCCCATTGAAATCTTATCTCAGTTCACAAACAGAGACCCTCCCGATCATGTTGTCCTCTGCTCTGGCTTTGGCCCTTCATGTACCCATCAACCTTTTTCTTGCGAAATCCAAGGGATTAATTGGGGTTTCAGTAGCGATTTGGGTAACAGATTTTGTAGCAATGATTTCATTAGCGATTTACGTTTGTTTGAAACAAAGTATGAGTAACAATGAAGGTGGGGGGTGGTTTGATCAAACTGTTCAAGATTGGGTTCGTCTATTGAAGCTTTCAGGTCCGTGTTGCTTAACCACCTGTCTTGAATGGTGGTGTTACGAGATTCTGATACTTCTCACCGGCCGTCTTCCCAATGCTAAACAAGCCGTAGGGACTATAGCTATAGTATTAAACTTCGATTATTTGCTTTACTCTGTTATGTTATCGTTAGCCACGTGTGCGTCGGCGCGTGTGTCGAACGAGTTGGGTCGGAACAGTGGGTTGGCGGCGAGGTGGTCGGCGGGGGTATCGGTGGTGGGGAGTATGGTGGTTGGATTGATGGGGGCGGCGGCGATGGTGGCAGGGAGAGGGGAATGGGGGAGGATTTTTACTAGAGATGAAGGGGTTGTGAGAATGGTGAAGAAGATGCTGGTTTTGATGGCTGCGATTGAGATGGTGAATTTTCCGGTGGCAGTTTGCGGCGGAGTAGTGAGAGGAGTGGGGAAGCCGTTGATGGGGTTGGGTGCGAGTCTTGGTGGGTTCTATGGAGTGGCTTTGCCTTTGGGGATGGTGTTGGGGTTTAAAGTTGGGGTTGGGCTTGGTGGGCTTTTGATTGGGTTCTTGGTTGGAGTGTTTGTGTGTTTTGTTTTGTTAATGGTTTTTGTTTGGAGGATTGATTGGGGGAAAGAAGCTCAAAGAGCTCAACTTATGGCTAAAGATGGAGAGATTGTTGTTGTTGATAATGTAAAAACATGATGTTAGAAATAACCTCATTCGTTCTATGTTGTACTAGGATTTTAGATCTTTAAGCAAATAATCGAAGTTATAGAGTCGTGGACTTTGGAAAAGGGTATCAAGGAGGTTGCATAGTGACGGTTTCTAAATTTAAACTTGAAATTTGAGAAACCTTTCTATAAACGTGTCGGTTGAGTCTAATCTATGTAATGAAGGATAAGACAAGAGCTAGAAATAAATTTATCCTGACTCAAAAAAGTTTAGAAAGAGATGGTAGAGTTCTAGAACTTCACTTGAATCTAGCTCTAACTTCACTCCCACTAAGGGATTTTGACACTCGACTCCATGTATGACTCTTTCAAATCATCAACTATAGTTTTAGCTTCAAACTGACACTTAACAACTGTGATGGACATAATTAATATTTGAAAATTGTTGAGAAATCTACTTTGAAAAACTCACATTTCTTATAGATGAGCTACTTCTTTTATTGTTAATTGGTTTGAGATGAAGTTTTTTGTTATCTAATAAAAATCAATTAGCCATTTCAACTTCTAATAATCCATCTCTTACCCCTCCCATTGTAGATCTTCGTAACCAAGCCACTATCAACATTAAGTTTTCAAAGAAAAAATTGTCCCAAAATCATTGAATTTACTTCATCGTGAACTCTCGATTAAGATTAAAGACAAAACTCCGAAACATGGTGTATAACCTTATCATTGCACATGAATTAATTAAATGTGTAGTTCTATTTTACACATGTGAGTGTATGAGTCCCCAAACAAAATGTGGAATAATTTGCTATGAACAAATATTTAGGCCCAAAGGAGGAAAGTCACTAGCTACCCTCTTGGCCCAAAGGTTACCTACTTAGTACTTCATCATGTATGAAGTTAATATTCAAATATAGCTATATTTGCAACTTTTTTTTTTTAATGTTGTTATATATACCAATGTTCCTAATATCTATCATCTACGCATAAAAATATAATATTTAAATATAAACCTACTTAAAAGAAAAGAGAAACGTAACTCTACGTAAAAATGAGAAATTTCGAAACAAAATCTAACATCCAAAAATTAAATTATACCTTAAGAGAAAAAACAAAGACATGAAATTTCTTTTTTTCCCTCCTATATATATTAAACAAGAGAGTATAAATTAAAATGAAATAAACTTAAAAAATTTCACAATCACATAAAAAATTGATGGAAACTATGACGTCATGTTAAATGATAAACATGGAGGAGAAGTACTTAAATGATGATTAAAATATTGAAACTTCAAATTTGTTTTAATTAATTTAGATTAGCTTAAGGTAGTGTTAGAGCAGGTTTAGAGTGAGGAAATGGAAGCATGATGTATAAAACACTATACACTTCAATTTAATAAATTATTCCCAAATTAAAGTAGAACTTTGCTTCAAATGAAATTTAATTAAAACTCAAGATATTAAAAGTTTCACATCTCCCTCTAATAGGATTATTGGATTTAACTTGTTTTAGTTCTATTATAATACAAGAAAGTAAATCCCACGAGTGTCTAAATATATAATATTCCATGGGTCTTCATATATAGAACTTAAATTAAATAGAAAGGTTTGGATTCCGTACATAATATTTTTTAATTCTAAACTATTGGAGACTTTTTTTTTTCTTTTTTTTTCAGAATCATAGTAAATAAAGCAATAATTGAAAATATTTATAAAACAAAGCAAAATTTCAAATTTTAACATTGATAGAGAGCAACAAATTTTTAACAGTGTTTATTAATATTACTAAGTCTATTGATACAATAATAAATATAATTTTTTATTGTATTTATAGATATTTTGGATCATTTTGTTATACTTGAAATCACTCTTCTTTTTCTTAATAAAAATTTTGATCTTATCCATAATTAAGAAAAGCAAATCTAGAAAAGGAATCATATCCTAAAATAAATATTCCTCAAAGAAGTATATTGGTGTGAGTTTTTTAGGCTCTACCCCTGCCTTTTTTTATATATAATTATCATACTGTTAGACAACTAAATAAAATTTGCATACAATAAAATTTTGGTAAGTAATAAGTAGCAAGTTCAAGAGTACTATTTATGATTTATTAATTGTTGATTTCATTAATGTATAATTAACATGTTAATGACATGAAAATGATATTGAAGTTATACTATAATACTTATGTCATTGAGAAAACATAGAAGTATATAAGTAAGCAAGAGACCCTTCCTATATTTATATAATTATTGTATGTTATTTTTAACTTTCATCCTTTTACCATTTAGTTTTTTTACTTTGGCTTTAATCTAAAAAACCTCGAGATGTTTTGTATTTACTTATATAGCCATTGTTTTTTTTCCTTTTAAAAGTAGTATTTGGGCGACGTGGTCTAATAACTATTGAATTTTTTAAAATTAAATTTGTAAGCAGTTGTTATATATTTTAAAGAGTGTTTAAAAAAAACAATAACAATAAAGTCAACTTTTGAAAACTAAAGTTTGTAATTTTTAAAGTCCGTTTGGTAATCTTTAGGTACTTTTGTTTTTGAAAATTAAGTCTATAAACACATTTTTCAATGCTTAAAAAAGTCAAATCAAGTTTCGAAAACTCAAACAAGTATCTCTTAGAAACATGCTTTTGTTTTTTTAAATATGGCTAAGAATTCAATTATTTTATTTAAAGATGAAATATATAGTAAGAAATTGAAGAAAAATAAGCCTAGTTTTCAAAATCAGAAATAAAAAACAAAATTGTTACCAAACACAAGCCAATAAAAACTTGTTTTGTTTTTTAAAATTGGTAAAAAAATTCGAAGTGTGTTTTATTAGAAAAGATAAAAACCACGATAACAAATTTGTAAAAGAAACAAATCTAATTTTCAAAGAAAAAAAAAAAAAAAACTATTGATATTATTTGATAACCTTGAAAACTAATCTTCAATATTATAAATCTCACTCTCGCCCATAAATTTTCATGGTTTTTTTCACTCTCAATTAATGTTTTAAAAAACTAAACCAAATTTAGAAAACTTACAAAAATACAGTTTCCATTTATATATATATATATATAATTTGACTAGAAAAGATGATGCTTAATCAACAAAATTAAAAACCATAACTAGAAAATTACAACAAAACAAGCACAAATACTATAAAAAAGATTATATATATATATATATATATATATATATATATATATAATGGACTATCAATATAATTATTCCTTACTTGGAATGATATCAAAACAAGAAGAAGAAGAAGAAGTAAAGGGGGAATGATATTATGATATGTCTTAGTTTAGTTGGATTTGATCTCTCACTCAATGTAGTAGATTCCATCTCCTATAAAAACATGTAACACATGTATATATACTATATTAAAGAGAAAATCTGACTTAGAAAAAAAGAAAGTAAAATAGAATCCCCAACCAAAGCTTTTAAACCACTTTAGAATCTTCTTTATTAAACACTGCCCAATTTGTCAACTTCAAACAAATAAATGAATAAGGAGCCATTTGTTGGTTTAGTCTTATCCAACTTCATTTAATTTTGTTCCATCTCTTTTTCAAATGCCTTTAACAAAAAGCTGATATATATACCCAATTAAACACTATTTCAAACACCTACCTCTAACTTTTGTTTTCATTCTCATTTCAACTATGAATAAACAATAATAGCTTTCCTATAATTTCTCTTTCAATTATGGATCGACAGCTATTATGGTCATTCGTTATTTTTTCAAATAAATTTTATAAAAAAATTTGGAATTTTTTTGGAGATTTTGCATTAGTTCTATGTATTAAAGTTTGATTTGTGAAAATCCCATGGAATGTTTGATTGTGAAAAAAAGTTGAGATGTATATCATTCATCTTAATTAGTTGTGTCTCTACAAAAAAACCTTAAACAAGCGAATAATGATCATAGTTAGAAACTTTTAAGTGTTGAATATCATGAATGAGCATATTAGTTGATTCCATCTCTAAACAACATTGAACACATGTGTATATTACTATAAAGTTATAACTAAAAAGTACTACATTGAAAAAACAAAAACTGAAATTTAAATTCCATATATAACAAATAAAATTGGATGAAATTCCTCATTTTTCAATTGCAATTCTTCCATGCATCATTAATATTGATGTTAAAATCTAAATAGGAAAAAGAGCACAACATTCATACAACAACCGCGGTAAATTTGTCTTGAAGAAAGAAGAACGCGATTTGCAAGAATACAAAATGGAATATACTCATAAATGCGATCGATGTTAAAGTACTAAAAGAGTAAAAGCGTCAAAACTGAAAGTATTTGAGAGTTTGAAACCCACTTAATTACTTTCCTTATAGCTATTATGATGTGTTGATAAAAATATAGTTTCAAAGCTACATCATTAGGATAGCCCCATATCACTATGAGTTAGGACATGGAAGCACCTCCCCTAGGCCCATTTTGGTCCTAGAATAATGTTCTCCTGAAATACTACTTTTGGTGTTAATTTTATTGTTCTTTTTGATCATGTTGTTTTTATTCATATTTTATGTCGATTATGTAATGTATGTCTAAAATCACTCGTAACAATAAGATTCAAACTATAGTTTTTAATATTAACGAAAACGAAAGAAAAGAGAAGAAAGGGCATTAAGGTAAAAGAATTGGGTAACTGAAATGGGACCGATGAAAACAAATGTGAAGAGAAATTTGGGGTTTGAAATGTCATTGTCTTCTAATTCTTCGCTCTTTCTCTTGTATCTCAAGAAATTCAATTCCCTCTCTCTCTTCTCTTTAATAAGTTTTGGTAGTTTTGTTTTTATGGGTCCAATGGTGGGTTTGTTTACACCAACCACACCCACCTGTCTCTCTTTTTATTTAACCAACTTCTACGGCACACCCCTACTTCCATTTCTACCCCCTCACACTCCTCCAATCATGGGTAAACTCGTCAATTTCCCTTTTCATTCTTTTGCTTCTTTTGTTAAATTACAAGGTTCTAACCTTTCCTATCATTTGAATTTATTATAATCTTTTAATTATACTTTCTTAATTGAGAATTTTAACATGCCAAAGTTGACTAACCCATGTACTACCTCCTTTCCAACATACAACTATTTCAATCTTTGTCTTTTCCCTTTTTTTTTTTACCTTTACAAATTACAAATTATAAATTCTCTTAAAATTATGAGGTTCTCAATGTTTCTATATACTCAAATTTATAATTTTACATTTCATAAATATTTTTTACTTATTAAAAATAGAAATTTGATTCGTATTTGTTGCATCCATGGAATATAAAATTGAAAATCCATAAATTTATATAAAAAAAATAATTTAAAAAGAGTTATTGCAATTTAACTTTACTATTATTTTATTATTATAATTCACACTTATTATTGGTCCCATTGGCAGGAAGAGAGTCTCATGAAAGTCACGTGTGGCTTCCCATTCTTGATAATTTATATTATACATATATATGGCCGTACCATTATCAAAGCTGTCACACTTGGAGGTGAAGTGCTTCTTGTAATTTATACTCTCACTCCATGTTATTCATTAACCTACCACGCTTCTTCCTCATGCAAACTCTCCATCAAAATAAATGTTTAGATGTACACCTTTTCTAACACACCTCTTACCTACACATGTTATGTATGCTTTTCATTTACTTTTCTTTTTCTATACAAACTCCTCTACCCTCCCCTATTATTTTATTGTTGTTTATCATTGTTTTTTACTACAACCACTATTGTAGTATTCAAACTTTGACTTTTTTAATCAAAAAGTTTATGTCTTATATATATGTTAGCTGAACTAAGTTTATAATTCTATAATGGTAAATTTCTTCTTTAGAGAGCAATCATAAGATCTAAAAACAATTAAACTACAACTAAATTGTCTAAGGATGAAGCTTAAGAGTATATATATGTGATAAAATTATATAGTTGGTCTTCTATATAAATGATAGGAAACAATAAATCTTTTTCCCTAATTATTCTTGATAAATTACAAATAATAATATAAACATCTAATTTGCAAACTTTAATCACTCGTATATTCTAAGGTATTACTGATAGAATCTATCATTATAAACTTTGTAATTTGTAACTTTTTATTAACGATAGACTTTGATCAACGATAAATTTTACTAATATTAGTGACAAAAGTCTATTACTACCGATATCAAAATTTATCAATGATATACCCTATCATCATTTAAATTTTAGTAGATATATTTTTGTAATGAACTATGTTATGTCAACTAATGCTTTAGCTTCGATTGATATTTTTGTAACTACTTTTTGAATTAAATGTTGATTGTACATATTTTAAAATATAAACAAAACTTGTAATTTATCCATGTATACTTTGTATTATATGGAAAAAAGATGAAGAGTATGGAGTATATTATTAGTTCACGACGACCCCCTGTTGTAGTAATAATTTGTATAGAAGGTGTTGAAATCCTTCCTTGAAAGGCAAGGCATGGATATTGGAAATCAATTTGACCCACAAAAACACTTACTTCCCTTTCACGTTATCTCTTCTTTCGTTCCTTCAATCTCACGTCACCCATCTACCGGTTTCTTACGGGGAATCAACACTGTCCATCCGATTACCATCTGACGGTTCATCCCTTCCGTACGTACATGAACTGCTCAGTGCTCGCTATCACCCAACAACGATCTCGACCAATGACAGCCTGCCACTTGGCTTTCTGTGAGTCAACATAGTTCATTGACGGATGTTTTCTTCGTATTTTATTAATTTTATTTTGTTGGTTCATAATCCGTCATTACGATTATTGGGGCCATGCTTACTTGCTCTCTTTTACTTGGACAACAAAATTCCCTTTCTTCCCCCCTTTTTTTTATTTAGGTCGGTATTCTTTTCTTATTTATTTAACTCTTTTACCAAATAAAACTCCTCATCTCAATCCCAACTACTCGTTTCAATCCCATTTTCCTTTTTTTCTAACTCAATGTCTCAAAATATTGACTTCGTATTTCATTAATCCAACTTAATATCTTTAACTACTTATATTATATTTAATTAGGAGTGAACGTGATAAATTGAAAATTTGAGTTGACCGACCAAACCGAAGTCGGTCGGTTAGGAAACAAAAGAAATTGATCAAAGTTGGTTTTGAAAAGGGTTTTAAATCGAGAATTTTCAAAAATTAATTTTAAGTGTTAATTGATATCGAGGTTGGTTTAACGCTTTACTAAATCGACTATAGTCTATTCGGGATTAATTTTGTAAAAAAATCGACTCCTAATCATCTCTAATTTTGATATTCTATAAAACCTTTGTGTTAGAAAATTGGTTAATAGATAGTTATCTTATTAATTTTTTTTTAGTTTTCATTATTATATATTGTCACACTCAATATAAAATGAAAACAAATATTATGAAAGATGCGTAGGTTGGAGTGAGATCCTTTGATTAGGACACATGTAGAATACCAAATATATATAGATATATGTCAATTTCACAACCTACCTTCGTATTGAACCAACTTTCTTCCACTAGAAGGTAACATACCATCATTTAAATGACTTTTGTTGTGTTCTAATAAAAGTTTAAGATATTAATTTTACTAATAATATAAATTTAATTGTAAAATTAAAAAAAAAAAGAAAAGAAAAGAAAAGAAATTTATTAGATAAGAAGCAAATAACAAAAGGTGGTGTGAGTGAGAGTATGAATAGAAGAGGTGAATGAAGCACGTGAGTGAGAGAGGGGAGAGTGAAGAGTGTTTTGCGGAGAAATGTGATTATTGGAGGTTCTCGTTTAATTCGAATTTGGCGCCAAGTTCGCCCCCTTGCTTCTTCATCAACGGTCAAAAAGCGGTGGCGTAAGATGATATGTAGCGGGATTTCCAACATGTATATATGTATATAAAATAGGCGATGGGACCCACTAGAATGGGTGTTGCTTAGTGTCAATTCTCGTATCCTCAACTCAGAGCAGGCACCAGGGGTCCCTTCGTGCCTCCAAAAGCCATCCTATCCCTGAACTTTCCCTTTCTTTGGGTTTTATTTCCTATGTAAAATAATTGCCACCTGGAAATGAATAGTCCACCATTTGATGAGATGAGAAATAGAGAAGGTAGAATTTGATCAAAAAGGTCGTTGTCCCCACTGACCGTCCCAATTAGCGGGAAACGGGTTAATATTCTCCCGCCAATGCCATGCCCCCCCCCCCACTTGCATATCCAAACTCCACAATTTATTTCATTTATACATAAACATAATATAATAATAATAATAATAAAAGATACAGAGGATTTGGTTAGGGGGTCCATAATTAAGACATATATATTTGAAAGCTACCATATTATCCACACTTTTCTTTTTTAAATGCTTCAAATTTTTGTTTCAACTAAAAGTCTTCAACCTCTGCTGCTCCTAATTCTCATTTCAACTTATCACTATATCATTTTAAATACACCCAACATCCAACAACATTCTATCTATGGATTCGAATGTTTATGCCAAACTATTGGTAGTTTTTGTAAATTTTAAAATTATGGACTTCATTTCTTAATAAAAATTACTTTCAACAAATAGTGGGTGCATTTAGTTCTTTAATTTTATAAAAATTTAAATGGCCTGTATTTTAAGATCCCAACCCTAAACCCTAATTTTACTTCATTATTACTTTTAATTACTTCAATGATTGAGAGCAAATAAAAATGTAAAAATTGTAATATTTACATGATATTTTTAAAACTCAAAAAGAAGTTTTCAGTATTTTTGGTTTTCAAAATTTTCGTTTATATGGTATAAAGTATATTTGGATGAAGAATTAATTACATAATCTGGTGTTGTAGTGAAACGACGCGTCCTCTTGTCCGGACATAAAGGCCGTGTTTTGTTCGTTATAGTTATTTGCCTATTTGGCATTGTAACGCAATGCAATTTCAAATTAAGAAACCGGAAAAGGCGGCAAAACGGAGCCACACGACAGTTATCTTTTTTTCTTTCTAATGGAGTTCCACGTCATAGGTATAGACGGAGATTCCCGCCAACAAGCGAACGTGTTTCCTGCAGTGGACCCCACGTGAACAGTCATTTTTCACAACACGTAGGATGCAAAGCTCGCCGTTTTGGGGGGATGATGATGACATGGCTACGTAAGCCAGAAATGAGTTGTCTTTCGTCCGTCAAGCGAATCAAAACCTGCCACGTTGAAATTGAAAGGACGAGGGTTTATTTACGAATTTGCCCTCCCTTGTATGTGGGGGGAATATGCTTTGAATCAATGGATTTGGAATAATCTCGATTTAACAAGAAAGAAAGAGATCCATCCCCCCACCCAAACAGTAGTATGGTCCATTCGGCAAATAAAAATAAAATTCTTTTTTTTTCCATCCATATATTCTTTTGAATTAAAATAATTAAGTAACGACTTTAAACTAAGAAACGGTTATTTAATTAAAAAATTAAAAAATTAAAAAAGGTACAATGTAATTTTTGGTAAAGTAAATTAATTTAATTTAAGGGAATGGGGGAAAATAAAGAAAGGCGGTGAGTTGTCACGTGTGAACGTCATTATTCCGGTCGGCCAATCCATTTCCATTTCCCTACTTAATTAGGAAGCTAAAGCCGGTCTTGAAGGGAACAGTAGGGCTCACTTTTGACCACGTGGACGATCCCTACCATTACGTTAATCTCCTAAAATCGGCACGATTTATTTTTTTATGTTTTTATTGCTTTATTTCGGTAGCTTACCAAATCCCCCGCTATTTGAGTCAAATCCAAGCAAACACGTCCTTAATTCTATCCCACGCGGCGTCCTACCTGGACTCATTCTCCAATCCCATTTGGCTTTGTCCACGTGTCGGGGGAAAAAGAGTGGTCCCCCTAACGGCGAGTGGGGGGAATTAAAATGCAAGTGCCGGGAGCAGTAATTGAGTGTGGCAATCCTCACGCCTTTGACGTGTGAGCCCCCCAATACTATATTCCTTATTTTTGAAATAAAAATAGAATATATCTTATGTATATACTATTTAAAAGAAACGAAAATAATAAATTAGTTGTAAATATAAGTGCGACCATCCTGGAGCCAGGGAGTCAAGGCCAAGGCGTGCTTTTGCCCTCGCAAGACAGAGATTACTGACCTTCTAGAGAGAGAAAATTTCACTCTGAAAATCACGCGGCGGATTTCTTGCGACCGGTGACCTCCGACTCTTCAACTTGTTGATTCTTGTCTTCTCCAACATCACTCCAACAAGTAAACCCAACGGAAGTTTTAAGGTTTCGCCATTTCTCGCCGGATCCTTCTGTTTCGTACGGCCACACATATCCCTGTTTTCGATACTCCCTTATCTGGAGAGAGATTTGGTGTTTTCAGTTCTTGAATTTCTCTTTTCTTCTCCTCTTTACGGCCTCAACATGAAACTTAGTATGGTGGAAATAGAGTGGCCCGGGAGTCTTGATGAATACTCTAAACTTATCAATCGGATGAACACTCCCAGGTTCCTTTCTTTCAATCTCTTAATTTCTCTTGCCTTCAGTCGTTAACCACTCCCAATCATTCATTTGACTGTTCTTCTTCTTTCCTAATAGCATGATTTTCTGGTCAACAGTCGCCTAATCTTGTCCTGTTTTGATTAGTTTATGGAATTTATTTCTATTTGTTTCCATCTTTTGGTTTTAGGGTTTCAGTTATTGTCCGGTTTGCAAATCTGCGGTTTGCCTTATCAGGGAACAGTATTTGCTTATTTTCAGCACCGTAATGTTCCCTTTCCTTTTCTTAGAGATCTCTTTCTCCACACGTTTTCAGATTCGATCCGACTCCGATCTCTGCGTTCACACACCTTCGACTGAATAGATTTGAAATTACCGACCGGGAATTTTTTTTTCTCTTCTTCCCCTTTGTATTTTTCTAATTGTCTAGAATATTTTGAAGGTCTCTCTGTTTAGACATAGCATCGGTCTGCATCAAGTGTTTATTAATTTATGGTTTGTTTGACTCTGTCTAGCGGGATTGTTCAAACATCTTTGCTGAGACTTTTCAGAGACCCATGTGGTTTCTTATTTTTAAATTTCAAAACTACAAATTATAATGTAATTAAACTTGACGTAAATTGACCCATTTGCAGGGTTGTGATAGATAATGCCGTTTGCGAAACTGCTACTTTGGTCAAGGTTGACAGTGCTAGAAGACATGGGATCCTCTTGGAAGCTGTACAAGTGTTGACGGACTTGAACCTTTCAATTCAGAAAGCTTACATTTCCTCAGACGGAATATGGTTCATGGATGGTAAGCTTATCTGTTTTTTTTTTTCTTCTTCTTGTCAATGGCATTTAATGCTAATGAATAGCCACTTGATTTAACCTATTTAATGATATTCTTACTATTAAATGTTGCTTGCAGTTTTTCATGTGACTGATGTTGAGGGAAATAAATTAACCGACGAGGGCGTTATTAGCTACCTCGAACAGGTAATTAATAGTCACCTAACTCCAATTACAATTAATTTTAATGATCCACTGAATGCATCTGTTACCCATTAGTGTTTTGTAACTTATTTGCATTATGGGGTTGACTTTCAGTCACTTGCAACGATTCATTGTGGCAAACCTGCCAACTCAAATGATTTGACGGCCTTGGAGCTAACCGGGACAGACCGTGTCGGTCTTCTTTCGGAGGTATTTGCAGTGTTGGCTGAGCTTCAGTGCGATGTTGTTGAGGCCAAAGTGTGGACTCACAATGGCCGAATAGCTTCTTTAATATACGTCAAGGACTGTAATTCTGGTTCCCCCATCAAGGAGTCCGAGAGAATAGACACCATTGTTGGACGGTTGAGGAATGTTCTGAAAGGGGACGATGATATTCTTTATGCCAAAACTTCAGTCTCCATGACGGTTACCCATGCCGAAAGAAGGTTACACCAAATGATGTTTGCTGATCGGGATTATGAAAGGAAGCCTGTCCAGCAGCATAGTGAGGATTCACCTGTCGTGACAGTTCAGAATTTGGTGGAAAGGGGTTACTCAGTTGTGAATGTCCAATGTAAAGACCGAATGAAACTGTTATTTGATGTTATTTGCACGATGACGGACATGGATTACGTAGTTTTCCATGGTACAATCACCACATCAAGGCATAGAGCATATCTGGTATAAATACTTTTATTACTTTTTGGGTTCACATTCTTTCACATGATGGTTCAATCATCTTGTTATTGACAAAGACACCATATTTCCTTTGGTTTCCACAGGAATTTTACATCAGACACACTGATGGAACACCAATTAGTTCTGAGGCTGAAAGGCAGCGTGTCATTCAATGCCTCCAAGCCTCAATAGAGAGAAGGACATCACGGGTACATGACTTGTTTAAACATATTATTGTTTAATCAAATGCCTTGCATTATTTATTGCAGACATTAACTGTTATGTCTACAACAGGGTGTGAGATTGGAGTTATGCACAACCGACAGGCCATGTCTCTTAGCAGATGTTACCAGAACGTTTAGAGAGAACGGTTTAAACGTTACTAGAGCAGAAGTATCCACATCACAGGAGGTAGCTCTAAACCTGTTCTACGTAACGGATGGACATGGGAGCGCTGCAGATACAAAAATGATAGACTCCGTTAGAGAGAAAATTGGGATGAGTAACTTGAAAGTAAAAGAATTACCATTGGTTTCTCAACAAAAGACAGAAGGGGAAGAGCAAGCAGCGAGTGTAGGTGGGGCTGTTCTGTTCTCTCTCGGGAGCATATTGAGAAGGAATCTGTACAACTTGGGATTAATCAGGTCATACTCGTAGGCATAGAGGCAGAGAGAGAGAGAGAGAAGAAAAGAAAAACCAATAGAGTTATTGAAAGATTTGTCCATATGTCTACCTTTTCCGATAGCATATTCTTTGCTTGAAGTTTGAGCATAATAGTTAGTGTACATAAAAGAATCAAACATTGGAAGGAAAGAAAGGAGGTGGTGCTTTGTTGATAGTTAATTTGTTTTAAAGAAGTTGGTGGAATTATTTCTGATGGAAAAGAGAAGAGAGGAGAGAAGAAAGGTTTTAAATGGGTAAAGAGTAGTGTTTAATATGGTGTGTGGTCTGACATGTGCTGCTGCTGCTACTAGCTGGCGGACCAATATTTGGTGAGAAGGTAGAAGGGAAATGGGTTGTATACAGCTTAACACATTGTGTACATAACAGCCTTTTCTTTTAAGTACTAGAATCAATGTTTTGACTTTCTCTCTCTCTCTCTCTCTCTCTCTCTCTCCCCCCCCCCCACACACACACACATGATGTTTATATTTTTTAATTACTCAAAATTCAAACTATAGTAAAAAAGATTAGACGAGTGAATGCGTAGGGCAAGGGAGACGCCTAATTGTCGTTTGCTATTTTTCTTCTGTCTTCAAGTTAGGGAAAAAAAACAGTGATTTAGATCGTGTTTCGGGAAATAATTATTTTATGTTTAGAATTTTAGTTTAATATAGAATTTGATTCAATTGTAAAACTTAGTTATATTCGTACCTTGGTATTGAGTTGTGAATTTATTATTGTGAATTTATTATTGTGAATTTAATTATTGATTATATTTTATGTAGAAATAATAATATAATTATTATTTTGTAATTTTATAGGACTTAAGAACTATGTACGAGCATAGCAATCAATTTTTTTGCTATAATAAATAAAATTGGGTTTATCCCAAAATACGTTTGAAAAAATGAAAAGGACAGACTAAAACTGGAACCCATATTAATGTATAGAAATAGTAAAATTGATAGAACACAACACAGAAAAAAGAAAAAGAAAAGAAGTGAATAAAATCCAAACAAATGAATATAACAATAAAATGTTAAGAGGCAAAAAGCAAAGACCAAAGCTGCCTTTTGCCGATCAGATACAAAAAAAAAAAATACAGAAAAGAAAAGATGAGCTCCAGAATCACAAACACCAATACGAAGCTTCTTTTCTTTTTTATCCCACGGGGCCGGGAGGCTCTGCTTTACATACCCTTTTCGCTTCTTCTTCTTCTTCTTCTTCTTTTGTTTTTTTCCCCTTCTTTAACTTATGAATTAATTTGTGGTTAATTTGCTCATTAGTCCCTAGATCTTTCGAATTTATATCTTCTTGATCAATTATTATATTTAAATTCATCTCTATTTGATTCATGAACATTAGCTAGTGTTTAATTGGCCTTTAAACTAATTCTTGTGGGGTAAGATTTTGAAGTTAAGAAATCCCAACGTTTTTTTAAGTTGAGAAAAGTAAGGCTGGCGTTTTGTATGATGTATGTATGTAATCTCATTATCCTCACAATATTAGGGTTTATAGAGTGTTGTGTGTGTTGGGGCCCCAAATGGCCTCAACTTTCACCCTCTTTTTTTCTTTTCTTTTGTTTCTTTTCTTTGTTTCACACATCTGATTTTATTTATTTTTGTCCATTTCCCACTTCCCTTTTTAATTAAGTATGAGATTCTGCTGCTCGAAAAATGGGTCTGCGGGAAACATAGAATAAAAACACCTTTTCGATTGGTCAAACAAGAAAATTGCTAAATTGTTTTCCTTTTTTCTTTAATGCACCTTTTCTTAGTATTTACTATTTCTACACCCTCCTCCTCTATAATTTTCATTTTCTCATCCAAAATATTCTTTTACCTATGAAATTATTCCAACTCCCAAATTGCATAATACAAAAATTTGAAGCCATATATTAATATAATATTACCATTTATTTTAGTCTCAAATTATATATATATATATATATATATAGAACATGCACAGTTTCTTAGAAAAGGACACCAAATAAGTTTAAAAGGGATTATTATCTCTTACATGTGTTTGAATGGAATAATTTTGCTAAGTGGGCTCTTAAAAAAAAAAGAAGGGTTTGCTTTATTTAGTTGATATTGAGAAAGGTATTTCCTTTGATTTTTTTTTTCTACAACCTTTTAAAGATGTGGGATTAGAGAGTTAGGGTTGGGGGTTGTTAGGCCAACTTGAAAATGATATTTGAAAAAATTCTCTAATGTTTGGATGCTTTTCATTTTTCAATTTAATCTTTTATTATTTTATTATTATTTTTGTCTTATAATCATTTTGGGGCTCTCATTGTTAATAAATGTGAAAGCCCTGTTGAGTATTTGCATTAGGAAGATGGAATCTCATGCCAATCCTACTACTCACTTAACATAAAACTTAAGAGGATATATAAAACAAATCAATAACGCTATGGTTGTTAATATTATATTGCATACATTTCAAACAAATGGTACTCAAACAGACTCTATAAATACTCTTTCCACCATCTCAAGGAGCAAGTGTGAATTCCCTTATAAGTTAGGTCCAAATACATTCACTAAGCTTAAAAGTAGCTTTGTCTATGAGCCCAAAACCAGCCACGTCTATTCACCAACATAACTAATGGTTGGAGACTAAATCAAAGAACATATATAGGCATCAAGGACTAAATCTAAAAATAAAATAAATAAAGATTAAGGTCTAAAGCGCGCATATATATATATAGATAGAGAGAGAGAGGTAAGATTAAGGTTGTTGAAGTTCATGATTTCTTCCATGCATTTGAGTTTTGGGCTGAAACTAACAAAGGCCAAGGCAAAGTTTCCCCATCTTCAAACTTTAGTGGGCCTCATTTTCAAGGCCCACTAAAATGCTATAATAATTATTTAATCTTAGTTAATTAAATGTAAATGGAAAATATAATAATAATAATAACAATTAGCCCAATTTTGAATTTTAAAAATAACGGACAATGAGTGTAATCATGGTTAAAAAAATTAAATTAAATTAAATTTTAGTTTATGAAAATTTGAAAATTTTCATTTGTATTTATATGGTTCTTAAATTTTTAAATGTATCCTCAAATATTTGATGAATGAAAAAAGTGGAAAAAAACAATTATGTGAATTAAAATTGATAAGCTTGTGGGATATCCAATTAAATAAATAAATAAATAAAATCAGGGGAACCTTTTCAATTGAAAAGAAAGCATACAATAAGTGTATTTCGTTTAGGAAATAATTTGAGTAGATTATTTAATTAGCTATGGAGATAAACCTAACAAAAGGCACAATTGTTAATATATATAATTGTCAAATATTAATAACATATTTAAAGTAATTTTAAAATAGTTAAAATCAATGTTATCATGTTTTCACTTTGAAAATTTAGAAAGAAAAAAGTCACTCCAAAACTCATTTGAATAATTCAAAATTAATTTAATATTTAATCCTACATATTCAAATCTTGAAATGTGATTTTCATATCATAAAATTTGATTTTTTAATTTTAAGAGAATATTAGCAACAATTTAAAAATCATTCAATAATAGGATGTCCTCAAACATTTACAATTAGGCTATTTGGGTGAATTTTGCAATAGATAATGACCATAAATAAATAAAGAAATAAAAAGTAACTCTCAATTATGTTAATTACTCGACAAGATATTGCTATTTTAAGACCTTGAAATAGACCATCAATTCTCGAAGCACCACTTCATTTTATTTTCTTAAAAAAAAGCTAATTAATTAATATTTTCCTGTAATGATTTTCTCTATCATAAACAAAGCTTTTCCACTAATTAATCCAAATTAATAAATTAATTATTAACTCTGTTTATTTTATAAATAATTTGGTGGGTTTGTGAAGTAAAATAAAATAAATGTTAGGTAGGATTAACAATCATATAGCTTAGATGGAAAAGAAAAAGAGTTTATAGCTTATCTTCTGCCAATTAATTGTTAAAAAAAAAAAAAAGGCAAAATTTTAGTAAAGAAAAATTCTATTGTTAGTAATATTTAACTTATTACATAATACATAATTCCTACAATATTAAAAAAAAAAAAAAAAAAAAAAAAAAACATGAAACTTTGAATATTTATTTTTTAAATTAAATTATTTGAGACTTTTATCGTTTTATAAAAGGAAAAACTTCAGAGATTAAAAAAGAATGATTATATTTATATTTGTATAAGTATTTATTATTTGAAGTAATTAATAATAGAACACGAAACATAAAATATAATTATTAAACGTTACTTTTTCTTGCTAAAAAAACAAGAAATAAAACGTAGAGTGAGAAACAAGAAATAGAATATAATAACATTACCAAAACCTTATGTTAATAATTTTATATCGAACATAAATAAAGTAATAGTATCGATCTTATCTAAACCAACTTTAATTCAAATTTCTCATTTTTTTAGTAATATTATTTTATTTTATTGGGGTATGGGATTTCACTTTTAACTTTATCTTAAACACAAC
Source organism: Cucumis hystrix (assembly GCA_025688845.1). Classification (NCBI taxonomy): domain Eukaryota; kingdom Viridiplantae; phylum Streptophyta; class Magnoliopsida; order Cucurbitales; family Cucurbitaceae; genus Cucumis; species Cucumis hystrix. The sequence continues at coordinate 13,681,065 of CM046891.1, read as the reverse complement.
TTGGACGTAGATACCTTTTTTTCCTTGAGAATATTAATTTTTTTCGGAAAATAATTTATACATATTGTGTTTTCTTTAATATATATTATAATAACTATATATATATATTTAAAGAAAGAAATATAGGCATGCATATTTGGTCAATGGTTGTGGCTCCATAATTAAAGTATTTTATTTTTTATTTATATCTCTTGAAATTGGCTTTTTCCAACCCCCAAACGAATTGTTTAAGAAAAATTAGAAAAATTTAAATCAAATTTAAGATATTAAGTATAGTCCATTCATTTTGCTTATCGTTCCTTTAACTCTTAAAAGCCATTAATAAATTTTTACAAAGGAGTCTATGACTATCAAGTTTATGTTTAATATATTTTCTATATATTCAAAACTTATTAGATATAAATAAAAATTTAGAGATACATTAAACATGAAATTAAAAGAATTTATTGGATGTTACTTTTAAAGTTAAAAACTTATCATTAACATAAGACTGATTTTTTTTAAAAAAAATTGTTAAATATTACATAAAATTATAGACAAACTTAATTTAATTTTAAAATTAAAATTATAAATTTGATGTCATAATTAAAAAGATATATATGGATTTGATAATGTAGCATAAGGAATGGTGCAGTCTTGGCGATTGGGGGTGGCAACGAGTGGTTTTCCATCTATGTTATTCTAAATAAGTCTGGTTTTTTTTTGTGATAATAATTTTTAATTATGCCCACAAATTATGCTGTCTTTTTTATTTTATTTTATTTTATTTCTTGAGAATAATTATGTTTGCTTTATTTAAACTAATTTAATCGACACATGTTCACATCAACTAATTTTAGACCTTTATCGATCTAATCCTATAATATTTGATTATATAAAAAAATAATTACCTGCCACGATATTAAATCATAGCTTATAGATAGATAGTATCGATTGAACTCATGCCTTATTAGATTTTTATAAAGGTAATGTCTAATATTTATCACTAGGTCAACAATGATTTATTAAAAAGTAATGCCGTGATTATTTATAATCGAGTTTCATTAGCCACAACAAAAATTTACATTTCTAAAAAAAATATGTTTTTTTCATTTTTTTTGCCGGGCATTGTAGCTATTGAACCCTTTAGTGTGTGTTTGGAGGAAGGGTTGGGTTATGGGGGGTTAAGGTTATTATAAAACTAGTGTTATGATAAAACTAGTGTTATGATAAAACTAGTTTTATGATAAGAGATGTTTGGGGGAAGGTTATGTGAGTAGGATTATGATAGTGTTATAATAATATGTGTTTGGGGGAAAGGTTATGTGGGTAGTGTTATGATAGTGTTATGATAAAATGTGTTTGGGAGAAGGGTTATTTAGGTAGTGTTATGATAGTGTTATGATAAGATGTGTTTGGGAGAAGAGTTATTTAGGTAGTGTTTTAATAGTGTTATGATAAGATGTGTTTGGGGGAAGTGTTATATGGGTAGAGTTATGATAGGTTTATGATAAGATGTGTTTCGGGGAAGGGTTATGTTGGTAGTGATGTGATGTATTTTTTTTTTTTTTATGAAATTCATATTTAAAATCAAATAGACAAAGTGAATAATTTTTTTGTTTGCCAAATCGTTCGACGTTGCGTGAAGCAATTGACCTAATTCGTGCATTGGTAACGTCCATATGAACTAGTTGGCGATTATTTTTTACGTTTGATTATATTCATAGTTTCATTTATTTTTTGTGACTCACCACGTAAAAGCGGAAACATGATTGCAAATATATATATATATAAAGGAAATAAACTATTCCATACATAACTGCATTACATAAACATGAATAATCGAAACTAAAAACATGAAAGTTTAAAGTCATTACAAACATAATTCAACAACAGTTAACAGGTAGAGTCATAAAAAAACATTAACAATAGTCCGTGGAAGATAAACGAAACAATCAGGTAGCGTCTCGTAGGATCACCGTGCAGTAGTCAAGCTTCTCATCGTCTGCCAATTCGAGGAAACCCTTCATGTCAGCTAAATTGTTCATCAGTACTCGATTACATTGCGCCCTGTCCAACCTACTTAGCTCAGGTATGGCACGCAATGCTCGAACGAGAGCCCTACGGGTAGTGCTTCCATCCTCGAGTGCCAAACGCAGCCACTCTGCAATGAGCCTCAGCTAGTCGGTCTGGCAGGCCATGGCATCATGAATTACATCAACTGTTTCCAAATTCAGGCCTCCTCGCTTTCGCTTTGAGCCGCTCGAACATGTCCTAGAATCGCTTGCTCGACTATGTCGTGGGATGTCGTCAGGGGACATGTTAAACCCATGGCAGGACATGGAAGGAATTTCCATATCGTTAAGATCCACATGTGCAAAATCCTCAAACCCTGGCGGAATGTTCGACTCGACGTCGGCAAAAGACTCCACACGCGCTCTCGTTGCCCTATCTTTTCCAAAGACGTAGGACAATTCGTCGTAAAATGGGAATGGCCTATTAAGGAGCCCTTTGGCCGCAGGATGAGTCTGCATACATGAACAAAAATTGCATACTTGAGACTAGTGTCAGTTGTTAGTAAAAGTTAATAACATTGTACAGTTATATTTTTCACATACCCTAACCCAGTTGTCGAACAATTCTTTCTCAGCAACTATGCACTTTGCATCGTCATTCCAACTGAAACCACTGCATGAGGGTCCTCGCATTTCTGCAATTTCCTGGTAGGAGCGCTTCAACATCTTAATGCGACAGTCAATAACAGTAGTGGCACGTACATTGCAACCCGGTAACTTCGCATCCATCATTCGAAGAAGCTGTGCCAAATACCCTGGTCTGAACGTGTCGTTGTCCGACTTCCATCCACCCATTGAGACCAACTCCACCAAACACTCTACGAGGGTTGCCTCCTCCTCCTTTGTCCACACATGCTTCGGTGCACGGACGAAGTTGCCATACTAACAATTGAAATGTTGGAACACAAATCAGTCAGTTAAATATGTACAAAAGCAAAATTAACGACATAAAATGGCAATTTAAGTAGTCTATTTCATATGTAACCATTAATTTTATAAATGGAAGTATACATTCAAATAAAAGGACGACAAACCCTATCAAACTTAATTATAATACAACAATACTAAATGGACACATAGAATCTACTGCTGACGCAACTGCCATTGAGTGAACATCTCTGCTGCCATTTCATCCCTCCACTGAGTCCATTCATTGGAGTTCTCAATGAAGTGAATGTCGTCACCTCCGATCGTTGCAAAGGTCGAGTCTCCCTCGTCTAGTTCGTCCAAAAAATCGACATGCGCCATCTCTTGGTTTATGAGATTGTGTAGAAGGCAACATGTCAAAATCGTACGACATTGAACCTGCACGGGATAGTACGACTTGCCGTGTAGTATTGCCCAACAACCCAAATGCTCGCTCAATAACATTCCTTGCTGACGAATGTTTCATGTTGAAGTACTCTTTCGCATTACTTGACGCATTACCAGATCCACACCACTCTTGCAATTGGTATCTTTGTCCTCTGTATGGAGCAAGAAATCCTTCGGCGTTAGGATACCCCTCGTCGCATAGATAGTAAAACCTTGTCACGATAGTGACATTACTTAATTTGACCATATACAAATCCCTAGATTTGATGTCGTATGAGTACGAACACCACTTACCCTTCTGAACTTGCAGTTCGTTGGGTCGTGATATAGCAACGAGGAGTATGCGGGAATCTGCTGCCGATCCTTCCCAGCCAGCCAACACGAATACGAAATCGCCTTTCGTTTCACAGACGCCGAGCACGTTCGTGGCAACTTCGCCCTTATGTGTTCTATACCTAGGACGATCAGAAATTGGCACGATCACCTTGATGTAAGTCCCGTCCAATGCCCCGAGACAATTTTGCTTAATTGAAAAAAAATGCAGCTAAGTACTATGAACTCGGGCTACCTTATCAGAATGGATTAGAAGACTAGTCAAACCTCGAAGCACCTTCATCGTGGATCGATGCAAGTGTTTGTTCTTGGCTGTGGTTTCTTCAGCAACTCATCGTGTAGTCGTATCATAACTAACAGCATGAGGTTGAAATGGCGAGAAACAGTCTCCCCGGACCGCACAAAGTCTCGTTGGATGACTCTATTGTTCACATCGTGCGCCAGTATATGTAGAAACTTCGCGACCATCTCCTCCACATCGACTCATTCTGTCGACGTCAGACCAGCACTTGTCTTTAATAAGTGACATAGAATGGCAAAAGTTCTTCTGTCCATTCTAGTACTTTGGTGACAAGCGAGTTAAGAGGCGTGTACCATACGAAAGTAGGCAAGTTGTCAAATTTGATGCCTAGTCTCGTAGGGTGTATGTGTCACGCGCTTATTGTCGTTCTTCAGCGCCTCCAAAATCAGCACTAACTGACGTTTATGTTTTCTAGGTCCATTTGATGGTAGCGACAACGGAACTGACGATCTACTGTTCTGACTACAATGCTATCACACATACAGTGCATGCATTAGAATATAATACCTTTTTCGTAACTGAAATCAGAAATTCTAAATCCATTATTAAAAAAAAAGACAATGAAGGACCCCTTGAAAATATTTTTTAATGCGTTAGGAAAACTAAAAAAGTGTACTATTTAAAAAGTGTATGCATTATGCGTAACTACAAGTTCTTCAAAGTCATAGTCTTCTATTTTAAGTAAATGTGATTTTCAAAGTTTAAATTTAGTCATGTGAATTTGGTAAAAAAAAAGTCGAATAGGTTTCTCTACAATATACTCTCAAATATTTCTTAATTTTTATTTAAAAATCTATTAAAAGTATAAAAAAAAACTCGAATAGGTTAAAAAAACATAAACTAAAATAGAGTGAACTCAAAATATAAAAATTAACGATATTTTGATTCATGGTTTATTGATTGATTTTAAATATTTCAAAATAAACTCAAACATTTATAAATATATTACTACTATCAGCGATATCTATTATTTTCTAAACATGATCGTGGTGAACATTTTTTAAAATAAATTTTGAAAGTTTTATTTTAAAACGATTACGCATGTTTTGTAGATTTCTCTACAAGAGGATACTAGTAGATTGACATACACAGATTAGGGTATTCGCCAAACTTTTGAGATATGGCAATATTGGATAAATTCAGCTACCCTTCCCTAAAAAACGTGCAATGTTATCTCATACACCATCTCATCCACATTTTTTAATCAAATATTTTTCCTCTTTCGTTTTATTTTATTTAATAACTCTTCCAACTCCATTACCATAACTCCAATTATCTATAAATTATTTATTATATGTTAGTTATGTTATATTGTTTGTTTGTTTTTTTTTTAATTTAAGCAATAATTTATTATCTACAAATTTAAATTTTAAAAAAATATATAAGATAAAATAATTTTCAATTACAATTAATTTATTTATAAATATAACAAAATTTTAATTTTCATATTCAAATAGAATGAGATAGACATTTTCGTCACACTTGTAACTCGTTTATTTTGGTCTATTAATTTATTTATGAAAAACGAAAATGATGGACAACTGACAAAATATTTACTACAAACACCAATGTCTCATACCTCTCACGACGAAAATATGGAGTCGGCTCCCTTGAAAAGAAAGTAACGAAATGAGTTTTTCGACCAAACACAAGAAGCAGTAAAGAGACTATAAGGACAAAATGTAGCGATTAGGTACCGTACACTTTGGAAGAATGTTGATGTTGAAATGAAAAAAAAACTCGTTTAAAGGATTAACAAAATGGCACCGTTTTGTTTTCAAAAATATCGAGCCTCAGAGGAATTAAATCCGTTCAATATAACGAATTGGATCTAGTTGTGGAAACATCAATATAAAGTATGCATGAAATGGAGGTACATCCGAAGTATGGGGATGGAAATGCATACAAACAATCTTAGAAAATGAATAACCAATGAAATCAGAGTTGCAACAAATAGTTAAGTAGGATTTGCATGTTCATACGGCTGTGTAAAACATGGTATATCATTGCATAAAGAAAGGAAGTCATGACACATACTATGCTCTAAACAAAACACAGAACTGAAATCAACTGCAGCCACACACATGATTCCTAACATGGATCTTAACTAAATGTAGAAGGATGGCTGGAACTTGAAAAAAAAATAAAGCAAAAGTAACTTGCCTACCAAAATAAGAAGCAACAGAGGAGGAAGCAGGACTTGAAGAAGAAAAATAACACAAAAACAGCACACAACATAACAACAAATGAAGAGGTATATATAGATAGATAGGTGGTCAATAAATTATGCTTTTATTGACCCAAAAAAAAAAAAGAGAGAATCTCTACAAAGCGTCAGCTATGTACAGAAAAGGTAAAGGATAGTCAAAACCTACCACAGAGGGCAAAAAAAGACTATGAATAGACAAATGCATAAGCTACCAAAGAACGACAGAATTGAACAAATACATTGCAGGGTTATGTATGGATGGGAGTTCATTGGAAATAGATAGAAGGTAACCAAATACAGTAGGCATATTTATTGCAACTAAATTGGAACCGAAAGAACCGAAAACATGGAAGCATCATATGGCAGAAGGAGTAAAATGGAAAAATAACAGGGACACGCATAAAAAAAAATTCCCAAAATTGTAATACAATGAATGGCAGAAAGAAAAAACTTTTGATTGAAAGAATTACAAAAAGACAACAATGTAATTTCTATTACGGATGGCCAAATATGCACATATATGGAAGCAAAATGAATGAAGACAAAAGTAATACGAAATTGCAATACGAGGAGAAGAATAAAAACAATTTCATTCAAACAATTTCAAAAAGAAAACATTGTGGTTTCTAATCGAGATGTCGAATTATGCACATATATGGAAGGAAATTGAATGAAAACAAAATTAACCAGAAAAAAATCAATCCTCATCATCGGCTATGCTTTGAAGAAACTCGAGTTTCGACCGCTTACCTCCAACCATACCTTGCTCGAATATCCCATATGCACAAAATAGTGTAGCAAGTGTCCAAATCAGTGGAAAAAGAAATCCGCTCGGCAAATGGGAATTCAAGCGGCAAGGGGAAGTGGAAGGGGGAGAAACTGAGTTGAAATTGCATGTTCACCGAAACGAGTGGTGAACATGCAATCGTTTGAGTTTCAGAGGCAAAGTCTAAACCCAACCATTTAACGAAACTGAAAGGGGAAACCCATTTGTTTCGGAGGCAACGCAGTGACAGAAGCCTTCAACGAAACTTTCAAGGACGAAGAGTGGGAGAGAAAGAAATAGTAGGGGAAGAGAGAATTTTTTCCCACAAGAAAACACATACCAAAGAACAACCACAAGGTTGAAGATGAGTTGAGGGAAAAAGAGGGCTTTATTCTTCCCGACCATTAAACCGAAAATAAGGTGATTGATAACGATTCAAGAGACGAGGGAATGATTTCGTATGGAAATCGAGAAAGGATGAAACGGGTTGAGGAAAGGCGAAGTGGGTGTTGAAGACGAGTGGAGAAATGGTGAAGACGAGTGGAGAGAGGGTGAAGACGAGTGGAGAGAGGGTGAAGACGCGTTGAGATGAAGAATACAGTACGAAATTCGTGAATGGTTGAGAAGGGTAGAGGATGAGTTAAGGACAAAAATGGAAAATTGGAAACCCTAAAATTAGGGTTTCCTTAAAACGGGCCCCAAACATGGGTTATGGTTATTATAACCCAAGCCGACAGTAATTATATAGAGCCAAACACGCCCTTAAATATTATAATTTTCTCGTTTATTGTTTTTTGCTATCTATCATAGACACAATTTTTTGGTTTTGAACGATCACAATAACCCTAACATTGATCCTATTCTTTGGGCAACAAATCCGGTGGAATCATTTGATTCTTTAAGTGAGTCGACCTTCTTGTTGATGATTCTTCCTCCCCTTGATGATTGTTCATGTCTACCCCTCCTCTAGGTTCCTTCAAATTAAACTTTATTATAACTTTCCTAAATTGTGATGTAGATATTGGAGCAATCATTAACATCACGCTTCTTGCTATGGATATTAATTTACATTAACTAGCACTGCTAAGCTTGTTGAGACCATTCAATGGTGTTTCTAGATCTCTAGAAGCAAGCATTGTTTCTCGTCTTTGGGTTGAATTTTGACTCCAAAATTCTTTGGAATTTCCTAGTTGGAAAATGTCATTATACATATGAAATCCAAGTCTTTTTCAACGGCATTTGTGGCTTCCTGTCTTGAGAAAAATGAGAATATCTATATTAAAAAAATGATGATATATATCATTTGTTATTAAATTGGTCCTTTTCGAATTAAAATAAATTCAAAGATTTTGATCATTATACTCGTAATATAGAAGCATTTTAAAACTTTTGTTTTGCTTTGTTTTGAGATTTTAGAGTTATCTTTGAAATCCGATATTAACCGTTTCTCTTCCTATACTAACAATAAGAATTTATACTTGTGAAAGTTTAGGTAACTAATGTGTCTTCTATCTAATTAATATATATATACATGTGCTGTCAATCGAAAATAATAAAATAAAATTCACAATAATCATTATAACCAAACAAATCAAGAGTAGATGTAGAACAAATTACTAAAAAGATTGCCATGGTTCGTAAAGAGTCAAAAAGTAATAAGAATTCAAATGAAAAAAATAAAGAAAATTAAAACAAAGGAAGAAGAAAAGATGGATTCAAATCAAAGTAAATAATAATAATAATAATAGCAGTGGCCTCCAACCTACCACCTTCCAATTTAATAGAAATTTAACAGCAACATAACTTTTTGTGCCTCCCAAATTACAACTTTGCAATTAAAACTTGTGAACAAACTCTTCAAGTTGAATTCTAAATTATTTTTAGAGAATAGCCGAAATATATTCAAATTACCACTAATACATTTGAAATGTTAACTTATCTTTTCTTTGAAAAAACAAATGACAAATTCAAAGTGAAATGGGACATATATGTTCCAAACTATTTAGGAAAATATTACATTTTTTTAAATCTTTTAGTAAAATACTTTGATTCATAAAATGCACTCTCATTACTTTTTAAATTAAATTTAAATGTTGTTCAAATAAGCAATTTGTAAATACTTAGATTTTTAAAATTAAATAAAAAATTACTTAGCTATATACACAATCTCGTTTCAGCTAATTTATCTAATATACTATAATCGTGACTAACTTTTATATTTATAGTTATATGAATTTTAAAATAAATTGTCAAATAAGTAGTTATATAATCTTAAAATAATAGAATAGAATAGAAATATTGAAAAATATACATTTGAAGGCTATAAAATTTAATAGTAACTCTTCATCTAAAAGGAAAAAAAAAAAAATCAAATCTGGAAGGTATATGCTATATTCCTCCACTTCTTATTCAATTATAGAATTTAAGTTGACCTTTTATTTAGACATTGAAGGATTGAATTTATGAAATTGAATGTTAAAGTTAATTTACTCACAGCCTATTTTTAAAGTGAAATATTTTTATTTTTTCTTAATTCTATTAATTGTTCTTTTATTATTTTTTTGGTTTAGAGTAATAAGGTTTTACTAACTATAATTTTTTTAAAAAAATATTTTTAATCTTTAACTTGCTGTTAATAAACTAATTTTAAAATGGTATAAATGAGATTCAAATTAAAATGAAAGACATATTAAATAAAAATCTAACTAAAACAATTTTAAGAAATTGTAATTTACATATAAATTAAATAAACAGGAGTCGGTCTATATGCAATTAAAAAAAGGAAATCCATTTTTAAAAAATTATTGGATTGCTTTACAATTCCTTATTCCTTATTAAAATAACAAAAAAGTTGATGCGCACTTCAAAATTATATTAAAAGAAATTGGGGTCATAAATACAATTTCCATAATATTCAGTAATTATTATTGACAAAATGGACAAAATTCATGAACTATATTGAATAAAATTATCAATAAAATAAAATAAATAAAAACATCATATATGCTTCCCTCCATCATGAAGTATGGTTTGAATATAAAATTAATTAAATTTAGTGAAATTCTAAGTTACAGACTTTCAAACAAATACAATATATATATAACTAATCTTTTATAAATATAATAGTGCGAAGGTCCTTAAAGTCAGTATAATTTCAATTCATATTGTGGGGATCTAAACTCATTTCAATGGGTCAATTTGTTAATTAATTGACTAAATTAAGGGAATAGTTCACATTAACTATTAGCCTACATATTATTTATTAAATGATATGATAAAATTAATTATATAAGAGAATCCATTATTGTAAATATTTTAGTCGACAAAATTTCTTAAAATAATTATAAAAATAGTAAAATATTACTATTTATTCGTCATAGATCATGATAGAACAAGATAGACTAGATATAAGTAGATACAGATAGTATCATCGACAAACGGTAATATTTACTGTATTTTGTAAAAATATTTTAGTTTATTTTTTAAAGAAAAAAAACATTTATGAAATTCCTTAATTTAAAAATAATCATCAACTTTTAGAAATCCTATTGTATCTGAAAAACCATGATTAAAAATCTGTTGGTATTAATACAATCAATTTGTTTGAAGTTCAACTCAGTTGGTGAAGTCAATTCTCTTACTATCAATCATATTATAGTTAGTATATGCTCCTACCGTTGTATTTGAATGGCGCAAAGGATGAACAAATTTTTTATAATTATTCTTTCTTTTCTTTCGTACTATTGACCATCTTATATTTTTCTAACCCTTTTTTAAATGCTAAGAGTACTAATGAATTTTTTAAAAATTCAAAGATGTTTTTTAAATAAGTTACTAATCGTTTATGTTCATTTAGGTATTTTTGAATTTTTTTTCGTTCTTTAATTAATAATAAAAGTTCTTTTTTTTTTAATTCTCAAATTAGCTTTTGAAATTTAAAAACATTATTGGAAAAAAATGTGTAAAGCTAAGCATTTTATTTTGTAGACGAATAATAATAATCCTATAACCCAAAACTGATAGTCTTTGTTTTCAAACATTAAAGGTTGTATTTATGAAAAAGATTCTTGAATAATTTTCAACTTGCAATTTGACAAAGTTTAATTAATAATTCTTTCTTGAAAGAGTCAAAATATAAGTTATGAGATTGACCAATCAAATTTTCTTTTTAATTTAGCTGTTTGGGGTAAAGGTGAATTGTCACGTGCAATGGTAAACATTTTATTTATTTGTTTGCTTTTTAAAAAAAAAATTAAATTAAACTATTTTCTTCCTCATTTGCATATTAATTATATATTACGATGGAATTCTTAATTAAATTTAAAAATAAAAACAATTTTTTAAAAGCTGTTTTTTTAGTTTTTAAATTTTGACATTGGTAAAAATAAAAAATATGGAGTTAGGAGTAGTGTTTATTTAATTATTTTATAGGTTTTAAATATTAAAGAAGTAAAGATTTAGGGAAAATTGAGCTAAAACGAACAAATTTAGAGCCTTAACAAAAAAAATTACAAAACTATCACCCAAGACCCTGGTCAGCATCATCTGTGGAACTAAAAACAATAACGAACGCTATTTTACAACGACACAACGCTATGTGTGATTATAAGATAACACTTCCATAATTAGGTCATATCTTTTGATCTAGGTGGTCATTTTGGACAAATTTACCACTCTCTCTTCATTTTTCCATGCTCTATCCATCTACATTATTAGTTTTAAAGTTTTCTTTCATCTCTTTTATGTAATCAAGCAAAATGGTGACAAGTTCAATATTTTCATATTTTCCACCATTGTGGTAAGGTAAAATTTTTGTGTTTTTTCTTCTTCTAATTTTTAGGAAATTTTAGAGAATCTCATTGTATTTTTTTTGGAGTATTTTGATAATATGATTGAGATTTTTTGTCTTTGAGTTTTACTCTTGATTTATTTATTATTATGAATTATATTTTATTGTTATTGATTGAGAATCAATATTTGATTGTGTAATTTAATGTTTTAAATTAATGTATAAATATAATACATTGCATGTAATTGTATGTTAATTTCCTAAATAGGTTAGATAGTCTTGTGATTTGTGATGGACAATCACAACTAAGTAGGGTCAAAATGTTTATTTGTTATTGTTTATAAATTTTTAAAAAGAAAAGAAATCATAGAAGACAATAAAATATAAAAACCAATATCAATATTCTATTTTGGTCCATACTCTGTGAAGTTATTTAATTTCAAATTCTAGTTCATGGACTTTCAATAAATGGTAGATGTACTCCCAGGATGCCATTGCTAGTTTTAGTATTGTTTTCTTTAAACATTTTTATTATAAATATTAAAAACATAATCACACATTATATATATATTTATATGAAAGTTATAATCTTTTATTTAACTAAGATTTTGTCTAAATGAATTAATTCCATAAGCATTAATGCATAGTAACTCAACGCTAAAAAAATGAACGAAAATTTTATTTTTCGTTGATATCACAAACTAATTTTACGTTTTAAAAATGTCGCTCATATCACGGAATAAACGTTTATTTCAAACAAAAAAATTATTTTCAAAATCAACTATCAACCAATTAGTAATTAAAAATGAAAATCATGTTAGAGCTCCAACTATTTTTTTAATGGGTGAGACATTCCTAGACGATGCATTTAAATGTTGGTGAGGATACTCTATAATCAAAATGTTAGTTTTCATTTTTTTTACAACCAACTAAAAATTATTTGTAGATCTTTATAATTTATTTCATTTAGTAATGTAATATTAAATTCATCTAGAGACCTATTATTGTCTACATTTTAGTTACCACATCAAGTTCGTTTTGATGATGTTGTAAATTATACTATTGTATGTCTAAAATATTTTACATTGTTTTTGTCACACATCATTTATAGTTGTATTTAATGAAAATTACTCTTCTTTTATCTAAAATAAATGTCAAAGTTAAAAGTTAATAATTGAGTAAGAGGCAGGAGATATGGTTCCTCCCAATATTTTTTTCTCTTTGTTCTTTCTTTTTAAAAAATCATGAACTTAAATAAGTACAATGAAAAAGTTTTAATTAAATACTCAAAATTTTCACCATTGTGTGTAAAATTTCTAGTTGGAAAAATTAAATGCCAGCTTATGTATATAATATAAATTTGACTGTTTTTCAAACACATTTATTACCACCGATAAAAATGGTCTAATCTTAATTTCTTATAGTAAATTTAAAGTATCTATTTACTTTCATACGTTTATTTTTGCTTATTCAAATATATTTTGTTTACATTCCTAAATTGTATGCAAAAATTTATAGCAATTATTTTAGATGAAATTTCTTAATTAGTGTAAAAAGATCCTTATCTCCAAAATTCACATTAACTTTTTTTTTTTTGTTACACATAATTATAAAATTAAAATATTTAAAAGTAGAAGAAAAAAAAAAGAAGAGAAAATGAGATAGATAAAATAAGGGAAGAAGAGAAGGGTGAAGTAGGAGTTTCTCTTTTATCTTTTTTCCATGAGAATTCCTTCAGCCTCTGGCAACCTCATTTTTACTTTTCCCTTTACCCAAACAATTTATTATTATTATAAATAATAATAATTCCTTACAAGTTATTATATTATTTAAAAAATAAAAAAAACGATAATTATTAAGCATTGGTTCTCTAGAAAAAGTAGTCCCAGTTATTATTAATATTTATTCTTTCAAATTGCTACTTTTTCAGAAACAAAATAATAATAATAATAATAATAATATTATTATTATTATTAAATAATAATAAAATCGATTTATTATTATTTAAAAAAATCACCACCCACTTTTGAAAAATCAAATAAATTTTATAATAATATTTCCCTGCCGGATTCCCAACCATACTCAATTACCATTTTTTTAACAAATAAAAAAACAAACCCCTAAGAAAATTGGTTTCTTTATGGCTATAATTCAATATTCTTTTTAATTAATTAATTAATATTTTGAATCTAAATTTGGACAGTCTTTGGTAAAGTTAAGTTAGGCCTCCAATTATCTAAACTGCACAAACAAGGTTTCATTATCTCACCATTTTCCCATTCAAATCAAAAGCTAAGTTCTTTTTTTTCTTTTTCTTTTTTTTTTGCATAATCTTCTCATATTTTTCAATTTTCTGAAAAAAGGAAATGTTTTTATTTTTATTTTTTCTTAAAATAGATCAACATGGTTTAGACTCTGTCTTGAACTTAACTATTTCTTTTTAAAAAAACTCTTCAAGTAAACAGTTCTTTTTTAAATTTTGTATGTCATATAAGATTATAATCTCATTGTAAAGTCCTTTCTCATAATTTTCTTCATGCTATTTAAAAAATAATTATTATTATTATTGTTAATAAAGAAAGAAACTACCAAATTTCTAATTTTTGAGCTTCCAATTCATTTTCATTTTTCTGGGTTTTGATTTTTGAAGAGTTTCTTTCATGTTCTTCTTATTTTCTGATGAGGGATTGGAAATTTAGAATGAAGAACGAGTTTTCATAAATAGTTGGAGGAAATATTTGTTGGGTTTTTTTTTTTCTTTTTTCTTTTTTCTTTTTTCTTATTTCCTTTTAAGTAATGGAGGGAAGGGAGGGTGGTGGTGCAAGTAGTGGAGTTACTGTGGTGGGATCAGATGCTCCGTCGGAGTACAAAATAGCTCCGAGGACTTCCGATAACCCACCGCAGACTGGTGGATCAACGACACCCCCGGGGACTCAATCAACTTCGACGCCGTCGGCTTCAGCTCAGGTATCAGGACAACCTCCGCCGCCAACGGCGGCTTCATCAGTACCGGGAAAGAAGAAAAGAGGGAGGCCCAGAAAATATGGACCCGATGGCTCTGTTTCTATGGCTCTGTCTCCCAAGCCGATATCGTCATCAGTGCCCCCGCCGGTCATCGACTTCTCGACGGAGAAGAAGGGGAAAGTACGGCCGGCGAGCGCTGTGAGTAAAAGCAAGTTCGAAGTAGATAATTTAGGTAATGGGGATTTATTGATTTAATCACTGTCTAAACTTGGAGGGATTTTTTGTTTCTGCAACTTAGTTTTAAAAAAAAATAAAAATAGAGCTTTGTTTTGGTTCTATTGATGTCCATGGCTAGTTAGTACTGTTCTTCGTTGGGATGATTTGGTTGATTTGGGAACTGGGTTTTGGAGAGAAGTGTTTGGATTTTAAGATTATTACTTAGTGATTCTGTGAGAACTTGTTTTCTTGCTGGGTGGAGGATGTGGGTCCTCTGGTTTGGATTCTTTGATTAAGTTCTCGAAGCATATTGTTGTTCTGATTCTCAAAAGATTGAGAGCTTTCTAGGTTGGTCTGAGAATGTCGGAATCTTCTTGTTTTTTTTGTTCCTGTTTGAACTCTCTGTCTCTGTCTTTTTCTCTCATTTTGACTATTTTCTGATCCTGAAAACTCATGATTCGTTCACTTCGAGAAAAGGGGTCTTCAATTTTTTTGTTCTGGTGTTGGGTTCTGATTTGATTTTTATTTCTTACCAATTCATAGACTCCATGATCTTTCATTATCTTCAAATCTTTCTACATGGACCCAATTAATTTTTTTCCATTACATGCCTCTACTCAGCTCCAGTTTAATTCTTTCTTAGAGGTTTATGGATAGAAGTCTCTAAATCTGTCACTTGATATGGAAGTTTTAGGGTTCTATAATGGTTTCAAAGATTCTTTTAATGTTGCCCACTTCAAATTTTTTTTTCTTTGAAGATTCATTCTGCTGCTAAATTACCAATCATTCAATCTAGTTTGTCGTTGTGTTACAATCCTGTCACTAAATCCGTCCTTCTCAGGTGACTGGGTTCCGTGTTCTCTTGGTGCAAATTTTACGCCTCACATCATCACTGTCAATGCGGGCGAGGTAAAATGTCAAGAACTTATCTTCTTCAAATAAGTTGGGGTAAAACCTGCGTTAGAGTTTTTTCTTCTTTTTTCATATGGTTGATCAATAAAGAGACAAATATTCTTTTTCTCTTCACGTCTACTCCATTTCCGAAGTGAATTCATAGGGGGGAAATGAAATTTATGTAAATAAATGTGAGAATAGATGAAAGTCTTGAAGTTTGGTTGTTTCATTTAGTCACTATTTGCTCCACTCCAAATAGGAAGTTTTCAATTTGTTTTGACTGAGAACACTCATTTCTATTGAACTATTCCTGTGGTAAGTGAGTTAAGGAGCTCTGAGTCTTGTGATGTGAGGGAAGGAAAAGAAAAAAAAAACTGTAACAAATTAATTATACTTTCATCCATCCTTTTCTCTCATGTGACCCAGTTTTTCCTGTTTTGTAGGATGTCACAATGAAGATAATATCCTTTTCTCAACAAGGGCCTCGAGCTATATGCATTTTATCTGCGAACGGTGTAATCTCAAGTGTCACTCTCCGCCAGCCTGACTCCTCCGGAGGAACACTAACTTATGAGGTGATGCATTTATTTTGCCCTCTAATGAAAAAATGCCTAATTGAATGGTAATTCAGTTGTGTATGAATTCATGGACTTTGCAATGGTCTTTCCCCGTCTATTGGCTCTTGCTACCATGCTTTAGGATCCAGTACATAAATAACATGCCATTATTAGTTCCTGACAAAATATCGAAATTAAAAATTCGAACATTATAGATAAGAACAATTTGTATACGCAGACATCTATATGAAGCAGTTCTGAGAAATAGTACCATATATATTAATTATGGTTCAGAAATTTTTAAGTTGAATATTATGGAGGCTAAATTGAAATTTAATGAGCATTTATTGTCTACTTTTCTTTTAAAATCAAGGCTTTCCAATTTTTAACATTACCTTCCTAACCTTGCACTGGGACATCAGCATATATTTCACTGTTTCCGTCCTGCTCGTTGGGTTAAACCATCCTCTCTCTAACCTTCACGCCAGTCGTAGCTAGATAGCTCTTTATTATTTCTTTCAGTTATCAACTCCTATAGGTGAAATGACTTCCAAGCATTTCTCTCTTGAGTTATCACTTTCATTCCTCAACAAAGAACCTTCATTTAACATTTTGTGTAATGTAGCTAAATGTGAATTTGCTGCTATCTTTTTTCAATTTTGGAATCTTCTATCTGTTCTATTATGTTTATGTTGTTCAACTCAGGCGGTTCAGTCAAGATGCAATCAGCCAATCCTGTTTAAGAGTTGATTCTTGGGAGTACACTGAATACCTTAATGTTTATCCACATGTTATAGGCAGTAAAAACTTTTGTCATAAGAGGCTATAACTGATGGTTCCAAATAATGGAAAATAAACTCATTCAATTAGTAGTTTTCTTGCATTTTTGCATTTTTCCTCGGCACTGTGTTTTGAGCATTTGACTCGTTCGTTATTTTATTGAAAGTTTTGTTTCCGTTGCAAAAAAAAATAGTAGTTTTCTTAAGGATTGGTGGGGTATATTCTTCAGATACCTGGTCATTAAAATGAAT
Source organism: Cucumis hystrix (assembly GCA_025688845.1). NCBI lineage: Eukaryota > Viridiplantae > Streptophyta > Magnoliopsida > Cucurbitales > Cucurbitaceae > Cucumis > Cucumis hystrix. The sequence goes on along the minus strand of CM046891.1, from coordinate 13,663,637 downwards.
TTGCTAGTAAATATTGATTACAATAAAAGTTTCCATTTTGATAGTTTCAATCAGTCCAGCATTGCATAATCATTATTTTTCAAGTAATGCTGAAAGATTTCCTTTTCATTTCTTAATGCACCAGGTTGTTCTGAAAACCTCAAAGTTTTGCTTCTGATCTATGCGAAGAAATCTCTCTGATATCAATTAATTGACTACCTTATATAAAGATTGTTCTTCTCGCATACTTCTCTGCTAAAACGTGGTGGATAGAGAATCAAGTAGAGGATTAGGATGTATGTTTTTCATCCATTTGCGAAATATATCTCATATCCATATATTTCTCATTTGGTTCACAGGGACGATTTGAAATACTTTCCCTGTCCGGCTCATTCATGCCTAGTGACAATGGAGGAACAAGAAGTAGATCTGGTGGAATGAGTGTTTCCTTAGCAAGTCCAGATGGGCGTGTAGTAGGCGGTGGAGTAGCTGGTCTATTAGTAGCTGCTAGTCCTGTTCAGGTATGGTATTTCTTTGTTTCTTCCACGCAATCAGTGATCCATTATCGATATGGCCAGATTGTATTTTCTTTCCAAACAAGAGCTATGGAAACTAAGATTTCGCTTATTAATGTCTTTGCAAAAATAGGTTGTAGTAGGGAGTTTTCTATCAGGAAATCAACATGAACAGAAACCGAAAAAGCCAAAACATGATACTATCTCACCGGCCCCGCCAACTGCTGCCATTCCAATATCTTGTGTCGATCCTAAGTCCAACCTGTCATCTTCCAGTTCCTTTCGAGGCGATAACTGGTCGATGCTGCCAGCTGATTCGAGAAATAAGTCAACTGATATCAATGTATCTCTACCCAGTGCTTGATTTTTGAGCTCCATAGCTTATTATGGAAGTCTCCTCTCTCCCATTTGCCATCATCAAACTTATTAATTGGTGGATGTTTCACATCTTGTTTCATGATCTCTGTAACTTACCATTGTACTTTCTATATGTAGAATTTTAAACCCCCACACTGCTCCTGTTGATTCTTCTCAATTAGCTTTTCACTTGGTAGAGTAGCTATAGGCTCCCCGTTGCTACTGCATCGAGCCGAGTAGAATAGTTTGATGTTGTAATGTGAACGACTTTCTTTTTGTTTCATATCAATGGATTGTGATTTTATGCTTCCTTCTTTTTGTCCTTATTGACATCAGTCAACATGTCTTCCTCAAATCTTTGTCTCTCTTTGCTTGAATTCATTAGATTTTGATGAAACTCCTGAGGATGTGTTTGGAAGACCAAATGAAAGGAACCTTTAAAATAAACAAAAAAGCCAATTCATAAGCTATCAAGAATCAATTACTAAATAATAGATAGAATTCAAGTCAACTACCATCAACATCAATAATATATATATTATTGATTAGATTAGTGTTAATACGTAATTAGCTTGAACTTATCAAATCAATACATAAAGCTTGCTTAATCAATGAAGGAAGTGAAGTGAATTATGCATGTATTATAGAAAAGAGAAGCTTTTAGTTTGACTTGATAGATTTTGTTGTTCCTGCCTATTACAACATTGATGGTGACTTTAAAAAGCTCCCTATTAATTCTCCAATTGCTTCAATCATAATGGAACCTTCTAACAACCGGTTCTCTATACCTCTAATGAATCTTAAAATCAAAACTTATTCAAACTATAGGACTTTATTCGAAATAGAACTAAATTATAATCCAAGGTTTGACTATATATTTTGAAGGTTTCTTAAAAATAGGGTCAATTTGATTTAACTCAGCCATGCAAATTGAGAAAAGTTCCCATATTTAAGTTAGTTTGTAATGTTTTTGTAGGCCCTATTTGATTGCAACTTTGGTTTTAAAATATTGACATATTTGTTTTCACTTTTCTTTAAACACTTCTTAACTCTTAACAAAATTTTCAAAAAACAAGAATGAGTTTTTCAAACCTGTTTTTCTAATTTTTAAATTTTGACTTAGATTTGGATTTTTTTTTTCAAAAAGATTTAAAAAAAAAAACAAAGTAATGTTGTTTATATTACCTATTTTTACAAACTTATTTTATTCTATCTCATTGAAATTAGATAACAATGTGAAAATGGCATTCAAATTTATTAATAATATTATCCACCTCATCTTTATTTGATAGCTAAATCAATCTTAAATTAAAAGATGTTAAAGCAAGACATTTAATTTTATATGTGGTCCAATAAGGAGAAAAATGATTTTAAAAAAGCATTTAATAAGATATTATCATTTTTTAGTTGTTTAATTTTAGTTTTTAAGGCTAACCTAAACATGGCCAAGTTTATCTAGAAGTCAAAGTTTTGGCTTAAAGCAGTTCTTGAACATAATCACTTATTTTAGAGGGTTAGCTCATCATCTAATTAAATCAAGTTTTGCCCTTTTTTTTTTTTTTAGCTTTTATAGGTTGGGTTTTCCTAACCTTTCTTATTTTTAAAATCTTCCAAAAAAAATTGAAATATTGATGTGTACAATGGTTTGAATAATAGTTTGGTTATATTTACGAATAAACCAAAGTATCAAGAAAAATTTCAGTTTTATTCTAGTTTAAGTCGGATTAAGTTTCAATTATATCTTGACATTTTCAATTCTTATTTTGAATCTTGAAATTTTGTTTTAGAAAATTCAAATTGTTTTGAAAATTTTGATGTAAGTTATTGCCGAAGATAGACTCTAATGAGTTGTTGCATATGCAAAGTTGATTCTAATAATTTGTGGAGTTGAATAATCTATGTTTGAGTGTATATTTTTAGTTTAACTTTAAAAAACATGTGTTTGAGGATTTAATTTGTTTAACGTGAAGTTGAAGTATGAGTTTAGGTTATTTTTCTTTCTTTTAAGTTCTTTTTATCGTTTGCATTATACAAGTATTAATATGTTAAATATTATTTTGCAAATAGAAATAAAAAGAGTTATTTAACATGTCATTTGCTATTCTTTAGAATGAAAAGAAACTTGAATTATTGCATATTGGGAATGAACATCCAAAAACATATTAAACTGGCATGAAAATAAAATAAGGATAAAAAGATCCAAAATCTTTTGTTAATTGATAAAGCTATTTACAACACTCGTTCAAAACAAAAATAGGGTACTTGAAGAAGGTATATGAGAATCTACATCCCAAAACAAAAATCCAAACAAATTACCAAAATCCAAACAAATCACCAAGATAATCCAAATTTTCGCAAGGGTCTAGCTAATAATTCACTTTTAACTCCAGTTCATCTTTATTTCTTTCGTATATGTTTGAAGATCATTTTTCTTTTTAAGTCAATGTTGATATAGATTTAAGGGAAGTTTGACAAATTGAATAATTGGAAGAGTTGGGAGGAATGATTAGTCCTCTATTTAGTTCATCAATAATTAAAGTAAACTGAGGTTTACTGTCTCATTATTCCCTACCGTTTACCTTTCTTTCCAAAATACTCACATTTATGACATTTTTTCCTTTTCTTTTAATTATAAATTTATATTATTTCTTTCTTATGGAAGTCTCTAAAAAATGTTTAAAATGTAATCAAGTTGCAAGTAGATAACTCACAAGTCACTTAAGGAAGATGATAAGGCCACCAATAATGATTTTTAAATGATAGTTGTAATTGAAATTTTAAAAAAAATCAAAAAGAAGAAAGAAATCATTTTTTCAATTTTTTTTTATTTATAAAAAGGCCTTTTTTACATTTTAAAAAACATTTGGGACGACAAATTGACTTTTTGAGAAGTTACAAAATTTCACACATATTTCCTATGAAAACAAGATAACAAATTTAAATTACAAATTGTAAACTTACTAACAATACACATAAGATTCTTTGCTTCCTTTGCAACTCTACCAAGCCACATATTTATTATTTTTGTTTCCACCTTCTTTAAAGTTTCAAACACCATTTTCCCTTAATTTCTGAGGGTATTGAAATTAGCAATAATAAGAAGAAAAATTGTCAAATATATGAAAAATTGTAAAATTGTAAAATATAGAACATTTGAAAAATATTTAATCAAGTGGTGTAAATAGTTTGTCAATTTTCTATTTTTGAAAAATTTCCTTTAAATATTTAGATCATCTCTAATCTTTAAGAATATTTAATTTGGGTTAAAATTCGTGATTAAGTCTAGACTGAGTTTATTAGCTTACAGATATAAATAGTATGCTTCTTGCCACAAATGTCCAAATTCAACCTGAAATAGACCTAACCGATTGAACCATGTTAGAAAAAATTAACAAACATAATGTTTCCAAAGATCTTCCATTTAAATATAATGGATCAAAACTAGATACGAACTTTCATAAATAAATTATAATTAATTAGTTGTGTGCTTCATGTGAGCCTAAAAATAAACATGTGAAGGATTCACTTAACTCTAACCAAGCCCTGTTCCATCATCCTTGCGAGGTGCATCAGCCTTAATGCGTGCTGGCCTAGCTATACGGTCAATAAGTCCATACTCAAGAGCTTGCTGCGCATTAAATCGCTTAGTTCCACTCAAGTCCTTGTGAATCTGCATTTATCCATTTATAAAGTCTTTAAGTTAAGGTTTGCATTTTTCAGAAACGTTTCCAAATCAGTACAATGTAAGATTCAAAACTAAAAATTCAAATTTGGCATGTGCGAGCTATGTTGCAACTTCGTAAAAGCTCAAGATTAGTAATCCAAAAAAGTCATGTTGGTTATCTCACTAGTAGTAAGAGTAGGTTTCGTTATGAATGAAGATATTATTATATATTTATATGCTATGGTGCTGGGGAACTGACCTTTTCAATAGGCTGGCCTGTTTTCTTAGAAAGCTCATCAAAAAGATAATCCCTGATTTTTAAGAGCTGGTTTGCTTCATTTTGAATATCATCAGCCTGTCAAGACGATTTTTGAACAAAAATGTAACAGAACAAAATGTTTAGAACTTAACAAGGCAGTACATGATCAATGTCTGTGACGTGATATAACAAATTAATGATACCCGGCCACGAGCAGATCCGGCTGGGGATTGTAAAGCAATTCGTGATAGTGGCATAGCAGAGCGGTTACCCTTGACAAGGAAAGGCGTGGTAAGATTTAAAAGAGATAAAAAGGAAGGAAACAAGCAAGAAGACAGTTAGGCAAAAGGAATGAGCATTTCCAATTTTATTTAATGCAAATAAAGAGGTTGAGATTCATCTTATGAAGTTGCATAAGATATGTTTTGATGAATATGAATGATTTGATGAATATGAATGATTTGATGAATATGAATGATTTGACTGATTGAAAATATAGTGGTCACGTTTAATATATCGAAAAACTCCCTACAAAATCCCATTTCTTTGACAATAATTGAATCTGTATACCTTTTCTCCAGCTGCTAGAAGAAAGGCTGCCATATTATAGGCCTGACCCATACAATGCGTAGCTATAGGACTCTTCAAGCTTTGCATTGTATCGTAGAGGGCCAAAGTTGGAGTTAGCTGAAGAGATGCAAGGTTTCATCAGAAAACTAATACTAAATGAACCACTAGAATATAATTGAGAGAACAGAAAATATAACGGATAATTATGGTGGAGTGGATCCAAATAAAAGATATAAATTTGTAAACATATTTAACTCACATCTCCACCTGGGCCATTTATGTAAATATAGAGTTTCTTGGAAGCTTCAACGCTGTCAAGATATAGCATTGTTGCCAAAATTTGATTGCTAAACTCTTCATCAACGTAATCCCCAATGAAGATAACTCGTTCTCGATACTGAACACAAGAAAAATCGCGAGGTTATAAAAGTTCAGTACTTTATATATTTATTTACCAAAAAGTTGGTTTTTATATTCAGAGATTCTAGCCAAAAGAATTAAATTTGGTATAATTGGACAGGAAAGAAAATAAAGGCAATGATGTAACAAAATGATAAAACCAACAGCAGCACCTTTCTACTGTGAAAAATACACTGATGCTAATAGTAAATTTTGTGGTAACTTAATTGTAGGAAATTCGTGTCGTGGCTGGTGAGTCTCATAATGTCGAACTGAAATTCTGCTCAGCCTCAGTCGGAGCCAAAATTACATAACTAGATCTATCACTTACCAGTGCATTCCACAAATCAACCCATTGCCAAAATCCCTCCCCAGGAGTTTTGTAAGGCACCCTTGGAGTCCCTATAGGCATCATCTGAAATTGTGCACGAGCAGCCTTTTTGTTATTTGTCCTGCATGTAAAGTAATGAATTAGAAGAAATACATTAACTGCCAGATGAATGCACGTTGCAACAGAAACACCTCTTTTAATTTCTCTTCAACTTTGTAGTCCTTACAGATGTCATTGACACAGAAAGCACCAATCAGTAGAATCAAAATGTAGGAAATAAAGATTTGAATGGAAAATGTAGGAAATAGCAGGCCCCGTTTGATAATGATTCTTTTTTTAATATATATATATACATATATTGTGCCTGATCATTGTTCCTTGAGTATGATTTTCAAATTTATTAAACAAAACATTTGAATTCTTGTCAAATTTCAAAAAGAAAATTAAGATTTTAGAAATTAAAGAAATGTAGTTTGCAAAAACTTGTTAGTCTTTGAAATTTGGCTAAGAATTCAAATGTTTCCATAAGAAAGATGAAAATGATTGTAAAGAGAATTTGAGAAAACAAACACAAATTTGAAAAACAAAAACTAAATGGTTTGTCAATCAAGGCTAAATGTTTACAAATAGTTGCATAATATGTATGTATCTATTTTATGAAAATCACAGCTTTCGTTGAGAATAAAAATGAAAGAATACACAGGCATACAAAAATATCAAGTCAACAAAAAGAGGAAACTCCCTTTACAAGAAGGGACTCCAACTATGCGAGGTAACACCCATAAAATAATTACATAAAATTATTGAAATCGATGTCCAAAGATAAACATGATAATGAACAATGGACCACAGCTCTCTAAGATCCCTTTCCATTCCCCTAAACATCTTACCGTTACACTCACCCCACAAAACCCAGAGAACTGCACACACTCAAGCAAGCCAGAGAAATTGGCCTCTCTCTCCAAAAGACAGATCGAGGAGGAACTCCTCGGTCATAATGTATGACCATGTGATGATAAATTTCAGCACACATCCACTGTCACTCGGATTCAGTAATTGATGGGAAAGAAAAGATATCCAAAAGGGCCAAAAGAAGTAGTGCAATTCCCATATTCAGTTAGAACAGGCATAAAATCGATAGTATTTTCTGTACGCCACCCACTATAAGAAAAGATTTCAAGTCAATCTCTCCTTAGTCTAGCATTTATGTCACATGATTTTTCAGACAGGAAAACGATACTATTTCATGAAGGAAACAAATGAAACATTATGTGTATATAGTCATTATATAGCAACCTAGGAGGCTAGCAGTAACAAAGGAAGAAAATTTAGCAAGATAAATTATATTTTAGGAAGAACCAGAACTTAAGAATAAGCATAGAATGTCATGAAGGTCCAAGAACTCCAATTGATTAATATCACCAGAATTTAGTTCCAAATGCAAAACAGGATGCAGGCTTAGCTAAAGCTACAATTACCTGGTCTGCAAACTTGTGTGAACTTTTCCATAGAATTCCGCAGTAATATTAGGTTTTGCTCCTCCGAATGGACCTTAAAATTTGAAAGAAAAAACAAACAAACAAACAAACAAACAGAAACCATAGGTGATTACCAAGCAGTCAAACAGATGAGTAACAAGCATCAAGAAAAGGAAGGGAATGGAAGCTCACTAGCTGATTGAGGCTTTAATCCGGTGTAAACCTTGGTTGCAACGCTAGTAAAATTCAGAAACCGAAACGAAATCAGGTAAGCGGTGAGAGTAGCATAAAGTTAAACTGATAATCGGAAGAGAAGGAAAACCTGAGAGAAGGCTGAGAAACTTTGATTTGAGGTTGAAGACAAGGAATAGAAGTGACTGCCATTTCCAAGTTGATTACAGAACTCTCAATGCAAAAGAGCTTAGACCCGTTTTGGGTCTAATTCTGGAGAGGATGACACAGCGGCCAGCGCCGAAGGATCAGATAACGTCAGCAAGTTCTAAATTAGGCCTTTTGGGCTTCTACGAAATACGCTCAACCCGATAAATTATTAGTGGGCTCCAGTTAGGCCCATATCTAAAAAGCCTTTTAATTGTGTCTGCTTTTTCGTTTTTCTTTTGAGTATTTAATATTATGTGTTGTAGACTTGATAATTCATTTAATCTCTTTTAGTTTTTGCAGTATTTTAGGATGTTTTTAATCATATTGTGGTGTGGCTGAAACCTTAATATAATGAATAACCTTCATTATTATCTTTGTAAATCTATTTTCTTGCACAGACAATATGACTTCGAACCTTCCATAAATTATGAAATTTTGTAGATAATCCATATCAATGCAAGAGCTGATTATGGAGGATGAATCTCTCTCGATTATAATATTGCAAACAAATGACTTCCAATTTTCAAACGACGATCGTCTTCAATCTCCATTAACACATATCAAATTGGTGTTATTATTATTTGAACTAAATTCTTCCTAAAATTCTTACATAATTAACACGAAAAAGATATTTTTTTGACAAATGCAAATATGTCTTCGGTCCATAAACAAAGTCTATTCTCTTACATCATGTTAAAGGCTTTCTCTAAACGTAACAAGAATCTCATCTTTATAGTTTTTAAAATTTTCGTTTATAGACAGCACTGCAAAACAGGGGCAGCATTTGGTGGCTATCAAAACCTTTACACCTTACTCACAAGGCAATTATTTGTCAAAAATTACAACACAAAGAAGATACCCTAAGACAAGTTTTACACAAAGCTTTGTAGTGAGCCGCACAGTGGCATTATCTCCTACAAGACAACAATTTGCACTTTGCAGATTCTATTCAAGACTCGTGATCCTCCAACGCGCTGTAAATTAACCTGCAAATTGGAGAAACAAAGAAGAGAGAAGACAATGATTAAAACAAATGATGTCAACAATAAGATCTCAAACTATGAAAACGCTCTCTTCAATTGGATTACCAAAATATGGAAAGAAAGAGAAGAGAAACAAGATAGACAAGTTTGAAAAGCCTTTGCTTCTTTTCCCAAGGTAACTGATTAAATATCTCAGTAACATCTACCAGGTGTATTCGTTGAGTGTACCTAAATCATGAGAAAACACACATTAGACGGATTTAAGCTTGGCATGAAGAATTACCAACAACAAACAAGTCACGTAATAAGCCATACGTGCACCAACCCAATCTCAAATACGCAAGTTTGGCTTATCTCAAATGATATCCATTGAAGTTCTAGTCACAGAACTGTAGTGTGAAAGTTCAAAGGGATTGTCCATGAGACGTCCCTAGTCCTTTACATTCTTAACCTTCCCAAAAGATTAACTTATCTGAAAACTAACGCTATTAATCTAAATCTCAGAGACTTTAGGTGCTTTGACAATTGCAAATGTTGCAATCAGCTCCAAAGTATTCGTAAATATAGCACAATACAAAAGAATTTGAAAATATGGCAAAATTTAGATCTAGTTCCCAAAGAGTATCAATGATAAATCACATCATTGGTGGGAGTCTATCAATGATAGACCATATCACTTGTAGAAATCTATCAACGATATAGTATATCACTAATAGATTTTGCTATATTTCTAATTCTTTATAAATGTTACCATACACTAAATTATTATCCCTAAAAGTGTTATCCAATGCAATTACCCTTAAAGCAATTCATACATTTAAAGGAAAGGTTGTAAAATTCAGAACTTAGATGCTTTCACCCGCTATCCACTCAACAGGACTTGGCTACTAAGTGTTACCAACTTACCCGGGGATATAAGAAGAGATAGGCAAGCCCCTTCATTCAAAATATACACATTTCATTTTTCATTTGGAATCCAGAGGGTAGAATATGAAATTCTGATAGCTCAAATTGGGAACCAACATGAGGATAGTACGTACAGCCCACTAAATATTATGCATCTATATCTCTAATAGTAAAAAGTCCGATCAAAGACGAAAGAAATAGAGAAACTTACATTCGTAAATTATAATAAAGGCAGGGCATACACAATAATGACATAACCCAATGCCCTGACAAGAGATAGAAGATGCACAAGACTCCTTGGGTGATGAACTCAGGCACAACCACTTTGTTTATCCGTGATGAGGAGTCATAAGGGTTGATATAATCAAACTCAAGATCAGCTAAGCACATTAGCTGCAACAAGTTTCAAAAGCATCATAAGTTCCATAGTTCCAACATTGTTTCACTTTCACCAATGATATTAGGCAATTAACAACAATATATGCTAATTCAAATATTCATAGATAGGACATGCTTCGAGAATTAAGACATCAATTCTACAGAACTAGCCCGATAAACATATATAATAAGCCAGAAGATTTCCATCATCGAGTAATTTCGTTATAACAAATCAAGAGAAAGAAAAGTGAAGGAAATGTTTATAGAAACAGAAATTCTAGGGTTTAGAGAGAACCTGAAAAACGACAAGCATGAGAAGGGCAATGATAAAAAAGAAGGAGAGGAGCCAGACGTAGATATCAGCCATAGTAATGCCCTAAACTTGTGTGTCTGTGTCTCCACTTGCTCCCTGTGTGTATGATTTGGAATCAACCTCAATGCCGCGATATGGCCATCGGAAATACACGCGCCGGCAGCAGGGGAAATGAATTGAAGGAGATGGTGAAGGAGTTTAAAAGAAATATGCAGAGTGAACGGCGCCGGAGACAAATTCCTGGGTGCAAACGACCGATCGCATCGGGATGATTAAATTTTCTCAAGGCGACGGCAGGCTCTCAACACCACCTCTTTTTTTCTTTTTCTTTTTCTTTTTTTTTTCCTTTTTTTCGTTTTTTTTCTTTTTTTGATTTTTTCGTCTTCTGAGACAGAAGTGCTTGAAGTTTCTAAACTGCTTTCTTCTTGCAGAGGCGATTCCATTTTCTTTTATAGTCCACACAAAAGTATATTTCTAGTCCTCAAAATTATTTTTAGTTGCATTTGGGTCCTTTGAAAGTTTGTTTTTTAGCACCTGTAATCCTTGAATCAATAGATTCAGCACTCCCACGTGGCATTTATTTATTTTATTTTATTTTGGACAAGATGTATCATCCTACTTTAATCAATAATCACAACAAACCTAAAGGATGAAATGGTAATACTTTGATCCATTCTAAGATACCTATTCACTTATATTAATGAATTAAAAAAAATTACTACAAAAATTTCAATAAAAATGCAGAATTTGCCACTGTGGCAACGTTTGATTGAACAGTTTTGTAGGATGTGGAAAGATAGTTGTTGCCTAAATGCACCTAAAAACTCTTCAAATAAAAATATTTTTTAAAAAAGTGAATTTGACATGTGACAAACAATGATATTTAATGGGATGCATTTCAAGCATTTTTCTTTCTTTTTTTTTACCAAAAAAAATACTGAATGTGTAATTACGTCCTAAAAGATTAGATATAATTATAGTTTTTATATGGATTAAGAATGTATCGAGAAAATCCAAAACATTGATTGTTTAGATGTATGATGAAAAGAAATAAAATATTTTTATTCATATCTTAGGTTGATTATTTCGATTAGAAACATTATTTCAATAAACGAAGATGTTAGTAGTGAAAAATCAAAGAAATTAAAAGTTATTTCTACCATATTTGGACTAGATGGTTCAATCAAGGAAGATGAGAACCAATAATTTAAAGAAGAGTACATACATATAGATAGAAACCACGTAATGGAGAATGTGAATAAAAGTTTCGGAATAATTCTCTCTATTTACTATTACAATCTTGTAACCATACAATGTCCAATGGTTCACAAATAAGAATATATGCTATAGACAATTAAAGCCTAAATCAAATGGTATTTCTTTCAACTAGTAAGCTTGACAAATCTCCTCTTATGAGATGACAAAATAACCCAATGATAAAGAAAATGGAAATGGAAAAATAAGGTTAGAGAGTGACGTATATAATATGTTGTGTTACTCTTTAGTAGGCATGATCTTATTTCAGGCAGACAATAAAATTCCAGAGCTTCCTTGTTCTTCTTACAATTTTGCCCATTTTTCTAGCAATGAAGCTAGAAAGCAAGAAACCAGAAGGAATTGGTAAGGCAACATCGTCCATCGTTTCTTTGGTAATTCCTCGTGTTGAAGTAGTCGATGATTCTCCTCCATGGCTCTTTCGAAGATAAAAACTTCTACTACCAACTGTCCCAATTATGTCTCTTCTGTCAAGACCTAAGCAGATGATATAGAATGACAACTCAATTGTTGTTTTCTTAAATTTTAAAGCGAGTATAGTAAATTAAGAAATAATTTGTCATACTCTGGAGGCTGAAATAAGAGTGATGCAATTCAAAGGAGGATGGTGATGTAGTTGGTTCAAACTTTGGAGTTCTTCCTTCTTCAATATATTTAGCAACAACTAGTTTGATTGTGTCATCAACATTAGATCCTAGTTTGATCATGGCTCGTACTGGTCCTGGACTCCCTTCAACCGTCACATTGATCACTACTTTAGCATCTTTTTTGTAGCCCTGTATTGAAGAATCCCTTTGAATATCAAAATGTTTTGTATACTAAAATTAAGATGAGGTTAGTTTAAAGAAACATAGTTGTTATGAAATCTACAAATAAAGAATAAGAAAAAGTAAACAACAACAAATCAATGCATAGATATATGTTATGAACTAACTCTAACTTAGTAGAGTCAATTTTTATAGAAAAAAATAATTATAAAAACATTTAGAGAGTTAGTAGACTATGAAAATTTATATAAAACAATTATTTAAATCTTTTTTGGTCAAAATCATAAATAGTACGCCAACTAAATTTCACTAGAGGAAATTATGCTTGGTCATATAGAACAGTAGATAACATATTCGAGATGTTCTTAGTCATCCTAAACAAATCAAGAGCCAAACCAAAGAATACACTAACATGATAGAAATGGAAAATCAATTTCTAAAGAAGCGAAGAATTAGGCCATAATTATATCTCCTAATTTTCTGATTATCTGATTTAAGGAAAAGCAATAATCGCTGATTTGCAATAAGAATAACCGGAGCCCTAACCTCGAGTAGTTGATCGGTTGAAGGAATCAACAGAGGAGATGAACCAAAGGCTTCCGAAAACGTATGAGGACGAAAAATAACAACCTCTTCCCCTTCCTTCTCCGAGGAAAAAGTCCGATCAGCGGCGGCGCTGGTGATGGCAGTGGTCCAAAGGTTGGGTTCCGAGGAACATCTGGTGAATTTGGAGGGCTTGGAAGGAGCGCGATTCGTCGAGGGAGTTCTCCGGTGAGGAGATTGAGAGAGATTATGGCGTGTGTGTTTGTTGGATGTACTGGAAATGGCCGGAATTCTTCGCCGGAAACTTGTGGTCGACATAAATGGGTGAAGGGAAAGTGATTGGGGAAAGGGGTAGTTGACAGTTTTAGCGTGGGAGTTGAGGGACCTTGGCTTTTCCGCGGGGGATTGTTTTATGGTCGTTTTCTTCGATAGAAACGGCGTCGTTTATATGTTGAGGTTAGAAAACGCCTTCTTATGACTTTCTCTAGGTATCGACGTGGGCCCCCGCCGTAGCCGACCATGCACGTCATCTTCGCATTAAAAGTTCTGATTTTTAATTGAATCAAACCCAAACGCGTATTCATACTTCTAATTCTACTTTGTAATTTTCTGATTTCGTACTCTTCTAATAAAATACTTAGTCACTTTTTAGTACTCCAATTGCGAAAGTTACATCCAAATCAGCTTAAGTTTTTTTAGTGATTTAAAATATCTATATCAATATTCATAATTTTATCGAAATTTTAATGATCTATAAAATTTTAATTCCAATGGATATTTTTTAAAAATAATAAAAACAAAAAAAATATCAAAAGCTAAATTTACATTAGTGATCATTTAAATAGGTTGCCTACCCAAAATTATCGATAAAAATTTAAAATTATGGTTATATGTGGTTGAACTAGACAAAAATAAAAATATAATGATAATTCATGACTTTTAATTTCGACTTAAATTGTATGCATCACTATGAGTTGTTTTTAAGTTGGAACAATTTTAACTCTAGCATTAAAGACTCATTTTCAAAAACTAAAAGTCAAATGGTTAAAAAAAAGTATAAGTAATTTAAATCTGAAATACCATATTTGTTAAAAAAAAAAATAGTTTAAGTGCTCTAAACTTTGTAATAATTTAATCTCTTTTAACTTTAATAAGTAACAATTTGATTCTGAAAATTGTTCTAATTTAATCTCTATTAAGATAAATCTCTAACAAATAAAGTCAAACTTTTTGTTGATAACAATTTAAATAGAAAAATTAAGAAATTGACTACTTCTTCTATTATCAATTGGATTTGAGATATAACTATATCTTATCAAATACGGTTTCAGAAATCGTGAAACCAAGAGTTGAAATCATATAAATAATAAAACTAAAATTAAATGAGTATGAAATTTGATGGAAGTATTTAAACCCGACGTTGAAATCATGCATCAATATTATGTCAATAAATTGACGTGGTGGTTTTAATTTTTAAAAATAATGTGATGACATATAATCATGATGCAATTTAATACATTTATAGATTATAAATTTGTCTTACGTATTCCTATTTTTTCCAAAATAAAAAATAAAGATTAAACAAATTTGAGTTACATAAATTATCTTCCTTATTGATCTTCTCATCTTCCTCACCTCTGGTTGGATTTTGAACTCAGCGATTTTTATATCGCTAGGCAACAGTGAAAGACTCAATATTAATTTCACTCAAATATAACATCAAGATAAGATTAAATTTTTTTTAGGTAATTTTCCAAAAATAAAATTATGTACAAATTAACAATTGGAACTAAGTAAAAATACAAATGAGGGAACAGGATGGACATTTCCAGCTATTTCAAAGAAGCCAATTCATGAAAATAATTCATCTTAGAAGTGAAATTCGAAAGTTAACAATCAAGAACTTAATATTAGGAACAGAAAGGACTTAACGATCAAGAACCAATAATTTTTAACTTTAGTACCTGTTTTTTCCATGGAGAAAGAATGTTTGAACCAAAATTCAGAGGATATTTATTCAGCTTTCAGATTGCTCCATCCAACTACACCCAGATATCTTGGCAAATACTTTATTTCCCATGGCTTTTCTCATCCTCTTAGCATCATCCCACCTCTCCATAGAAGAGTAAATGTTGGCTAGAAGAGACCGATATCCGGTTGTATCAGTCACCAACTTCGAGCAATTTCGAGCTGCTATCTCACCAAGCTCAACATTGTTATGTAATTTACATGCATGAAGCAAGGCTCCCCAGACACCAGCATTTGGCTGCACTGGCATACTGTTTATAAGCTCATATGCTTCTTCTAACCGCCCCGCCCTCCCCAACAGATCCACCATGATCCCGTAATGATCAGCTAGTGGCGCAAGTCCATGGTTCTTCATGGACGAGAAGCAAAGGTAACCTTCATCAACTAAACCGGCATGATTATACGCTGTAAGAAGACCAGCATACGTCACTAGATTCGGGGAGATGTTAACTCTTAGCATCTCTTTGAATAACCTGATTGCTTCATGGGCCTTACCATTTATCCCACATCCAAAGATCATAGCTGAATAAGCGACTAAATCCCTCTTTTTCAGACCATTAAACAGCTCAAATGCCCTGTCGATGTTCCCGGATTTTGCATATAGATCTACTAATGCAGTCGCCAAA
The DNA here is from genome assembly GCA_025688845.1 of Cucumis hystrix. Classification (NCBI taxonomy): domain Eukaryota; kingdom Viridiplantae; phylum Streptophyta; class Magnoliopsida; order Cucurbitales; family Cucurbitaceae; genus Cucumis; species Cucumis hystrix. The sequence continues at coordinate 13,647,885 of CM046891.1, read as the reverse complement.
TGATCATCCAACTCAATCCCAAGTTTTTCCATATATGACTCAATCCAAGTACCATAGCTCAGATTTCCCAGCTGAGTACAAGCAGATATAACGCTAGCAAAAGTCATCTCATCGGGTTGGATATTCACATGGGGTTGAAGCATTAGGTTGAATAACTCCAATGCTTTGTTAGGCATACTATTTTGTGAATAGCAAGCAATCATGGCGTTACATGAGAGAAGCTCCTTCTCATTTTCATCCATCTTATCAAAGAGCTCACAAGCAGAATTAACCTCCCCAAGCTTCGAATACCCAGCAATCAATGTAATCCGTGTAACATTATTTCTGTTAGGCATTACATCAAACAGGTTTCTCGCAGCCTTCATGTCTCCACAATTCACATAGCCACTGATCATCGCATTCCAAGAAGCCGAACTTTTCTCCCTCATTTGTTGAAATAAACACCACGCTCGATCCATATTTCCAGAATTGGAGAATCCTGTCAACATCGAATTCCAAGATATGACATCTTTCACAGGCATTTCATCAAACACTTTTTGAGCGTCAAGTAAGTTCCCAATTTTCACATAACCAGACAAGATTGAATTCCACGAAACCACATTTTTCTCGGTCATCTCATCAAACACCTTCTGAGCAAAACCCATATCTCCCAGTTTTGAGTAAAAATCCACAAGGGCAGTTTGCACGTAAACACAGCGACAAAACCCCAACTTATAAACCTGAGCATGAATACACCACCCACCCAACTTACACATAATCCTACCGCAAGCTCTCAAAGTCGAGGATACAGCAAAAGTGCTCGGATGCAGTCCCAATCTCTGCATCTGAACATAATGGGCAATTGCTTCCATGAACTGACCATTCTGGGAAAAGAACCGAACGGCGCAGGTCCATGTGAAAGCATCTGGATTTTGTGAATGGTGAAGAATTCGTTGGAGATAACGGGATACAATTCTGGCGCAAGTGAACCGAGAACGAGTGATTTGACGGACCAAGCAAGACTCGAGATTTGGAAGCCCATTGACGAGAATGTGGGCATGAATTTGAGTAGCTTGTTTGACATGTACAGAGCTGTTCAAGAAGAATTTTAGATCGGAACCGAGCATCAGAACTGGAAGCGGTTCTTGAATCCACACCCTTTGCGTTCATCTGACTCGTCGCTCAACGGGAAATTTCCCATCTTTTGGGCTCTACAGACTATTTCTTGCCTACCGTTGCATTGGATTTAATGATAACAGATGAGATTAAAAGATCTACAAAACAAGAGTCTTAGTAATAAAATTGTTGTAAACCCAAACTAAAATATAACATTTCAAGCCTCAACATTCAATATCAAAATATTAACATCTCTAATCCTCCAGATAAGTTTGTTCATGCTAATTATTTAACATTAGAACTAACACGATAGACTAAAGTTTAGAGAGAGGAAAGACGAAAAAATTCGAAAATGGAAAATTACATAGCATTCTCTAACTTATCTTTTTTGGAAAAACGATTATCCTTCTCTCTAATCTAAACAAATATAAATACTTTGGTCCATGTCCACGACACAACAAAAACTTCTCTAACTCATCAAACGTTCATTTTCAAATGTATGAGAATTTTAATAAATAAAATGTTGATTGTGCTATAAATTAAAGGAATTGTAAAAAAAATGGTAAAATCGAAAGAAAAAAATTGCACACTTCGTGGTAAAATTGTATGCAGTGAATTTTTTTCATTTGGTGGATTTTTTTCATGAATGTATTTTGTTTATTATTGGTTTCAGAAAACCCAATAAATTATAGAGTTAATTTTAATGAGATTGAATGAACAATAACAATAAATTCATGTAAGCAAATGTGAATAGGTTTTTAACATTGAAAATGTGGAAAGTAAATAATGAAGACTAAGTTTAAAATCTTTTTTAAAAAATTAAAAAATTAAAATTAGACATTTGAGGGTATAAATAGTAAAAGTGAAGAAATCAAAAGTAAAAAAGACCGACTAATATTTTAACCTAAAGATTTAAGATTAAGCAACCAAATTAAATCAATCTCTTAACAAGACTTAGAATTAAGATATATTGTATTTTTTCACGTTTTGAAACAATAAGCCCGTCTAGCTCAGTTGGTAGAGCGCAAGGCTCTTAACCTTGTGGTCGTGGGTTCGAGCCCCACGGTGGGCGGTTCATTATTTTTGCCTTTTGGAATGTATGAAAACATTATTTTAATTATTCCTACAATTTTCTTTTGTTTTAAATAGCAAATTTGCTTTTTTATTTCACTGTGTAATAAGAGAAAAACTTAAATATCTTATTGATTCATCTATTTATTTTGTAGAAAAACTAGATCCAAATCGTGTCCAAACCCACTCCCAAGAATAAACCTCGACAAATGAATTATATTGCTCTCATGACTCAAAGAAAGTTTCGAGTCATAAGTCCGTATGAAATATTACTTGCCCAAGTCTTTTATAGCACAATCAGCTTCTTGGTATCCTTCTCTATCCTAAAAACAAAGGTGTGGTTACTTAACTCATCATTTTCTAGTATCTTTCCGTTCGCATGTGAAATGAGAATAAGTTATTCTCGTGTCCAATATCATGAACTTTATACTATATAAGAGTATGATATCTTTAACTTATTTTCACCTTATTTATCGTCTTCGTTCCTTCAATCCAAATGATACATAAATTGTCACAATTGTTTGAACTTCGGCTCAAATACAATGTAACCAAATTTGATTTGAAACTTGTACAATTCTTTATTCCTTCCTTCCTTCCTCCGTTTTTATTTCTTTTTAATGAATTTAGTGATAACAATACGAATTCCACAAACACAACAATCAACTAATTATTGGACATCAATCTTTTTCATACATATATACTCCACATCCTAAATTGTGCCATAAGTTTATTATTCGATCACTATCTATTTTCGATACGTACATGTGACCATATCTTAATAAACATTTTATTTGTTGGAGTTACTCAATTCAAAATCCTTATAAATAAACATCACCTCGATTCAATATTCTCCAAAATCAACTTAATTAAAACAATACATTTTTAATTATTAAATAAGATATCCCAAAGAAATGGAAACATTAAGCTACTGTAATTATGATTAAGTATTGTAAGCACGTGGTAAATAACTAGTGGATGGTGGGGCAATTGAATTACATTGATTTGAAGAAACGAAGCTATTTCCATTGGCCAATATTCCCTTAAAAGAAATCTTATCTATTTTCCCCTAATTATTACTCCTAACTTTAATAAATTAAAAAGAAAAAAAAATGATTCTCTTATTTTAATCATTTGCTGGACTTTTTACGGCTTTTCTACTGTATGGCTATAATGGAGAATAATGTCACCCACTTCATCTTTACCGTACACGTGTCCTCATACTTTGTAATCATAGGCCGACATGTACGGTCATGGGCCCTACTCCTTTTCCTTTAATCGAAGCCCAATAACTGAAATAAGCCCAATTTAGAACAATCATAATGGGCCTAGGCCATCATTAAGATTCTCTTACATTTTTGAAGTTGCAATTCATGCGGTGCCTCTTCCAAATCATCAACTACACTGAAATTTAATCATATCTACCAACCTTCTCTCTCTCTCTCTCTCTCTTCTTCCAAACTTACTTCATAAAATAATAAATCATACTATTTATTTATGATGTAATCAAATGTGGAGAATAAAAACTTAAACTGACAACTTGTTCTATTTAATAATATTCAAATTAATATATGAGTGATCTCATGGGCCGAACGGTTGTGATTTCAAGCCCAGTGAGAGCATAATTGTAATTATCCATTCAATAAAATTACTCAAACAATTAGTTTAAAGTACTAATTTGGTAGTATGGTTGGACCTATTCTACATATTTTTTAACCTTTTATTTTGTAATTATACTTTGGCCAATCACAATTTAGTTAAGAACACCATATATCTTCAAAGCATGGAATATTTAAATCTTCCCTCTAAGATGCCAAAACGAACACAATTTAACTAATATAGTTGTTATATTAGTTCAATTTCATTTTTGAAAGAAAAAAAAAAACTTTAAAGTTAGAAGATGGTGACTATGTGATCTTATTTGAATAAAAATAAACAACAATAACAAATGGTAAGTTAATTAAGAATATTGATGAGATTTATGCTACTTAGATAATTTAATCTAAAAATCAATATATATTATATAGAACTTCAAGACATTTTGTTTGACTTTTAGTAAAATAAGTAGTTGGTTTTTTTTTCTTTCTAAGAAAACGATGATGTGTGTACTATGAAAATTATGGTTTTAGATCTAAAGATAATAAAAATAATAATCATAAACCATGATTTTTTTTCTTTATAGTAGTGGATTATTAAATAAAAAAATATATTTATCATAAAATAGGAAAATGTAAAATGAAGATATAATTCCATGGTACCTAAAGCATTAATTTAAGGGAAATAAGAGAGAGAGAGATTATAAAAAGAAAAAAGAAAAAAGAAAAAAGAAAAAAGTAAGGGGGGTTTGTTGTGATTGAATAACCAATTGAAGTTAGAGTTGGAAAAAGAAGAGATATAAAGAGGGAAAAGAAAAAAAGGAGTTTAAACAAGTTTTGTTTTTATTTATGATTGGGAGTAGAAAATGAAATATTAAAGGCTAATTAATTATGCAAATTGGGTCCATAATATATAATACCAAACAATGGAATTTAATCATCAAATTGCGACGGGAGTACGCCAAATAACAAAGTTAATAAAAACTTATAATTATTATAATCTTAATTAATTATATACCTTTGCACACGCTTTTTTAGTTTTAATTACAATAAAATGCTACTATCTATTAATTAATACAACACTTCTGGTGCCTTCACTCATTGCAAATACTTTTCTCTTTTCTCTTTTTTTTTTTAAATACACAATTAGAAATTAATAGAAGTCAATTTCATCATTTACATCAGTTATTATATATATATATATATATATATATAAATTGATTTTTAATTGATCAGCATTGGGTTGTAATAACTATATGTATGTGTGTATATAGTTAACAAAAGAAGGAAAGATTAATGATATGAGACAAAATGTGGGAGAAAAGGTTTGTAGTTGTTATTTGGTTGCAAAGATGCACAAAAATACATAGAAATTGAGAAGCCACCAAACAACACAAGGTTCTTTGAACATCTTCCAAACCTTTCTTTTCCAAACAAACAAAATACTGTATCACCAAAATTTTAGCTAAATTATACACAAATATACCTTCAAATTTTGACATTTATTTTTTAAAAAATATATTCACAACTTACACCTTTTTAACTTTCATAAATATTTCAAAAATACTTTTGAATCATGAATCTTTGTGACAATTAATACCACACAAGATTCTAAAGAAAATTCTATGTAAAAGTTGAAGGATGAAGAAGAGAGATTATTTTTTAGTAATAAAAATGATAGAGGTTAATCAAAGGCAAAGCAGTAGGTAGTTTGTTTTGTGTAATGGTGGGAGATTTGTTAACATAATGAGCAGTCAATTTAGGAGAAAAGTATGGCATCTGTCTTAATGGGTTCATATTTTCAGCCTACAAATTAAGGTGGATAACAGTTGGGCTTTCTCTCCCTTTTGATGTTGACCATTTTAATCCCCTCCCTTAATTATATTCCTTAATTTAATTCCTCCTACCATCTACTCTATTTCGTTATTACGTCTCTTATTAATTTACGTTAATTTCTATGCTTAAATAAGTCTTATACACGTGTGAAAGTCTCATGTAACTATCTAAATTGTGATTCACTTAAAATTTTGAGAATTCTCTCTCATTGGTTGTCCTCTAAATTATGATCTAAATTCTTAATTGACACGTTCTTTATCCTCAAGTTTAAGTATATATCTACTCATATTCAACTATTAACGTAGAACTTATTTTCAATCTTAATTATGGACTTTTTGCAGTTTTATAATCTTAATTTCTTCTCGTCATATTTTGCATACATTGATTAACGGGTGTAGTCTTAGAGACACAACAAATAGGTGCCAAATGAGGTATAAAGCAAACAATGTTTCTCATTTTTTATTTTATGTACTAACGTCTTTCACTTATGGATCAATACTGATTTTTTCCGTGTACATAAATGTATTGATGAAAATTCGAAAAGTTTAATTTACAAGTATTTAAAAAAAGAAACCAACCGTTTCGGTAAAATAATTAACGATAAGGTTATTTTTTAATTTTGATAAAATTTGTCAATATAGTCTTGTTGAATATTCAAATGATTGGATTACATATGTATAGTATTGTGCTAAAATTAGTCAAGTTTTTCCACCATACAATGACAACTAATTTTTTAAAATTTGAAGATATAATATAAATGAATGTATATGATTTACAATAATACAAAACTAAAATTGAAATCCAAGACATTTCAACGATTAATGGTACTCTTGTCCCATCCTTATCATCTAAATCACTTTTTATTTTTTAGATAGTCGAGCATATAATTAAAGGCTAATCTACTATTGTTTGTATTTATGCAATTCTATTTATGTGTGTATGTTTCTATAAATAATTAATCATTTTATTTGAACACTAAGAGAAAATAATAACAATAATTATGAAGTACTATTTTAGACATCCTACCAAAGAATAGTTCTCAAATCTAGCTATTAACATCTTCTATTTGATTTTTCTTTCTTGTTTCTCATACATAACAATCTATTTTAACTCCTACTTTCAAGTACATTTCTTAGTGGGTGACATTGTCATTTTCTTCCCTTTCTTTCTTTACGTACAACAAAAAATACTATTAAATTAATTTCTTTAATACTAGCTAAAATTCAAGACTTATAAATAAATAATTTTCTCTCAAGTATTTAATATATTATAGTTTCTAAACATTTGAAAACTATAATTATGCATTTTAGTTAGACAAAGCATTACAACTTACTTGTAAATGTGTACCACATAAACATAGCATTGATTTAAAATCTATGTTGGTACGACATTAATTAATATGTGCAAACGTAAACTTGAATAAGTGGTTAAAAAGATCTACTCATTTCTTACCACCATGTGTACTTGATTAAAACAAACCATTAGAATATGTGTAATAAATTTATTAAAAAAAAAAAAAAAAGTAGAAAGTGAATACATGTTTTAAGCATCACCACACAAATTAAACTATTTTCCCCCTACCTATAGATTCAAATGTGTAAAATAAGAATGCATACAAAATATCCTCCACTAATGGTTGTTTAGCAATAGTGATTAAGCTCAAATACCCAAATAATAAATTATTGCACAATTTGGTGATGGAAATTTATTATTGTCTTTTATTCAATGGAAAATGAAAGGACAATGAGAAAAAGAGTTTTATATTAAGACACAAGAAAATAAATTTTATTTTTTTAATTTTAATTATTTGTTGAGTGTAAATTAAAATACCACAACCTTACATAACTAAAGACAACAGTAAATTAAAGTTAATTTTTTTAAAAAAAATGTATTTATGTTAAGAAAAATTAGGGACGGGACAAATAAAGGCTAATCAATGTTTTGTGTCCATGCCACATCTACCAACATCGTACCATATCGCGTTTCACTATGTCTATGTCCAAACACTTCAATTTTTTAATATTATCCAATTCATTAATTCATTTTTAAATAACCATTTTTTTATTTTTTTAAATTGTAAAATTGTAGTAAACTTTTATTGATTTTCTATATTTAAAGTCTTGTTTTCCCTGGGAGGTATTTAGAGAAATTGTACTAAAATAAGAGAATGGATTAAAAAAGAAAAAGGAAAAAAAAGGTAATTAATGAGATTACTATGAAATGGTACTGTATATATTATGTTCAACTTTACTTACACGTTGAAAGAAAATAGACATCTTTATGTAGTGATTTATTTTAATTTTTTCATAAATATTTTCAGAAACAAAATTAATTTTTAAATTACTCGTTTTACTATATTATATTAAATATTAATTTTCTTTTTCTTCTTCAAAGTGATAAAAAGTTAAAAGATTTGTCTTTTGAGAATGAATTAAGCTACCATATCTATTAGAAAAGTTATAATAAACAACACTGTTCATAACAATTTGATTTTTAAAAAAATCTCAACCGGAAATGATGAACTATATTCATTCCAAATTTAAATTGAAGTGATTTATTTTGTCTAGGTATTTAACTCCAATGCTATTTTTTTCTTTATGAAACTTATCCTTCTTTTAAGTCCAAAACTATATAAAGAATGTATTTTATTTTAAAAATATATCATCACAGTGATTAAAGTTATAAATGGTTAAAAGGTTTTTTAATGGGCACGTGCAAGTCACGTGGGAATAGATTGTCCTTAATAAATGTTCCTATTTTCAACCTTAAAAAGATATTGTTTGCTACTTTGTTTGGATTTCATTTTTTCTTCTTTCTCAAAATTGGTGCTTATACCAAAAAAGTGCTTCTTCGTATAAGACTTATATATATATATATATATATTTTAAAGTGTATTTATACAAAAACAATTAATTCTTTCACCCCCCTTTTCATAGGAAAAAATATTATTACTATATGAGGTCATCATATTTGTAGGATTCTTTAAATAACTTTCATTTGAATTGACTCCTTTTAATATCATAATAATCAATATCAATAATACACTTTTTAGAATTCGCAGAGGAATAGCCCTAATTAAATATACTATCAAATTATAATTAAAAAGTTCATTTTTATTAAAGAAAAAAATATAAAACCTTCAATTATTCCTCTAATATTATATGTTTTGTTTATTTTTAAATCATCAATTAACCCAAAATAGGTGAAGACAAAGTTAATATAATATATAAGATTTATTTTTCAGAAACATAGAGAAATCAATCTCCAAATATAAAAAATAATTGGTAGAGGAAAAAGAAGAAAGGAAGAAATGTGTCACGTTGTATTTGTTCGACTTTTTGAAAACATTTTATTTTAACTTTTGGTAGTCAACTATGCCCCCTTTGAAATTACAAAATCTCTTATTTACCCCTATGGCGTCTAAATCATATCCCAATAACCACATGAACAAAATGCCACAAAAGAAACCTCCCTTTTTATTTTTCTAATATTATTGTTTTTTTCCCACAAATTTTGGCCTAAAGTAATTCTTCCATTTAAATTTCAAATATCTAAGGGATGTTTTACCTTTTTCTTCTTTTGACCCATCCCTATCCAACCTTATAAATTTAACTACACATTAATAATCTTTTGAAGTAAAAAATCATACGTTTATGAATTTCATTTTCGTCTCTTTGTACCTTAAAAAGAATATATGTTTTCCTAAGTTGACCTACAAGAATGTGTGTGTATGTATATAAACATACATATTTTTTAGGTTAAATTGTAAAGTATATCTCTAAACTATGTGTTTTGTGTAAAAAACATTCATAAATTTTAAAAATTTTAAATAACGCCTGTAAACTTTTAAGAGTGGTTAAAAAATACCTTTATCGTTAGTTTGTGATGAAAATCGTTAAAGTTTTGTTCCTAAAATACTCAAAATTATTAAAAATTTTCATAAATACCTTTAAACTTTTTTTAAAAAAAAAACCTCTCGTAAATCCAAAATTTACACCAAAATTCTTAGCAACCAAAAGAAAAACAAAAGTTTTAAGTTAAAACCATTATTTTAAATTTTCATGATACGTTGATATTTCTATTGAGATTTTTCACATTTTCATGGGTTCAATATCAATAGTAGAGGTGAATCCTATATTTCCATTACATCTTATAAAATCCACAAACCACAACAAAAAAAAAAACATCAAAATGACATCAATAAATATAATATAAACAATAGATATATTTACTTATTTGAAAACAATAAAAATATATATTCAATAATTTAAATTTATTTTTTGAAAATTATATATATTTTTTCTTCATAAATATCTATCCAAATTAAAATTTCTGTCAAATTAAGAATTTGATATATCCATCAACATCAATATTTAAACATGGATTAAAACATAAAATCCCACAAAATCTAACAAAGTTCAAAAATAAAAATTTCTTACTAACACATACTAAAATAATAATTAGTAAAAAAAAAAAAAAATCTCACACTTGTAGATCTACTAGACTATCAATGTATGTTAATAGTTAAATATATTTCTTATTTAACAATTAACAACAACAACTATTGAAGTTGGTTGTGTTTGTGATTTATTATTGTGTGTTAATAGTCAAATAAATTTAAGACTATGTATTTAACTTAAATAATTTACCCAAATTGAAGAGAGAGAAAAAAAACTAAAGAACCATTATTTATATAAAAAAACAATAACAAAATATAATATTTATAGTCTACATGAACATTTAGCCACTTATAATTTTCACTCCAAGTTGATATTTTCAATTATTACAGTCTACAATTAACTTACTATATTATTATTTAAAATCTCTCTCTTATTATTTCTTATACATGTTAAAATAGTTCCCCTCCAAACAATTAACAACCAACAAACTACCATAATTTCACCCTTTAATTTAGTTTAAACTTCAAGTGGACAAAAATTAAAAACCATGTTAGTAAAATGATATTTTTTTCTTATTAACAATTTTTTTCTTCCATTTTTTAAAAAATGATTTATCCAAAATGGTTGGCTTCTCCCCAATCACTCATACGATATTTTTTAAAAAATTAAATGAAAAAAGGAAGAAATCTAACTAAAGAAGGTCAAGAAAAAAAAAATGGAAGGAAAAGGTAAAAAATGTGAAGAGGGAAAAATAAAATGAAAATGAAATAGAAGGAACAGTGAAAGTGTAAAGTTCCATTATGAGAAGCTATTATTAATAACCTAATTTAACTCCAACTTGACTTTGAGAAAGAAATCATTTCCAAAGCTTTTTTTTTTCTTTTCTTTTCTAAAATTTTGAAATTTTAAAAATAAAAAAAATTCAAATTAATGACTTTATTATAATGTTTTATAAAAAATATAAAAAATATTTAAGAAAGGAAATGAAAAAGAAAGAAACAGACAAAGAAAATGATACCCCACAAGACCCACAATAAGAAGACCCCAACAACATAAAGAAATTAAAATTAAAATTAAAATAAATCAACTTTCATTGTTATTATTAGTTTTCTTTTTTGTTTTTTGAAATTAAGAAAAACATGAATTGAAAAGATTCATAAACATTAAAATAATAAAACGAAACCCCGTAATGCGCGTGAATTACACTCTCCGATCAGGAGAGATTCACAAAGTATACACAATACATTTCACAATCTTCTCCTACGTGAGATTAACATCCTAATCCAATATTATATTAAATTAGCATCTATGTCACCATTTTTCAATCAATATTTATACCTTTAAATTTTCATGAAAAATATATATGTGTATGTCCATTATATCTTTAAATCGAAAGATTTCATATTGATATTGAATATTCATGATTCTATGGGTATCTCAATATGAATATAACTACTAATAACATCTATAGCTTACTCTGTGAGTAAAATTTACTTAGTTATCAATCTAAATATTTTTTTATAAAATTTGTAACTTTTAAATATTTGACATTAAAATCCTATTAAAATAAGTGATTCATCAATAATTTTTATTATATCTAAAAAAATTCATCCAATAGGTAAAAAGGAAAAGAAAAGTAATATTTACGGATGTGAATATTCTATAAGAAGCAAAAATTATATGATTTTGAAAAAGAAAAAATATTTTATTAGCGAATTTAAAAACTTAATAGCCTTTAAATATTTGGTTTTTTTTTGTTGTGTTATAATTTGTAGTGATATTGAGATATAGAAATTGATGTAAATAATTTGTAGAACATAAAAGTTTGATTAGGGGATAGTAAGAATTTTTATTTATTTTTAATTTCCCACGGGCATGAACTTGAGCGTAGGCGCGTGACATTTAGAACACACAGATCTCTTTTCTCGTCTCGGTCTCCTTATTTCTCCTCCTCGTAGTGTTTTATTCTCCTCCTGAATTTCGTCTTCAAACAGTTTGAAAAAACTTATTTCATATCAATCACTGAATCCCCAAAAACTGACCCTTGACCCTTTTTCCCAAAACCCCCGGATCACCGGCCTCCGCCATGGGAACTCGCCGGAAATTCCAGCGGCGGCTCCGGCCGGTTCAATGCACTCGACAATCACGAAGAAGTTAGAGGGCGGGAGAGAAAAAATGAAGTCTAGATCCTGAAAAAGAAACAGGGTTGTTAGAAAATTGTTGAAAATTGTTGAAAATTCAAAGCTCATTTTTTGGGGGGGCGGCAATGGCGGCTACGAACTCGTCTACTACAGCAGCAGCAACGGCAGCGGCTCCGGCAGTGGAGAGTGGGAGTTCCTCAGCAGATGAGGTGACTGCTAAAGCCGTACAGAAGCGATACGAAGGACTGGTAATGGTACGGACGAAGGCTATAAAGGGTAAAGGGGCTTGGTACTGGGCTCACCTCGAACCCATCCTCGTCCATAATACTGACACTGGTTTGCCCAAAGCCGTTAAACTCAGGTGTTCTTTATGCGACGCCGTTTTCTCCGCCTCAAACCCTTCTCGAACCGCCTCCGAGCATCTCAAACGGGGCACTTGCCCCAATTTCAACTCCCTCCCTAAACCCATTTCCTCTGTTTCCCCTTCTTCCTTTCTTCCTCCAACTCCCACTTCTCCACCGCCTCTTCACCATTCCAATAACCGCAAACGGACCTCCTCCGCTGTCGCCGCCTCTTCCGGCGACCGCGCCGGAGGTGGCGGCTCTTCTTACCAAGTCCCACCTCTTGCCATTGTGGATCCTTCGCGGTTTTGTGGGGAACTGACGTATTCACCGTCGGTGGGGGTGAGCGGTGGCGGCGGAGGTGGGGGCTTGTTGGGGCAGCAGCCGCATTTGATGCTGTCAGGGGGGAAGGAGGACTTGGGAGCTTTGGCTATGTTGGAGGACAGTGTGAAGAAGCTAAAGAGTCCAAAAACTTCACCTGGGCCAACGCTGAGCAAGACGCAGATTGATTGTGCAATTGATTTTCTTGCCGATTGGGTCTACGAATCCGGTGGCTCTGTGTCGTTTTCGAGCTTGGAACATCCTAAATTCAGGGCGTTTCTTAACCAAGTTGGACTACCTGCAATCTCTCGCCGGGATTTTACAAATTCCCGACTGAATTCGAAGTTCGAGGAAGCTAAAGCAGAATCTGAAGTTAAGATTCGAGATGCTATGTTTTTCCAGCTCGCCTCCGATGGGTGGAAGGACAAAAACTACGCCGTTTTTGGCATTGATAAGCTTGTGAATCTCACTGTGAATCTCCCCAATGGGACTAGCTTGTACCGGCGGGCTGTGTTCGTGAGTGGCTCTGTTCCTTCTTCTTATGCTCAGGAAATTTTGTGGGAAACCGTCGCTGATATCAGTGGGAATGTTGTTCAACAGTGTGTTGGGATTGTAGCAGACAAGTTCAAGGCTAAGGCATTGAAGAATTTGGAGAATCAAAATAACTGGATGGTTAATCTCTCTTGTCAGTTTCAGGGTTTTTCCAGTTTGGTTAAGGATTTCAGCAAACAGCTCCCATTGTTCAATAGTGTCACTGAGCATTGTATGAAGCTCGCTAATTTCGTTAATTACAAGTCTCAGATTCGTAATTGTTTCCATAAAGTTCAGCTGCAAGAGTACGGTAATGCCATGTTACTCCGAGTGCCACCCCGTAACCACGAGAAGCTCAACTTTGGGCCTGTCTTCACGTTAATGGAAGACATTCTCAGCTTCTCTCGAGCTCTGCAGCTGGTTGTACTTGATGAGACCTGGAAAATCGCATCGGTGGACGACCCGATAGCGAGAGAAGTTGCGGAGTTGATTGGGGATGTGGGATTTTGGAATGAATTGGAGGCAGTTCACTCTTTGGTTAAATTAATAACAGACATGGCTGTTGAGATTGAGAAAGAGAGGCCACTAGTTGGGCAATGCCTTCCATTGTGGGATCAACTGAGGGGGAAAGTCAAAGATTGGTGTTCAAAATTTCAGATTGCTGAAGGTCCTGTTGAGAAAGTGATTGAAAAGAGGTTCAAAAAGAACTACCACCCGGCTTGGGCTGCGTCGTTTATCCTCGATCCGTTGTATTTGATAAGGGACACAAGCGGGAAGTATCTCCCACCATTCAAATGCCTGACTCCTGATCAAGAGAAAGATGTGGATAAACTCATAACCCGGCTAGTGTCGAGGGAGGAAGCTCACATTGCATTAATGGAGCTTATGAAATGGAGGACAGAAGGGCTTGATCCAGTTTATGCAAGAGCTGTGCAAATGAAAGAAAGAGACCCTATAACTGGGAAGATGAGAGTTGCTAATCCACAAAGCAGTAGACTTGTTTGGGAAACTTATCTTACGGAATTCAAGTCCTTAGGCAAAGTTGCAGTGAGACTCATATTCCTTCATGCCACTTCCTGTGGTTTCAAATGCAATTGGTCTTTGTTGAGATGGGTGTCTTCTCATACTCACCAAAAGGCTGGTATGGATAGGGCACAGAAGTTGATATTCATTTCAGCTCATTCGAAGCTCGAACGGAGGGATTTTTCCACCGACGAAGACAAGGATGCCGAGCTATTCTCCCTAGCCAACGGTGAGGATGATGTGCTTAATGAAGTCTTCGCGGATACATCCTCGGTGTAACGGTTTTCAATATATATTTTTTTCCCCAATCTAAATTTTTAGATTCTTAGGATTTATTGAATTCTTTTCACCATTTTTCTCCTTTGATTTGTACCAAATTTATTTCACCTTCCTTGGAAGATTTTGGGGGATGTAGGGTGGAAGAAACAGGGTTGTTCATATGAGATTTGACTTTTGTATTCCTCTCGAAATGCATTGCGCCCTCGTGACTTCGGCGATTGCTTGGCTTATCCTTATTGTTCTTCTATTTCTTCTCCAGTTCAGTTCAGTTTGCAAAAAAGAGAGGAAAGGCTTCCATATTGGAGAATGATGGTTTAAGAAAGCCACAAACAACATTACAACTCTGTAAACTCTTTTACTAGTTTAGCATTGTTGTCAATACTTATTACTAAAAAGGAATCTCTTTTTTCATTTTTCATTCATAACATTCCTCATTTTTCTTAGAAACATCGTCATGTGAACTTTAGAATACCCATTTCTTGCCTCTCCAATCTTTTAGCTTAGCAAGGTCTTATAGTATATGAATAGGGTTCTAAGATTCTGTTTTGAATTTTTCCCACAGTTAAATTGAACGCGCTGCTTCAAACTGCTATTCGACGTTGTTCGCTCCGTCTGTCCGTCCTATCTTTTATATTCCTTAAGTAATAAGCATTACTGTCAGTACAGTTTTTTATGTCTGGTCCTTTTTTGTAGATAGGAAAATGATTAAAGGCAGATTCGTTTGAAATTGTTAAATTTATATCATGAGAAATTATATTGGGCCCATTCCATCACAATCTCCTATAGCTCAAGCTGAGCTTCATTTTCTTTCAGCACCAAAAGCAATAAAAAAGAAAAGAAAAGCAAGCTCTTCTTGCATTTACTTAAAAACACCAAAAGTATGTCTTGTTTGATTCATCGAAACAGTCACACGTTTCGTTGTTGTGTTATTACAACGGAATATCGACGTCTTACCTGGAAGATAATTGTGTTTGAATTTCTGTTTATTTTTTGCAGACACATTTGACAAAGATATCCTAGAACTTGAAAGACCACCTTAACACACACAAACATGGTGGGTTGTTCGATAAACTGAACGCCTAACGATATGAGTTGAAAATTTTGGCGTTCGAAAAAGAAGGCACAACAAAATGGAGAACTGTCGGATTGCCGAGGCGAATGACGAGGTGCAAGGGATATGATACGAGCAAGGAAAAGAGGAAAAGCAAAGGAAGAGGAGAAGAAAGGAGGAAGCTTTTTAGCTGGAGAAGCACTTAAGGGAGTGATTTGTGTTATACTATTAGAAGCTCAGTCCAAAATTGTCCTGTTTTTTTTGTGTATTTGTGAAAGAGAGTGGAGACCCACCATTGAAAGAAAGGAGTGGAAGTCATTTTCTAAGCTTTTTGGGTTTGTGACTGAGTGATGGAGAGACAAAAACCAGAGGGATAAAGAAAAAAAAAAGAAAAGAAAAGAGAAGGAGAGGAGTTTTGCCATCAAATCAAAGCCTTTGTTGGTAACTTCTCTTTTAAACATTCTAAAATCCTCAACTCATGGACATTTGTTTTCATGTTGACTCTATTCACTCAATTTATGCCTTTAAAGAAGAGAAGATACATCCCATGATTGACATAAAACCTCCTAAAAAATACATCACAGATTTCAATTTAAAACACATCGATTAACGGAAGAAGCGAAAGAATTGAATCATTAACCTATCTATTGAGTCGTACTCAAAATGTTATAAACATCATAGGTAAATTTGGATATTTGTGATTATAATTCAAAGTACTACGAAAATTTTCCTCACATAATGCCAAGTAGACTGATTTGTAATACCATTTACATATTTAATGGAGGAAAATTTGTGAAGTAGTAGGAAGAAGAAGAAAACAAAATATCACATCAATATTTTTTTCCTTGGAAGAAAAAACCACAATGTCATAACTTTTAAGGGACAAAAAGAATTGCATTTTCCCCCTTCTATAATTTGTGTTTAACTTTTGAAAAAATAAATAAGGAAAGAAATTGGGAATGCATGAATTTGTTGAAATTCTAAACAAATAAATAAGAATATGATGCAATCTTATTTTTAGTTATTGAAATGTCATCACATGATTTCATTTATCTTTTTATTATTATTATTTGCTTTAAAATATTTTGTTTCAAAATTTCAACTTGAATAAGATTTTCAATAAATACACATACTATAGTTGTATAGTGATGAAAACTATAATGACATTGAAATCTAAATTTTGTAATCAGGTGTAACGATGTGTCCTATTGGGTACTCTTCAACATAATTTTCTCACTATGATACAAAAAGTCAAATTGATTAAACTTAAAACTAATAAGTAATTAGAAGGGTTTTTGAAGTAATGTAATTGAATGAAGAAAGAAAAAGAAAAAGAAAAGAAAATGTTGAAAAATAGAATGGGGTTTCTAATTTCATTTCAACTTTGCATTATTAGGGCTACTTCTATTTAGGGAGTAATGCCCTATGCTTAGGACACAAGGGAAATAATTATCCACTTTTTTCTCTTCTTCAAATATATATATTTATATATATATATATATATAATATTTTTTGCTGCTTTGAGTCACAGCAAAACAGAGAATTGAGTCATTTTGACAATGGCTACTCATCAACCAATTCCAATCTCTTTTTCTAAAGCAAATTCCCAATTATGGAAAGCCACCATCCTTTATTTTTCTCTCAGTCTATAGAACATTAAAGAAACAACAAAACCCACTTTTTTTTTTCCTTTTTCCTTTTTTTTTTTTTTTTTTTTTAAAATCTTACAAATAATAATAATAAAAATAATAACTCAACCCTTCTCTTCATCATTCACACATTCAAAAGCTGTTTCCAAAAGCCTGTTTTTCCTTTTCCTTGATGGAATTGGAAAATCATTATCCTTCTCATCATTTCTTCTAAAATTCCAATTCTATAATAACCATTTTTTTTATCAAGTTAACTAGTGATTTCAAATACTCTCCCAGTCTCACCAACATTTAAACAATAATACTAAAAAATATAGTGAAATACAACTATTTCAAGGATTCTCAAATTATACGTAAAAAAAACAAAAACAAATTAGCTACTCACTTATAAAAACAATGGTGATAATTGATACATTTTTTTTTGTCCAAATCTATATATGAATTGCACAAAATTATTCTAAAAAAAGAGGAAAATTTTAATATTTCATGACTTTTTTTTTGGGGGGGGGGGGGGGGGATGGAGCAAGCCATGAAAGAACACAGTGAAAAGCAAAAGAATATAAGTGGGTCTTTTTCTTTCTTTTTTCTTTTTTTGCTCTTTCACTTTTCTTATGGTGATGAATGAATAGAGTATAAAAGTATAGTAATAGTAATAATAATATATAATATATAATATATAATGTGTATTTGTTTTAGGTTATTGGTTGATTATTTTAATTACTAATTTTAGTGGACAGACAAAATTATTGTCGGCAAACCTCACTAATGCTGACTGCTCACCAACCCATTTTTTTCCCTTTGCTATTTTACTTGTATGCTATACAAATACAATATTTATAATGTGATCGTTCATAGAAATGTCATATCAATTTTACGATGAAATAATGATAATGTTGATGTTGATGGATAATTTTGAAAAATAATTTTAAATATCATTTTGATCCTATTTTGAATTTTATCCAATTTTAGTTAATATATTTTTTTAGTTGAAAAATAAATGACATTTTATGCTTCTTAAACAAATTACGAATTCATGTAGATAGTGAAATGGTGGAGGGAGATTTTACACCACGAAGGTATATGGGATTTTTGTCTAATGAATTATTATTTATTTTTAAAAGAGAAAAAAAAAAAAGAGAGAGAGAGATAATGATTAGTATTAGACGACAGCCTCACCTTTACACAAAGAATCTTTCCCTCTTCCAATGCTCTCTTAATTATACTCTCTCTTTCTCTCTTAATTAGCCCTATGTGTTATGATTAATGTTTCTTCTTTTTTTTTTTTGTATTTCATCCTTAACAAATATTTTTATTTTTTTTTTATTTTTTGCACTTCTAAATCATTGCGTCTTTGAAGCCATAAATGTTTCGATCGTGAAAATTTTCAGTGTTATCGAAATTTTTTCATATTGTATCTCTTCAAAATACTTTAAAAATGGAATAAGACCTATTAATATTAATATGAAATCCATTGATATTTATGAATAAAGGGATGGATAATTCTATACTAAAAAGTTTTCTTTCTTTCTTTCTTTTTTATCCTCTGTTTACTTTTCTTTAGAAGTGTTTATAAAAATGAACAATAAAGCTTACATTTTTATGGTATATTATTCCAATTACTTTTTGTATTCTAAATATTTGATAATTATTTGTTTTTGAGATATGTTTTGTTCTTTCACAATCCCTTTTGATAAGTTTTTCACTGTTATAAAAAAAAAAAAAACAAGAATAATTCTAAGCTAAAATTTAAAACCAATATTTTCTTAATTTTACAAATATGGCCTATTTTCTATAATATGATTAAAAGGTAGACAACACAATAAGACTTAAAAAAAAAAATTATGAGTAGAAATTATATATTTGATGAACATAGATAGATTTTTATCAATATTCTATCATTGTTTATTATTAATAAAATATGAAATTTTGCTATATTTAGTAAAATAATTTTACAATTTATAATAATTCTCCTTTTCTAAAAACTCTCATAAAATAAAAAGAAAAGAAAGATCAAAAGTCATATCATAAGCTAATTTTATTGTTTCTATTCACTATGAACAAGGACGTTTGGTAAACTTTCACATAAGGTTCGGACCATGATGACATAAATGGATAATGAAAACTATAATTAAAATGTAGAAAATAAGAATTGTAATTTAGTCAAATAATTATTTATTTATTTTGCACCAACTCAGTCATTCAATCAATCAAATGTACTAGTTATAGTTAAATGGACTAAAATTATTTCATTTATAACTTAATCCTCCTAAATCACACTTCTATAAATATCGAGAAATAAGAAAATGCCAAATACCCTTTAATTTAATTTGAAAAAATTAAATCATGTTTCACTAAATATACAATAATTAACTGAATGTAAAAAAAGAAGATCAAGAAGAAAATTGTTCACAATATTATTATTAGATACCTTTGCGGGAGTTGGTTGAAAAAGTACTTTTTGTCATTTATGAACTATATATTTTTAAAAATCGATTTACTTGATTAATACAATAAATAGAAAGTTGTTTTACTTTAAAAGAAATTACAAAGATGTCTCTATAGGTAATAATTCGAAAGGTACAGTGAGCTTTTAATTTAATTTAAATGACTTGTCTTATTCTCATTACATAAAACAACTTATAGAATATGTACTATAAATTGAATGATCAAATTGTACGTTACACTTAAACATGAGAAAACAACAAACAAAAGTTTATTTCTTCCGAATTATATAGTACTATATATATTTAATTTTTGATCCAATAATCTCAACTTTTAAAAAAATATTGACCTCATAATTACATCTTAAATTCAACTTACTTGAACACTTCATATGTGAACATCTAATTTAAGAAAAGCAAACGGTAAACATGTATGCATTATGGAAAAAATATATATCAAAGAACAAAAAGCAAACACCTTAGTTAATGTAACATGAGTGAACATGAAAAATCGAATCAATTGATCAAAACAACTATGATTAGTTTATTAAATAATCAAACCAACCTCAATCATAAAGAACTACAAACCTATCGTTAGTCGGTTGATCGGTCATTTTAAGACTTTGAAATCTTTTAAAAATTTTGTCTGTTTAAATTTTTTTCAACTTGACAATGCTCGAACACCTTAGATTCGACCAACTTTTATCAGTTGACTTGAGTTGTCGATCTATCATACTCAACTTTGTTGGTCTGTATACTTTTTGTTTCATTAGTTCCTTTATTTTTAAAGATTAGGGACCATTTTGATCCACAATTACAAAAGTTTGCCATAAGTTTTCTTATTCTTTGATGAAAAATTAATTGTTGTACTACCATAAATCTTGTGAACCAAATCTTAAAATTGAATTAGAAAAATAAAAACGAAAGATATTTAAAACAATCATATTTAAAATCATTACAAGAAATACTTGAATAAATTAAATAACCAATTAGATATGGAAGTGAACAAAAAAAGCTTCAAAATTCATGTATGGGGAGCCAATAATTTAACCTAAATAAATAAATATACAGATGCAAGTAATATAGCGAAAATTTGAAGTAAATGGGGGTTTAGGGTTCGGTGTTGAACAAAATAGTGTCAATATGGAAAGAAAAAGAAAAGTCAGAAACTTTAGAAAAAATAAAACTTTTGGTTGAATTATTATTACCAAATTGTCCTCCCCATACTACACTACCCTAAAATGGTCAATACTTGTCAGTTCCTTACTGGGTTTTTTTTTTTTTTTTTCATTCACATAACCATTTAAAGAATAAAGACCAAAAAAGTAAAAAGAAAAAAGAAGAAAAAAAAGAAAAGAGTGTATTTAATTTTGGGAAAAAAGAGAGCATATTTTTTGATTGAGTTTCTCTCCTGTTCCTTCACATGCTCTTCGAAATATTTCCTAATAAAATACCATTACTTTATAGGGCAATAACTAACTATGCACAAATGTTTTTTTTTCCTTTTTTTTTTTTTTAAATAATTTTATTAGCTACAACTTGAGTTTTGTTTTTATGTCCTTGCTTTTGTCCTCTTGGTATTCTTACATACTATCAAATAGGGTTTCTGAATTTTGAAAATTTGGAAAATTAAACAATTTGTTTAATGGAGATTAATTAAGATAGGTAAATATGGTTTCAATTTTATATGATTCGTATTGTCCTCTCCCTAATCAATATGTTAATAATGGATGGAGACCTATATTGAGGATCTTGACAAATTTGATGTGTACAAATAATTTAAGCACTTGTTTCAAAAGTTTTCTAAACCCTATTTAATATTATATGCTTTTTTTAGTGCACTTTCTTAAATATGTATACCTACTACTCTTTCATATCTACTACCTTTCAAACTCCTTTTCTAAATATCCACTAATTACTTTTTTACATTTTACTTCTAATTCCCACCTTCATTTGATTAATCATAATTCAAAATTTTGAATTTTGAAACTAAATTAGATTTTAATTTAGATTTTAAAAGTTTTGTGTTTATTTGATGAAGGATTTATCAAAATTGACAAGCATATTTGCAAGTATCATAAATATAATAGGTTTTTGAAGTTTGAAGGTGTATTAAATTACTTTACTATATAGAAAATAAAAAATAAAATGAAACATGTAATGTTGGAATATTTTAAAATATAAATATATAAAACTTGTGGTAAATAATAAAGAGAAGTGGAATGAATAAATTTAGGTATTTGAAAAAGATAAGGGCAGGTGGTGGGAGTAGCAAAACTGGGGAAACAGATACACATAATAAGTAGAAATTTTCTTCTTTATTAAAAAAAGGTAGTGTGAAAAAAAAGAGGAGAATAAATAGTGTAGAAATAATAAGAGCATCGGTATCCGAGGCACGTGTCACTATCATGGTGTTTATAAAGTGCTTGAGGGCGTACGGTGTGACCCACCACTCAACTAATAATGATACCTGATTTATTTGGAATCATAATACTTTACCTACATTTGGGTTCTTATACGCTGCATGTCCCTACACCATACTCTCCACTCCACTCCTCTTCTATTTTATTATTATCTCTTTAGTCTTTCTTCTTTGACTTTCCTGGGTCCCACTCCTACACCATACTTCGTTTTTTCTTCTTCTTTCTTTTTCATTACGTCTCCAAATCCTTTAATTAATTACTACTAATTAAATAAGGTTACCTTTTGATATTTGGTGTTAACTTTTAAATTGTTGATTTAATAGAAAATTAAAAAAAATTCAATGTTAAGAGTAGGGTGAAAATAAAAGAAAATAAACTTATGTGTATAGAAAATGTCTCATTTACAAAAACTTTTTAAAAATTGAAACATTTAAGAATAAAAAGAAAAGAAATGTATAGCGTTTATATGATCGTAGTTTAGGGAAGAGGTAAACAGAAGGAAGATGTATATGTAGATGAGAAGAAGTATAAAATGGTGAAATTTGTGGTGTAAAAAGAAGAATAATAATGAGGGAAATATAAGAAATATAGGTGTGAACCCAGGTGCAGGTTAATGCCAACTGTCGAGTGTACTGTATAAAATAAAAAAGAGAAAAAAAAAAAAGGAGTCACGTGGTCCCTGTGAGCGGAGGAGAAGGAGGATAGATTCATGGGACGAAGAGATCTACTTCTACTTCAGTCAAAATATGTCCGTACACAAACTGATGTCACCATTCCTTTCTTTCTGATGTCACTCTACCTCTGTTTACACCTGTAGCCCTTTTCTCGTCATTTCACACCCCCCCCTTCCCCTTCCTACTTTGACTCTACACTTACCATATTTACGTCTCTTCAAACTTCAATTATTTTCTTTCTTCCTTCCCTTCCGTATTTCCTTTTTCCTTTTCTTTTCTTTCCAAATAATAATTAATAACTCTACCTCAATTATTCACCACTATTTCAATCATTTATTATTACTTATTACTTATTACTATTCCTTTTTCTTCTCTACTTCCTTTTTCTAAATTTTAAATAATAAAAATTGTTTCATAAATACACTTTTAGTTTAATATCATATCAATACTCAAATTATTTAATTTATGTGATTAATAACTACTTCTTCTTCTTCTTCTTCTTTTATTTTTTTATTTTTTTTATCATTATTAAATTCCATTACCTACGGAAAGTATCAAATATGAATTCAAAATAATATTAATAAAATAAAGCCTATATCATCAACTACACAATAATTTGGTTCAATTATACATTTGGGCCCCCCGGCTAACAATCCATTTAAACCCAACCTTCCACCATTAACCTAAACATTACACTTTTTACAAACTATTTTTACACATGTGTATATTTTTAAAACATCAAAACAATATGCTTAATTAAGATTTATAATTATAAACTTAATTACCAGTCAAACTAGGATTTATAAACATTGTATTTTCCATTGCACAAACAAAAACGATTACGACCAAAACCAACCCAAGTAATGCCTCACCGACATGCTTTCATTTATGCATCCCGAATCCAATATATCAACTTAGGTTTAGAATATAGCCTAAGGCAAAGACCGTAGGTGTTTTTGCCCAACTTTTGAAACTAACTTTGTATGTAAATATATTAATATAAGCTCATATGAGATAACTTGAACTTTTGATTTCTTTTTCATTTTGTTATTTTTCACCCTAAACTTTGGCTATAAAATAATTTTTCTTTGTCAGGCAGATCTTCTGTTTTTTAAATTACAGGTTTTATTTGTTTTCTCTATCTGAAAATTGGCATTATCAATCATAACTTTTGAAAAGTAAAAATAAATAGTAATTCGCCTCGATGCCCTCCTAATCTTTTCAGATTCTTTTCAAAGAATGGAGATGGTAAAAATCAAGAATATAAAACCATATTAAGAATACTTTTATATGAGAAAGTTTGAGAATTGAAGATAACGATTGATGTTGTAAAAGAAAAAAGAAGAAAAAAAAAAAGCTTAGAGATGTTTGATGCTTGAAATATGTTCATATGTTATCCATGCGCTCCAGTATAATTATAGCACAACAAATACTTGAGAAAAAGTATTTTGAGTAACAATGATATTGAATAATATTTCTAACTTGTTTGAAAAAAATTCAAACTCAAATATTTTTTTTTATAATATTTTCAAATATGTTGAATTAAGGTCTGGAGTGAGAGAATTATACTTTAATTTTAACTCTAACATGAGGTAATTGATAGCACAAATAACGCTATGGGTTAAAACTCATTTTATCCCAAACTCTAATTTTCATGATTAGTAGTTCCTAAATGTTCATATCCCATTTCATAAGGTTTTTGTAATATTTAGTTTCTTATTTCTAACTATTTTTTCTTTGCAAATATTTTTAAAGATGAAATAAAATATTTGTTTTTTCTTGTTTTTTTTTTTTGTTTTGTTTTCATTTTCATTACATTTCTCCTTTTCTCTCCTTTCTTTGTCGTCCTTTCTTCAAACTTTTGAAAACTATTTGTTCTTCGAAACACTCCTTACTGAAATTGTCAAACATTCACGTGCTACTAATTTCAAGATTCTCCTCGACAAAGAGCTTGCCATGCAACAATCAAATTCCTCACCTCTGCTTACTATATAGCCAGCATGCCTGTTAAACTATCCCACTCCACAAACACCAAATAGAATTCCCTTCAGACATATATAACTTCATCCTCTTCTTCTGTAACCCAAATCTCCAACAATAATGATAAGAAATTGTTACAAGTCTATATTTGATATTGTTAGTTAGTAAACATGTTTAATATTTCAAAATCTTAGAAAAAAATGAAACAAAAGAGGTAAAATGAAAACGTTCTCAAATATACCATAAGAAAACTTTTATTCACAAACTGTGATTTATCGGTTTGGTTTGATTAAGGCTTCGTGGGTTTAGAAAGTAGGTGTACACTATATAGTGCATTTGAATTGATGGAAAAAATCAGCTAAAAAAAGTCCATGTGATTATGCTCATATTGTAGACAACAATCTTAATCTCCAAGATATCACTATATATATATTAATCTCTTCTTCTCCATTTTCTTTACAACATATATTCTCTTCTTCAATATTCACATTAAAAATAATGTTAAACAAATACAAAAAAAAATAAAGCAAATAATAAACAGTTTATATAAATTTAAGAATCAAGGAATAATCATTTCTTTCTCAAAACAGTAATAAAAACAATTGTGTCAAAGCCTTTTTTTTTTAAAAAAAATAAAATAATAAACTATATCAAATACTTATCCAAATTGGTGTGTACCACACTTTGTTCAACTCTTTTGGATTTGCAAACCTTTGGCTTAACTATTTTATTTTTATTCTTTAATGTTATGGAATCCATAAATAAATAAGATAAAATAATTTTAAAAAAATCAACATATTGATTTACATGGTGCACTCTTTTATTAGAGAAAAAAATTTAAAATATATAACCGAAGTCTAGATAGGACATCTCTAAAAAGTAAAAAACGTAAATAATATCTATACATGAGATTTAGAGAATAATTTCAGAGATTAAATCAATTAATTTATTCAATTTTTCGCACAGATTATTCAATTTATGAATTACTACAGAACAGTTTGACTGGAAAATAATGTTCACATTTTCCTAGACATTTTGAATGAAAAAAAATATACCCATTTCATTGTTTATTTAGAAGCACGAAGCTGGTCATGTTAGCCAATAATATTGGGAGGCTGAAATTAGAGTGGAGAAAAATATATCCGTACATAGAAAGAGTATAGTATAACAATAATCAACGTGTTCCATAAAATATTACTTTTCTGCTCACAAGCAGACTCATTTCATCACATTCAACCAATTATATGTCATCAGATTCACTTATTAGTTGGAGATTCTCTTTTAGATTATTTGCACTATTTAATGTGATATTATCAAAATATTACTGAATAGGAAAAGAGTGTGTTTGGGACGAAATTATCGATAAAATCATGCTTGAAACTCACACGAGATGACCAAACTTAAAAGCGTGGCCAGAAATTATTTGTTTAGATAGAGTCAAATGTGATGTAAAAAGTTAATCTAAAATACAATCACTCATGTCTACTGTGTAAGCTTTGAATAAACTTAATACTTATAACTTAATATTATTAGAGTGTATGTATGACTACATTGTGTGAAAAAAACCTTTTTCTTGAGTGTGTAGAAGGCAAGTTTTTATTTAATATATGTTCTCTGTATGTGGATTACATATATTTTGTCTTCAAGATTATTACTTTTGGAGAAAGATACAAGTAAGCTGAAATTAAATTTAAATTTAAAAAACTAAGGCAAATGAGATAATCGATGGAAAACAAAACCTTAGAAACTGACTTAAACCAAATGGGTTTAAGATTTAATTAACTTCAATAGAACAACCGTACAATATTTCATGGGTTAGTAATTTCTACAGTCATAACCACCAATCGTTCTCTTAAACATAATTAATTCTTAAATTAAGTAAGAAATTTGTCTATATTTAATTTCTATTTAGTTTTACTAATTAAGATAGGAAAGATTTAGATTTATACTCACAGTATAGTTAAAGCCTGTTCTAATTATTCACCTTCTTTAGAGCATAAGATTTAGGAAAATTAAAGAACATTCCATTTAAGAGTCAAAGTGTAAAAACCTTAATATTACATGTTGTATAAATGAAAAATAAGCATTCAACGATAATTCATAACCATGATGATCAATTGTTACATAAACTCCCAAGACAAATAGTCTAGCCATTTATATCCATAAAATAACAACAAATCCAAGGTAAAATCTGCAATAAAGTGATCAGTGAGAAAAAATATTAGGGTAACTTTTCAATACCACTAAAAAAAGCTCGTGCTTTTTCAAAATATAAAATATGACATCAAAATATCATGAATGTTAAGAATCAATAAGTTGATGTAAAATACATCTATGCATTTGTTGTTGATGAATAAACTTGCATTTGACATCTTTAGAGAGTTGAGTCGTTATCACTCTATCAATAGGTTGTTTAGCTTAGACCTTTGACATAACTTTGACATAATCTGTCTTTTTTATTTTTATTTATCTTATTTTCAATTATTTTTAAGAAAAATGATTTTCCTTTTCATTATAACATCATTTAATATGTTTTTACTCCAAAACTTGATTTATATAAAAACAAACAAATTATGTATATATATCCTCATCGTGTGCACCATCAAACACAACACCACATAACTAGCTAGTATGTGTTGTTCATGCTCGAGCTTTATCAAACAAAGAGTACACATCGTATAAATTAAATGAAATTGAAAATTGAGTTAAAGTAGGATACTATGAGGCTACACCTAATTTGAATCAATATTAATGGAAGACAAAACCCTTTAGTTGAAACCTTGATCTCAGAAGGGGTTGCTATGTGTGTCTAAGTAAAGATGATCTATATATATATCTAAACATATAGAAAATGACTTTTTGTTAGCCTATGTATAAATTGTATTATATATATAATCTTTCAAAACTGAAATTGATTGATAAGCCAATGGATGGGCTTTTCTATCAAAAGGAGGAATAAAATTGATTAAAGAGAAGTATAGAAAGACTCATCCATCATCATGGTGTCTCAAATGCTCATTCTAAACTTGTTGCCTATTTACTCAATCTTCTTTTCCTATGATTATTCCTAATCACTATCAACATTTCCCAAAAGAATAAAAAAAAAAAAAATCTCCTTGTATGTTTGGATGATGATCCAAATTCTGTTATTTTATGTTTTAAAATTATTAACTTCAACAAATACAATCTTTGCTAGATAATTCGAATTCAATATCCAAAAAATATTTACCAGAGATTTTGTAATCCAAAACAGTGTTAAATATTTTTTTATCTTTTTATTGCATCAAAATCCATAATTGCATAATTATCTTAAATTAAGATAAAAATATCTAAAAAATAAAATATGCATTATATTATGTAATGTGTTTAAGATAATTCAATAATATTACACACTAGTAATTATTTTTAAAAATCAAATAATAAAAAACATTTTTTTGGTTTTTTTGGTTTTTCTTTTCTTTTCTTTTCTTTTTTTGGCCAAACTTAGATGGTAAGATAAAAATGTGTAAAAATTTAAAAAGTTTATAAATGAAATTATATGATCTACAAACTTAAATATAAATACGAAAATATAATTTATGTTTGTAAGGGGTTAAGATTCCAATTTAATTTTGCTAATGTTATATGAACAAATATCATAATATTATCTTAAGAAAGTATATATAATTAACACATTTTTCCAATTAAGGTAACGTCTCTTGTCTCTCAAATTTAATAAAGAGTTAAAAGAACTACACGTATATCCTAAATATATATATATATTTGTTATCTTAGATATTTGATTATGAGGTTTCATGTAGAACTTGAAAACGGGACAAGTGATCAATCCTTGCGTTGGTGCATCTTTTATATATATATTTAATTATATTTGCCTCTCAACTTTTGTGTCAAAAATAAAATTTAAAACAGGATTAAAGTTATCCTTATGAATGGAAATCGTTAAAAGTTGGTTAGAAGTTGTATAACTTGAACTATTCAAAATTTTCATAAATACTCTTAAACTTAAAACTAAAAATAAAAAAACAAACTTTCATCTATCCAATTTTTACACCAAATTTCTATTACTCAAAATAAAAACCAAAATTTTAAGTTGGAACCATAAGTTTAAATTTTCATCGATATGCCGATATTTTTATCGATAGTTTCTCATTTCCATGAGTTTCATAATGATAGATGGTCGGGTAACTTTGATATATCAATCAACAAAAATATTTTAAACCTCGGCTAAAACATAAAATTTCACAAAATCTGATGAAGTTTCAAAAACAAAAAGTCTCCTTAAACATATTATAACAATAATAGTAAAAAAAAAAAATCTCACACTATGTGTTAATAATCAAATACTTTTTTTTTATTTGACAATTAGTTATATGTTAATTACAACCGTAACAACTGAGATTGATTATATTTATGGTCTATCATTGTGTGTTAATAGTCAAATAAATTCAAAACTTTGGTCTTAACTTAAAATTTTGATTTTGATTTTAATTTTAGTTGGCAGCAAGGGTATTCTTGAAATTTTTCAATAGTTTAATTGTATTTTTTAAACAAAACTTTAACTGTTTCCATTCAAAACTAATGGTAAAGGTATATTTAAAGCATTTAAAAAAAAGTAGGAGATTTTTTAAAAGTTTAGAGCTACTTGTTACACAAAGATGGAGGCATTTTGTAACTTTTAATTTTTTCAATATATATTTATATATTATTTTAATCTATTTTTTTCAAATTAAAAATTTCTTCCTTTCCTTTTTGATAAACTTTCGACTTTTCAATGTGCATTAAACTTGTAACACATATTTCAGTTTTGAAAATTATGAGCAATAAATTTTCAAAGTTTCAAATTTTTATTTTATTTTAACAAAGTCTTTCGTAATGTTTAATAAATTTCTAAACTCTCAACTCACAATTTTATAACTAATAGGATATATTTTCAAACATAGCAAAATAAACTAAAATATTACTAGTCTCATATTCTATCAATGATAGACTAAAATAAACAAAAATATTTATAAAATGTAGCAAAATAAATTATATCAATGATAAATAGTGATAGTCTATCATTGATTAAACCAATTTTAATATATATTTTCAACAACTTTACTATCCATAGTAACTTTTCTAATAAATATAAAAAATATTAAAATGGACCAATTTTTTTTTTTTTTGAGAACCTTAAATTTTCAAATTTAAATTAATAAACACGTTAATTTAAAAATTATATTCAATAGCTCCTATTTTTAACATATTTGGATGTATGATATAACATTTTATTTCTAACCTATGTAGATGTAAATTCGATATTTTATGCACAAAAATTGAGAATTCATAAATCTATTTAATATGTTTTAAAATTTAAAAACTATGTATATGTATAGATTACAAATCTAAACATTTATAAGTTAACGTATTTGTTCCTTATCATAAATTTTTAGATATGCAATCGGGTAATACATTTTATTTTCCTAAATTAAAATTTAAAGTTAACACTATATGTATTAAGCTTTGGGATTATGCTTCAAAAATAGAGATAAAGCCGAGTATAAAAAAACGAACATTAAACCAATTTTAAAGTGAGCGAGAAACAATAATCTAAAGCTAAATTAATGAAGTATAACATAAGTATTAAACCAAGATTGAAGATAAAAAATCACAAAATATCAAATTAAAACATTAAAAATGAGAAAGAGTTGGGTTAAATTTGGAGGTGAAAATTAATCATTTATAAGAAGTCACGTGCTTAGACAAGTGGTCACGTGCTACCACCCGACACGGAGACAGTTGGGATCTCATGCGACAAATACTCATAGGACTTTGCAGCTTAGTGTGGTTTGTCAAAATGTCTTTTTTCTTTCTTTTTCTTTTTTTTTTTCTTTTTTTCCTAAATTGTTATACTTATTTTTATTTTTATAATTGAGCTCTCTCTTTCATGTGCCCAAATACAATTCGTTAAAAAAAATAAATCTCTATTATTATTTATTTCACCTTTTTAGCTAAAATTTTGCTTGCTTTTACAGATAATAAACAAAATTATTGATGCCCATAACTTTTCCCCCATTTATCTTATACATTATTGTCACCAATAACATTTCACTTGGAAAAAGAAACTTTTTGGTTTAATTTTTTTTTACCGAAAAAAGTTGGAAATATATCTAATCAACTCTATCTATCAACTGACAAAAGTTAAAATGATTTATGAATTCTCAACAAAGTTGATTTAGACAATATATACATATCACTTGAAAAATCTTGTATTCTTAATGTTAAACTTCAAAATAATTCCATTATTTTCCTTAATGATTTTGTTTTATATTTTGAAGAAGATATATATTTTGAGTGCAAAAGGCCAAAACTAACTCAGGCCAAAACTAACTCTAGTTTTAAATCTTTTTTAATGCACTTGTTAAATACCTATTTTTTGAAAATTAACGTTTTGAAACAAAAAGGTTAAATTTGTTTTGTAAAGAAAATTATTGTTGACTTCCATGTAAGCAACATTTAGGTGATTGGTTAAAAGAGAAGGGTCTAGAAATTGCTTCCAATATTAATCGTTGAAGAGAGGAAAGGAAAGAAGAAAAGAAAAGAAAAGAAAAGAAAACTAAGAAACAAAGTCATAATTAATTCGAGTGTAGGAATGTAGAGTTTTATGGAGTTGATTACTTTATTTAATTGATATGTTGAAAATTGTGGCAAATGTGGGGCATCTCCATTTATACCATAATTATATTTGAGTACCTAACTAACTTTGATTATTTTTATTCTTTGTATTTTTAAATTAATAATTTGCTCTTTTTCCCTTTAAACTTTATGACCTCTCAATTATCATCCTTTAATTTATTTTTGGGGTCATTATACTCTCTACACATATAAGGTATAATCATTTGTACATGTGCTTGAATGAATAATAAATACAAGTAATTAGTATTTGATGACCAAAATCCATTCCCCCTCCCCCATTATTTAAAATTGGCAAAGTTCAAAAGTATCATCTCCTTTTTGACCTAAACTACTAGCTATAAAAAGTTTTGACCTCTATTTTATATTATTTATTAATTCAAAGGCTAGATCAACTAATTTTAAGTAAAGTTGTAGAGATATTTTCTTTTAAGATATCATTTCAATAATATTTAATGAATTTCAAGTCGAATAACTAAACTAGTATGCCATGTCATGTAAAGAATTCTATAAATAAATGAATAAAAGAAACAAATTCATAAACTCAAATTAATTAGTTGGTGGTATTGATTAGTGATAATTTTAATTTAATTTATAGAGGATGAAATGGTCTTTTGACATGGGGGGGCAGGGTGAACCCCTAAGTTCAAAAAGAGGGTGGCTATATGTCTTTAAGACATTGTATAGAATCTGATAATGAGATATGGTAGGTATAGTATAGCTTAGCAAAAAAGCAACTTGTATAATTGGATCCTTCATTTTTATTTTATTTATTACTAAAATAAACATATTATTATTACTATTACTATTATTATTATTATTGTTATTAAAGAAGATGACATGTGTTTTTTTTGTACCGTTTCACGTGACCTCATTTATTAAACACATTATTCTAATTCTATTTTCAAGTACGAAGTTCTTGAACAATATGATGAGAAATTATCACTATTTCTTAAGATGCAATCAAAACTAAATATCATTTTATATCATATAAATTATGCATTTTATATTCAATCATTTATTAATTTGTGGTTGACAATTATTATTGAAAATTCCTTTTTTCTCACTTTATTGAATTTTCAATTTGGGATAAAAAAAAAAGTAATAATGAATCCGTCTAGTGATGATTTTGTTTGATTTATCTAGGAATTTTATTTGTCAAATTTTAATAATGGGGGTACTATATATAGAACATATATAAATTAAAGTTATTGACTCATAATTAATTAGTTGTAAGATATAAGTAGTGGATGAAAAATGTGATACAATATTACATTAAGTCTATTGAAGAGACAAAAACATATTCTTACAACAATAAATAAACTATTAGCAAATATGAAACTTTATAAATGCAACCAACAACAAATGAGTGGCTGCATACCAAACAACTTTTGGTAGATAAAATTGGTTGCTAAGTGAGTATAATTTTTTTTTTTAAAAAAGAAGAATATAAAATTGATTTTCTATAAACATGTTTAAAAAAAAATTAAAAAATTTAGAATGTGTTTGGTATAACTTATCAAGTGATTTTTAGATATAATAGTGGTCATTTCTTAAGAAAATCTTAATAAATAAGAATTGTTTACAAAATTTGGATTAATTTAAAACTCTTTTTTAAAAAGCAAATTATGATCTTTTTGCCTTGTTCGAATCCTTGATTAAATCGAACTTAACTCAGTGCAATGTTTAATTAAGATGTAATATTTTTGAATGAAAAGATCAAAGATTTAAATTTAGTAAAAAAGAGAAAAAAAAAAAAAGCATGAAAATTGTGAGTTACACATTTGACTTAGAATCAAAGAACAAATCCTTAAAGAAAATTAAAGGGACTATCTTTAGAAAAGGCTAAAGTTGGTTAGATGAATTGGAGGGGTTGTTAGGACTCTTAAAGTTCGATTGATTATTGGATGAGGAGCCATATATTGATTGAAGGACATGATGCTTTTATATATATGAAGAAGAAGGTCAAAGTTCTCAATAACACACCACTCATTATGGAGAAACAAATAGAATCTATGTCTAGGGTTTTTAATTGAAATTTAGATCTACCATTTCTTTTCTTTTCTTTCACTGAATCTCTTAATAATTTCATAGTTTCATCTATTAAGGGTGGGAGAATCAAATCTCCAATTTTGAAGCTAATAATATTAAATATTATATCAATTGCTAATTTTTTTAAAAGAATCTACAAAAATATAATTTATATTGAAAAAGTTTACTATTTCTATGGTTTGAAGGTAAGTTGATAAAGTTTCAATTTTTAGACATAACCAAGATTTTGAAAATTATCGTCCAATGATATCAAAGTAAAATTTGTGTTTTTAAAAATAATTTAAGATGTGAAAAATAGTTTTTAAAAAAACCCCAACAAATTTTAATTTCAAACAACCAAAAAAGAGTACCAAAACAGTCTCATATATGTGGGTTGATGAAGTCACATGAATGCATGTTATTCTAATAGTGAGAAAGGGGGGAAAAAGAGAAGTTTGAGATTTATCTGTATGACTTGAAATGGAAAGAAAGTATAAATTATTGATGAGGTTGAAAATGAGAGGATGTGTAGAAGATATACTGAGTGAAACAACAAACAAACAGCATTTAGGATTATTTAGGAACTTAACTTTGCATACCTAATTAGCATGTGATTCATTTTTCAAACATTAACTGCTTTTTGACTCATAATTTCTACTCATTTTCCACCTATATAATTATTAGTTTTAGACCCAAACCAAAGTATAAAATTTGTCCCCTAATAATCAATTTCTTTCCATCTCAAATTTATGTAGGAGGGTCAGACTCTCTACCTACGTATGCATATTAATAAGAGTGCAAAAAAATCAAAAAAGAAAAAAAGAAAAAAAAACCATCAACTAGTTTGGTTTGGTTGTTGGATTAATATAAAATCGATCCAACCATTTGATTTACATTTGGAGAAAACAAAAAGTTATGAATTTGAAATAAATATTGTTAGTAAGTCTCTTTTAGAGTTTTAATTGTTATGGTGTGCATGTATTTTTGGGTTTTTATGTTGGGAGCATGATTTTTTTTTTTAAATAACCAACAAAAATGTCAAACTTTATTCCATAGGAAAAGAAATAGGCTAAAATTTAACTTTAAAATAGCAAAAATGACCAATTAAAAATAAAAGTGAAAATTTTGAATACAAAAATATAAGATAAAAAAAGAACCAAATTGACAATAAACTGAAACTTAATTCATTGGTTTTGCTTTTTCTTAGTGGACATTGGTTTGATTCTTTTTTATAAAACCAATTGGTTGGTTTGGTTCTTTATGGACACCAAGCCCATTCAAATTGAATCCACTCTCACCCCTAAATCTACAAGTGTTCAAAATTTGAATGGTTGATGTGAAAATCTGGAAAGGAAAATACGTACATGACAATTCATGTGACAACAACTATAAATTTGTAATTTAAAAAATAATAGGACTTACAGTGTGAAAAGATCTACACAATAATATGTGGCTTGCCATACATGCACCAATGGTTAAGTCGAAAAGTGTGTCGAGAAAGTAGAGAACTTACGTATTATAATGAACTTTTTCTCCCAAGCTATCATGATGTAACTATAGGTGTAGTTGATCACCTATGCTCTTCCCCATTAGGATTTTTGAATTGGATTGGAGTTATCCTTTGATTTTTGGACTGGGCAATCCACGACTAACATTTGGGTAGGCTTGGCCTCAACTAATTAAGTCGAACACTTATGGGCTTAAAACCATTCTTTTGGTTGGCCAGAGCTATGCATGAGGCATGTCTTATTAGGACTTGGTTAGGTTTTACCTCGATTTTGGGCGAAGTCAAGCACTATAGCTTGGCCCAAGGCCCATGGCAACCTCATTCTTCAAACCCAAATTTAATAAGGTCTTAGGATACATCAAATTTGACTCATTTCTTGTTGTCTTGTTATTTTCGTCCTTACTCGATGTTGATTATGCCCTTTTATCTAAAATTGCCCACAACACTTATCATAACATAATTTTTAAGAAACGGAAGAATTGGAGTCTTCCTACTAACTCTTCATATCTTTTTCATCAAATTTTATATGTATTTTTCATACATGTTTTTGAACAATAACCCTTGAACTTTAATTTTGGCTTGTTGGGTCGTGAAACAAACAATAATAGTCATAGTAAGGAAGAAAAAAACCTGTAAGAAATTTGAGAACAATACCTAATTAAATACAAAGGAACTCAAAAAATGGCAAACATGTAACTACAACAATCTTAGGAAATGAAGTTTGAGATTTTTCGTCCCGTCAATAAATATAGCAACGTTGGTATATATGTGTCTCCACCAAACAATATACTATTGTTATTATATTTTACATTAAGAAAACTTATCCACAAAACTCTTGGTTGTCGAATTTCGTCTCAAATTATGTTTGAATAATTTAGAATAATTTATTATACAGGATTGCACTGACAAAAAAAACTTTGAAAAAATTTATTTGAAAAGGCTTAGATTCATTTCAAATATATGTATGGAGAGCGCATAAAAAACTAATTACATTATAATAGTAAAAGGCTCATATTTTATTATTTTTCTCATTGTTGTTAAATAAACATTCAAATATATTAAAAATTCTAAATTAACCCACACACTTCACTTTCACTTTTGACAAATATATATAATCTATCGTGAAAAAACCAAAATTTTATATATAAATTATCTAAATCGAAAGGATCAAAATCAATATTTACCTGAGAAGTTAAAAATATTTGTAATACAAAAAAAAATTTGTTTATTTAATCTGATAAGAATAGCAATACTTATACCCATATTTTAGTTTGAGTGTAAAAATAACATTATTAATATTGCAAAGCTTGGTTTCTAAAAAAACAAATAATGATAATATTTATGAAAAAAAACATCGAGAAATGTCAATATATTTAAAGTTTTATTTAAAAAAATGAAAACGATATAAACGTCCACCAGACACATGTCGTCTAATTAACTGTCCACGTTTTGCTATTCAAAACCACAACTTTCACTCCTCAATTTCCCTCCAATTTTCCTCTCTTTCCTCGCCTCCGATGATCGCACGCGGGTTCGAAATTTCTACAATCTGTCTCGACACTCTCTCCGCTGCGCTGCCACCCCATTTTTCCGGCCAAAATACCGGCAACTTAGACTCCTCTTCCAGGTCCCTTACCTGTTCGAATGGCCTCAACCCTCTCGAATTCTGTTCAACCGTGTCGGTTTCGGGTTCTCAAAGATGGAACGGGTTCTCTTGGTCCAGTGGTTTATTGGATGTTCAGAGATCAAAGGGTTAAAGACAATTGGGCGTTGATACACGCCGTTGATGAAGCCAACAGAGCCAATGTCCCTGTTGCTGTTGCCTTCAATTTGTTCGATCGATTTTTGGGGGCGAAATCTCGGCAGTTAGGGTTTATGCTTAGGGGGCTGCAACAACTTCAACATGATATTCAAGAAACGCTTCAAATACCATTCTTCTTGTTTCAGGCAAGTTCATTTACTGTAAATGTTTAGGTACTAATGTTATTTGTTATCATTATCCCTTTCTTACAGAATCTGGGGTAGACGTAATTTTTTATTTAGTCTAAACTCATAAATATACATTTTCTGTGACTGTTCGGTGCAGTAACTACAATTTAGTGAATGAATAAACGGGAGTGTTCCTTCCTGCTAGTTTTTGGTACTGGGTTCTTGGCACTTAGAAACGTCTTGAATCTGTTTTATGACATTACAATTTGATATGGTGATTATTGTTTCTGTTCTCATTTTGGGCTCTATGTCGTCTGGGCCTACATTGTTTAAGGTTAAGGGTTTAGGGGCACAATATATAACCCTCTATTCTTTAACTGTAGTGATTTTTGTATTTTGTACTATGTTCCTTTTCGAGATAATAAAACAGTTTCTCTTCTTACTTGTGGATGTAGTTAATATACTAATATTGAACTATGTAAATCTGTGTGTCAATTTCTTCTTATTTGATTCATTGCTTGAGTGTTTCTGTCATCACACATTACCTATGTTTTATGTATCACCATGCCTGTTAGATTTGTGTCATTGATTATTTTGAGATAAATTTTGCTAGCAAAGCGTCGATAGGTTGCTGTAGTTTTGTATTACCTTGACTAATAGTCTTCAGGGTTGACATTCCTTAAGGGGGAAGCTGAACAGACTATACCAAATTTCATTAGAGAATGTGGGGCTTCACTTCTAGTCACAGACTTCTCACCCTTGAGAGAAGTTGGAAAGTGTAAAGAAGAAATTTGTAAGAGGGTAGAGGAATCAGTTAAAGTACATGAAGTCGATGCCCACAATGTAGTACCTATTTGGGTTGCATCCGAGAAATTGGAGTACAGTGCAAAAACTTTAAGGGGGAAGATAAACAAAAAGCTCCCTGATTACCTTATAGATTACCCTTCTATGGTCATACCAACTAGAAAATGGCCTTCCGCTGATAAGTTTATTGATTGGGATAGACTTATTGATGATAACTTGAGGTTAGAGCATTCTATTATTTTGCATTTTATTATTCACTTCAAGTTTGTTTAAGTTGACATTTCCCTATTACTAGGAAAGGAGCAGATGTTCCTGAACTTGAATGGTGTAGACCAGGGGAAAA
This sequence comes from Cucumis hystrix, assembly GCA_025688845.1. Taxonomy (NCBI): domain Eukaryota; kingdom Viridiplantae; phylum Streptophyta; class Magnoliopsida; order Cucurbitales; family Cucurbitaceae; genus Cucumis; species Cucumis hystrix. The sequence continues at coordinate 13,609,751 of CM046891.1, read as the reverse complement.
GGCTGCAATGGAAGTATTGATGGGTAGTAAAGATGGGTTTTTGACTAAGAGGTTGAAGGGCTATGCAATTGATAGGAACAATCCATTGAAACTCAAGGGGCTCTCTGGCCTCTCCCCATATTTGCATTTTGGGCAAATATCCGCACAGCGTTGTGCCTTAGAAGCACGCAGTGTTCGAAAACTCAATCCACAGGTAACCAAAGAAACGGTTTGGTAGTAACCCTTTCTATTGTTTAATAATATACCATTGGTGCAAATGGTAGCTTGGCAGTATACGTTCATTTAAAAATTTAGTTTAGTTTGTCTTATCCTTCTGTTATCTTCACTTTTGCTTCATTTTTAAGGCAGTTGATGTGTTTCTTGAGGAGTTGATTGTTAGAAGGGAACTTGCTGATAATTACTGCTACTACCAACCTCACTATGATTCACTGCTTGGGGCTTGGGAATGGGCACGTAAAACCCTGATGGACCATGCTTCCGATAAGCGAGAATATATTTACACGTAGGTGGGCTTTTCCTGTAATTGCTGTACTAATATCCACTATCCAGTTCTACTTGGTTTTGAAATTATTTAGTTGCTGCTGAATTTTTAGGAGGGAGCAACTGGAGAAGGCGCAAACTGCTGATCCAGTTAATACATGAACTCTTAGAATTATTATCTTCTCAGTACTCGTTGCTGTGATTTTTTTAATTTTTTGCTGTTGTTTCTATTGGAAAACTCACATTTACTATAACACTTATCAGCTGTGGAATGCGGCTCAACTGGAGATGGTCCACCATGGAAAGATGCATGGTTTTATGAGGCAAGTATTGATGAATTTTCGTCAAAGTATTGTTTTATTATATAAAATCCAGCATCTTCTGTTTGAAACATTATTTCTCCTTTTCTCTTTCTTTGTCCTTTGATGTTATTTTTCTGCTCCTAAAGCCCTGGATTGTCGTTAATAGAATTCCATTCATCTTACAGAATGTACTGGGCAAAAAAGATTTTGGAGTGGACAAGAGGACCTGAGGAAGCCCTTGAAATCTGCATATACTTGAACGACAAGGTATATTGTTACTGATCTACACTTTCATTGGCTTCTATTGAAGTATCTAATAAAGAAGGGGAAATGCAGTATGAAATAGATGGGAGGGATCCGAATGGATATGTTGGCTGCATGTGGTCAATCTGCGGTGTTCACGACCAGGTTTATCGTCACATTTCATTTTAGTATCAGATAATCTTCCTCATTGAATAACCTGAAGTTGCTAGGATTATTTTTCTTGCATAGTCTACTTGTTTATGTGTTTATTTCTCAAATGATCACGAAAAACCTATAGTTGATCTTATACAGTTTGGGATTTTTGGCATTTCAGGGTTGGAAAGAGCGACCGGTATTTGGGAAGATTCGATACATGAACTATGCTGGGTGCAAGAGGAAATTTGATGTGGATGGCTACATTTCCTATGTGAAGAGACTAGTGGGTGAAATCAAGAAAAGAAAACCAGAGGAAGCTCTGGAGGATAGAAAGCCAAAGGGAATTCGTTGCTAGTTAATGAATTTCAAGGCGTTGAGAAGCCTAACAGTAGTGACAGTTTCATGAAAGGTAATACTAATACATTTTTACCATGAGTGTGATCTCCAGCCCCTTAACTAACTTACATATTGTAATTTGTAAGCCATAGTTCTTTGATAAGCTACTTTGTCGTGGCTTTATTTCACCTTCCCTTTTGCTGATGAATCCATTAATCATTATTCTGAAACGTAAGCCAAGAATTGACTTTTTGATTTTGTCGTCTTGAATCTATTTTTAGTTTTTCAAAACATTTTATTACCGTTTTCCCATTTAACATGTTAAAGGTTTTCCAAGTTTATGAGTTAACTTTTTTTTTTAATCTCGAAACTGTTGGTTCTGTGATCTTAAAACATTTTTCGAATGAATTTTTTTTGCTTGCACGTGACGTAGAGGTTTCTTCGGCTTCTGCTGCTTCTTTTTTTGTAGTTGTATTCTTTTGAGCAATGTATTCTTAATTTCCACCTTTTTTTTTCAATGAGTTGTTTGTTGAAGGTATTGTGTTGAAATTTGTAGCAATCGACATGAGACGGTTAACACTAATGTTGGATCAAAATTCTAAATAGAGAAACAAAGCTAGACAATGAGATGAAAAATGACGATAGTGGTGCTGAGAAACTTTACTTTGTAAAACTTGGAGAAAAAGAGAAATTTTGTGAGTTTACCTCTGTATTTTGAAAACGTTTGATGAATATAGATTTGCTGTTGCCTTCTTGAGAGTGGATGTTGGTAAAAATCACTGAAGCAATTTACACCTTTGTTTATCCTTCTTCCATCGATCTTTATAGATTGTTTTTGCTTGAAGAATTCTTCTCTACTGCTATATTTACAAGTTTGACAGTAAGTACACAACAAACGAGTAAAGTTCCTTTTGATATGTTATTTATGTGATTTGTTCTAAAATCGTTGAGGAAAAGCAAACCATAAAAGTGGACAGAAAAGTCTAATGTGAGAATTTTTTGATCGACGGCTCACTTTTCATTAAAAATATTCTGACCAACACATTACACCATGCAACGAAACCTTTATTTTTTTTTCTTTAATGACACAAATAGTCTGCATGCATGAATACGTTTACAATAATTTCGTTTTTCATTAGAGAATAAAGAGATCTAAGATATTACAACCAAAACCAAGATAGGAAGGTCCTTAAACTAAGGCCCATGGGATATTTTTCGGTCCATTAAAAATTTTAAGAATATTTCGAAATTTTTTTGTTTAAAAAACTATTTTAAATAATTTTTTTAAAAAAATATTTACAAATATAACAAAATATATCATCTATTTGTGATAAGATAGATTATAATATTTTATTATATTTTATAAATATTTTTGTTCATTTTGCAAAATAATCGTTTTTTATAAAATGAAATAACTATTTTTTAAAATATATATTTAAAATATAGTTATTTGTCTTGCTGATCCATGTTGATGGGTATTTTTGAAAAAGATATAAACAGAGTTAATTAGTAAATAAATCTATTAAGAATTTTAAATGATTTAACATATTTATTATTTATGAGGAAAATATTGTTGCTTATTTTTTTTTATGTTTGGTAGAATTTTGTACCATATAATTAAAATATTGATTCATCTCTTATATCAATAATAAATTTAAAAATATGGATAGAAATGTTTAATAGAAAATGAATACAATGAGTAATCGTATGGGTTTTGGCAGACCAATCCAATCTAGCTTAGGCTGTTGAGCTAAGGGTTGGGCTTTTTACTTGGTGAGATCGAGCCAACCAATTATGAGGATGGCCAGAGGGGATTTTACTTTAAGTATATATAAGTATGAAATAGAGAGAATAAAGTTTAAGTTATAACTTTAGATAAATGAAATGGAAGTTTTTATCTTTTTGTTTTTGGCCTTTTCTCCTATGTTTAGGAAATACATGATGAATAAGCACAAATTAAGACGAAAACTGAATCAGCTTAATCTTCCAAATTTGAAAAACCAATGATGTAGTTAACTCAAATATATGGTGGATTCAATCTCCATAATAAATCTTATAAGTTTGTGTTTTGATTAAAAAAAAAATCAGAACGACTGAAAATATAGCAATCAAATTATAAACGTTCGAACATATAATATAATAAAAAAGAATTTGCTATTATAGAAAAATTTAGATTTAGATTTCAAAATTTACCAGCGATACTATCATTAATTGGAGTTTATCAACAATAAATTCCATCACGGAGAGACTTTGCTATATTTACAATTCTTTAAAATGTTATGCACTCAATTCTAAAGCTTGAAAATGTTACCTATTGAATTTATTTTTAGAAAAAGAAATATAAATTTAGTATAAGGGCAAACCTTTTTTTTTAAAAGTAAGATATATGGATGTTACGGCTTGAAGTCAAAGTAGTGTTTTGCAATAAATTAATTATAGACATAGTCTAAGCAAGAACCAAAAAGATTAATTTACTTTTAGATTCTTGTTTAAGAAAAATATCGTTGAAATTCTTTTGATACAACCATTGTTAAATAGATAATTAGATCTTTATCCTCGTGTCAATGTTATCGAGTTAAACTCAATAAAGACAGTTAGATTTATTTATCACGATATAATTTTTTTTACTTTTGCAAGGCTTTTACTACTCTAACCTCTTTATACAAGATTTTCTCAAAGAAAAAAGAAACCTTTATTCAAATACTTATCTGCCTTTTTAACTACAAGGCTTAATCCTTTTTTAAAAAAAAAAACAAATTGTTTATAAATCAAGAAAATTGGGAACAAGAAAGGAGAAGAACCAACATTGGATAATTGGAGAGAAGAAGAAACTACCTATGATAGGAAATGTTCGAATCATTTTTTTTTTTAGAATTGATGTATGGGAGCATGGGTATAAGGAAGCCAACTAGAGAGCTTGCAACTACCATTGGGCTGGGATTGATCAGCATTTTGGGATCATCGAACTTTTTTAACACTTCTATCAAGAGCTTTTAAGAGCTTTTAAGAGCTTTTAAGGTATGTCTTATTAAAACGATACGTCATGAATTCTTCTTTTAATTCAACATATGTGGAGATAAAGAATCGAACATCTCTCGTCTTTAGATGAAAGACCATATAATTATCGTTGAACTAAGTTTACTTTGACTTATATGTGTTGAAGACTCAAATTTGTAACATAATAATTTGGAAGAATCTATAGGTAGGGGACTTGTTGAATGATATGTGATTAGTGTTTATGGATTTGGTGGTATGTTTTAGTTTTGTTGATACCAAATTTTGAACAAGGAGAGTTTCACGTTAATTTGGTGACATAAACGATAAATTTGTGGTTTGAGGAAGAGAGAATATGCAAAACAAAGAAGAAGAAAAAAGTTTTAATGCCTAAGTCAAATATAAAAATAAATATGTCGAAAGGAAATTCGAACTTCTAAGTTAACTTCTCCTATAGCTCGATTACCTACTTTATAAGGTTTTCATACTCCCAATTCTCTTTGGAATAAGAATCTCTTATTCCTCACCTTGGATTTCAAATTATTTTATGCTCGACCTCAATTTTGGAATAGATTGATGTTACAAAATTAATGATTAAGCAATAAAAGAACGTAAATATCAACACACAGATATACAAAAGAACGTAAATATCAACACACAGATATACAAGATTCATTAACAATGTGTTAGTTACATCCACAGTAGGGGGAGAACTAATATTATTTAAGAATGTCTTCACATATAATATGGCGCCACTAGGTTAGAGAGACTTCCATACTAGGTTCTACATAGCGATACATAACAAATTAAGGCATATTCCAACCGTTGGAGATGACAATATGGGTTTCAGGCATTCTTCTCAACTCATACTAGACTCGGTCGGATTGGACCGAGCTAAACTACAATTAATGTTTCATTGGACACGCCCTCTACTAGTTCAAGCCTTTTCTTTTGGGCTCTTGCTTGACTCAAGTTGGACCGACCTAGCCTGAAATTATTCCTTTGGGCGCCCCCTCAACCAAGTTGAGCCTATTCTTCTAGGCTTGTGCTCAACTTTGGTTGGATCCGACTAGATTACAATAGTTTCTTGGGGGTCGGCTCTGAGCAAACTAAAGCGAGCTGAGTCCATTCCTGCTCCCCATTAATTTTTCCAAAAATTCCCATTTTACCCTTCGATCCAAATTATCCCACAACAAATTTTATGTCATGTGGCAGAATAAAGTTTTCCTTCAAAACATGTGTGTTTATATATATTATAGTCATCAGGTTTTTAAAACAAAAATGTGTCGCTATACTATCATATATGATACGTCTTTAAGGACATGGAATTAATATACTTTTATTCTAATGTTTGGTAGGATTCTAAAAAAGTTTGAAACGAAAATAAAACTAAAGAAAGAAAACCTACCCATAAAAAGTTATCACAATTTATAGTTGAAAGTTTTGTAACGGTTAGAAGACACTATTCATCATTCATTGATTGCATTTATATAAAAGAATGATATCCTAAAAATGCTACCTAAAGCTATATAAATTTCTATTTGATGAGATTTCCTTATTTTACCTTTGACTTTTATAATTCGTTACTAAGATTTCACATTTTAAATTATAACTAAAGTTAAACCATCTTGAAGGGGGAAAAAGGTCATAAAGATTTCAGAGGCATTAAAGGTGGAAGAGATATGTTTGAAGAAAGTAAAATAGAAACACTAACGATACCATGAAAGATTCATATATGAAGGTAAGTTTTTGGGCAAACAGTAGAGAAGCATTGTCTCCTAACACTCTAGAAGAAACTTATGACTTTGACATCATGAAAGTATCTCTCTAGTTCCCATGCAAGATGTAACATTTTAAAAAATAAGTTTGAAAGGTTATTTGATAAAATATATTCTTAAAAAGTGGAATGGTTAAGGAATCAATCAAGTAAATAGAAAGTGTAGGACCAAATTGTGAAAATAATGTTAGAGAAAGGGGGATAATATTGACCTACAAAAGACAAAGGTTGAAGAGAAATATGAATTGAAAGTTTAAAAAGATAGAAAAGAGGTTCAGAAGTGAAAGCAACTTGACTCACATGGGTGCAACCCTTCATCTTCCTTGGATCTCTCTTCAACAATAAAAAGCCAAAGCTATTTCTCAAATTCCCAAAAGAAACAAAAAAACAAAGAATTAGAGAAGAAGACCATTCAAAAAAATACAACCCAAAATAATAAATTCACAAAACAAATTGCAAATTTGTTTCCTCTTCAAACTTTATTATTATTATTATAATTATTTACTTCAAACACTAAATTAGCAAACCCCACACCACTAATAATCCTAAAATTCTACTTTCATTATACCAAAATTCAACCACCCCTAAGCTAATGGAGAAGCCAAAACAAAATGAGCGATAAATTTTGTTTTTTGTTTTTTGTTTTCTTCACCCTTCGATTAAGGTGACAATGAGGCGGCGGTTACGGCGGAGGCGGTGGCGGTGGCGGTGGCGGCGGCGGCGTTGTACCTGCACAACACCTTGCATTTAACTACACTGCCGTAAACATAGAAACCAGGGGCAATCATTATTCTGACCAACGACGGTATCAGCTTTCTTGCCTTGTCGCCGCCCATGTCCTCCATGTAAACGGAATCGAAATCGGCTTCTTTCGCCACTCTGAAAATCGGTAGATTTGGATGGACGGAGTTCGCCAGTAGGTGCAGAAGCCACACGCTCTTCGACGCGCTGAAGAACGCCTGCAGCAGTGGCTCCGGCCAGGCTCTGTTCCATCCCAGCATCGCCACGATCTCGCTCATTTTCCGGTCGCAAAACCGGCTGAAATCCTCGCTAAAATGCTTTGTGCCTTTGCTTAGAACCTCCTCCCAGGTTAATTCATGGAGAAAATTGAAACATTCGAAATTTGCTTCGCATCTTTCGATTGGATTTAGAACTTGAGTCGATGCGTTCTTTTGAAACCCAATTGATTCGAAATCCTCGAAGAAAGCTTGGTTAAGTAGAGCTTCAAGGTAGAAAAGCATGCTTCTGGGGTTTTTGGAGAATGAGATTTTGATATCGTAAGGTTGAAGAAGAACGGAAATTCGTTCGTATACTTTGGCTCCGACGTGACGGAGTTGCAGAGTGAGTGAACGACTAAGAAGACGAATCGAAGATCGAGACTCCGATACTGAAACTAAGAAATGTTCTATTACTTGCTTCTGATTACTCTGTTGAAATCTCTGGATTTGATTATACTTCCCAATTTGGCAAGGCGAATTACCGCTACATTCTTCGATCCCGGATTTCAAACTATGGCAATACGTCTCGAGTTTGTCCAGTTTCTTCTCCAGTTCAGCCATGGCGTATTTTAATCTAGAAGCTTCCATAACAGCCTCATCTCTCTTCCTTGTCGCCTGAACTAGCTTCTGCGACAACTCCGTCACGGCAGCTCTCCATTGCTCCTCTCGAGCCGTTAGAGCCGAAGATTCATTAATCGATTTCGGACTCTTACGCGTTAACGAAGAGATTAGCGATTTGAAAATACCATTAGGACTCGCCATGGAAAAATACGTTTGTTTATTAACACCATTGTTGTTATCCAAAGGAACGACAGAGATCTTCTCCCGCGCGTGAGGACGACACCGGTTACACGACACCGGGGCATCAGAACTGGAGACGGAATCAGACTCGGACTCAGACCGTTTCTTAACCGTCCGTGATTTCCCATTCTTGTTCCGATTCAAGGGCGTCGGGTAATGCTTCGGACTAGTTCCCCGGTCCGTACATCCACTGGCGGCGGCTGAGGTATCCTCCCGCTCTTCTCTGTCGCATTCTTGAATCTGCAATGAAATTCATCAAATGGGGGAGGGAAAAAAAAAACATGGGAAATTGTAGAAAAAGTGGTGGAGAAGAGATTACTCACCGGCGTGAAATGGGAAGAAGAAATGAAGGAAGTGGGTGAAGGAGCAGCCATGGCGGAAATGAGAAAAGAGAGAGGCAGAGCCACATCCAGTTTGTTGGTTTGTTGGGAGGAAGAGGTACGTGGGAGAGAAAGAGGGAATTAATGGCGATTGAAGCAATCTTTTTCGTTGGGTTTCATTTTCTTAGGTAGCAGTTTCGTCGTGTTGTAATGATAATTTGGATTCAGAGCTGAGGTCAGCGAAAAGATTAAATACAAAACGGTCTAAATTCTTCTTTTTTTAATTTTCTTGAGGGTGAAGAAGAAGAAGAAGAAGTGGGGAAACTAATGAGTAATGAGACTCCTTCCTATCGGAACCTAATTTCGTTTCCATTCCCAATAAACCTATTTAATTGGAAATTCGATAAATAAATTTATTTTTAACTTTTATTTTTAAAACAACTATTTTAATTAATTACCAGCACTCACTTCCTCACTTCACAACCTTTCTTTCATTATATCCAACCGCTCCCCGCACAAAAACTTTCAAATCTTTGCATACTCGTTCATTGTTTGCGAGTATCATGATGTGATCTATTTTAGTTCAAACTCGACGTCACAGTGTTCTTCATAGATTTATTTTCACTCACACGATTGTTATACTAAAGTAAGGTTTTACTTCAAAATTTTATTACATAGGATTAAAAGTAGAAAGAGTTAATAAACACTTTTTAAGACTTGAAATATTATTTACATTCAATTTTATAAACTATAATAGTTGTGTGCATATATTAATTAAATTTCAAATACGAAATAGATTGATTGATTGGCAAACAACCTAACTTAATTTTAAATTATAATTCTTTATGCATCATCAAAGAGAAAAGAAAAGTAAAAAAAAACAAACAATAACTCCAAAAGAAATAGTTCAAACCCCTCTTTTATTTCTTTTTTGTTTCATAGAGGTAATTAATCCAAACATTGTTTCTCTTTTTTTGGATAAATGCAATGAGTCCAAACTTTAAGGCACGAATTGTCCGAAGATTAATTAATCATATACTTCTCAAAAGCTCTAAACAAACAGATTCTATATTAGGCCCTATTCTATATATATGTGTGTGTTATTATTTTACACCAATAATAATGATTATATATATACACATATATTGAGGCCTGATACAAATAGATTCTACTTAGGCAGCTTCAGCTACAGATTAGATGCCCCCAATGCCTAAATTTATGAATGTGACTTTACTTTTCTAATTCCAATATTAATTAAAGTTAAAATTTAATCAAACCAATAGTTGTTTTAGAAACAATAATCATAAATGTATTTATGTAATAGGGTGATTATAATTTATTAATCTAACCAATTGACTCTTTTTTTCTTTCTTTCTAAATTATGTTTTTTTTTGTTAACAACACTTTAGCTCAATCATAAATTATACATATAATAATTTAGACAATACTTTAAATCTTAGTCTAATTTTGTTGTATTAAAAAAATTGTTACTTGGATTCTTTTCCATTTAAAATTAAACAACATTCAAGACTTCAAAAAAAAAAAAGTTGAATTTAAATATATTGATTAGGGTAAAAAAAGGAAAAGGGAATAGGATGAGGTTGGAAGGAAATAAATGAAGGCGGAAGGTGGAGAAGAGAGTTAAATGAAAATGGAATGGGGAGGAAGGAAGCATTTAATAATGAGAGTGTAGGCTTAGGGTTATGTGGTTGTTGTCAATATTTAACTCTCACATCCAATCCTTCCCCTCTCCACCTGTCCTCATTTATTACTCTTTTTTCCCCCTCTTTCTCTCTCTCTCCCTCATTTCATTCTCAAAAAATTATTTAATGAGGACATGATTAGAAAAGAAATTTCAACGTAGGTTGGTTACGTTCATAATAATAATTTCTATTATTTTTGCTTTTACAGTATTGTGGATAATGAAATTACAATCTTATGAACAACAAAATAAACTCTCAGTTTTAATACAATTTTTATGATTATTTAGAAAGAAAGTTATGATACCCATCAAGAGGTTAAGTCCTATTTCTTAGAATGGAGAGGTGAAGGTTTGATGTATCACTCTCAATTTATGGTTGCATCTAAACAAATCACCAATACAGAAACCATTTTTACTTAATACAACCTCTCATTATTTAGAAAGTAATTATTTAATTTGTGCCAAAAGATTTTTTTTTCTCTTTCCAATATATGATTAGGGTTTATATTTATTTCTGGATGGTTGATCTTAAAAAGGGGAATTACAAAACTAGTAATATGAAATATATGTGTGTTATAGTTTGAAATGAATTTATATTTCGTGGCTTATAAAAAAAAGACCTACTTAATCGAGTCAACTCAATCAATTTAAACAACAATTTAGTAGTTTTTTTTAGTGAAATATGACATAAAGATTTGAACTATAAAACTTGTAGGTACTGACAAACTTATGTGTTAATTGAAATATGTTTGTTTTAGTCGTTTCAATTCAAAAGTTAAGGTTGAATAGTGTGACATATATGTTCTAAAACTTTATTGATTGAATCAACAACTTTCAACTTTAATAGGTAAATAATTATGGTTAATTTATAAATATATTCACTTAACTTCATTAAAAATCAACTGTAAAAGCTACCTAAATATATATAACAGTACAATAATTATTATGTAGTTTTTTTCCTAAATAAACAAAGAGAAGAAGAGGAAATCGCTCAAACACTTAACTCCAATATTTATTTGTAAAGTTACATCAATCTTTGATTCACTTATAGAAGACGATGTCTAAACCTATAAACATTTGGGTGTCAAGAAACTAATTAGGCCAACTCATGATCGTTGCTAATAAATTAATTTGAAACAACTAGACAAGGAACAAAATAGTCTTCTTAGAGATTTAAAGTTTGATTTTCTATGTCTAGCAAGTTTAGAAAAATGTCAATCCCTACAAAATTAATGCCTAGAAACAAAATAAAATTAGACAAAATTTCAAAGATATATCATTGTTAAGAAGTTTCAATCACTCAATTGATTGATTAGATACAAAATTGATTAGATATAAAGGGAATCATCAAAAGAAAAAAAATACAGATCATTTTAAGAAATATTTAATCGATACATATGGTTGTTTCAATGTCAATAAGTGTTTGCTGCACACGTTCCAATTATTTAGCCAAAACATTGAAACCACATATCAATGGTATGGTGTCAAGATATTTGTTGTTCATGTATATAAACTGTCATTAAACACATTTAATTATTTTTTTGATATTTCCCTAATTATGATATATAAACCAAAAAATCTAATGGTTATGACATGTGACCTAATCTACCGTAATAAAATTGTATGGATGATGAGGATAGGACCGGACTCAAAGACCAAAGAAAGGAAGTGTATTGTAGCGCCAAGGGGCAGCCGTTTGGATTTGGGTTTGGCAGCCCCACTTGTGGGCACAGCCACAGAGCCTTTGCCCAAAACCCTTGGATTGGTTCTTTGTTGTAACATTTTCTACTGCCATGTTTCGCCCCCCCACTTTCCATTTTACTCCCACATTTATAATCCACTCTCCTTTGAAAACAATGGCAAAGAAAAAAAAAAAAACAATTCTTTTCAGGTGGTGCACCCAAGTCTTTCTCAAAAGCAACAATTCAAAAAGAAAACCAACCCCACTGAAAAAAAAGAAAAAAAGAAAAAAAAACCATTTCCATTTTAATCACTTGCTTATTATAATATTCCCTTTCTTAAAAGGTTTGAATTCTTTGAAATTCAATTTTCTTTCTAACATTTTAATGATGATTTCTTGCTAGCCGCCAATCACCTTCATGTGTGATTGTTGTTTCTTGCCATCATTTTAATTCCTTCATATTCAAGTGGGATTGGAATTTGGTACCATACATTCGTCCCATTTTTAAGTTGTAGATTTTAATTTTTGAAAAACAATTTAATCCAACTTCACTTTTGAAACTTAAGCGAAAGTAATTAATATTTACAAAATCAAACAAACTTCTTTTTCGATATATAATTATTAGTACATTGAGAAGAGGTATAAAAAATTCAATGTAGTTTAGTTTTTAAAAAGGAAAAGAAATTAATAAATGAATGTGGTAGCTGCATCTTTTCATAGTTTAATTAATGTACTAAATTTTCTGTTTATATATTATGAGCGTTTTGGACTATACCCAACACAAAAATCGATGTCAATTGTAGGTTGGCTTATTCAAAAGGATCATAACTACTTTGTATGTCCAACAAAATTTGAAATTTTGCATAAACTAGTGCAGATACTGTTGAATGGCACACAACAAAATCATAATGACAATTTTTATTTAAAAGGAAGTTTGGATAAGAAGGATTGTTATTCTTTTTATCTCTGAGATCAAATAAACAACATTGATGTGAACGAACGTTTATTGAAATTTTGAACCTATTCGATTTTAGAAGGAAAAGAGTACATGTTGTTTACCTTTCAAGGACACTTCTGTTGCAAAATATTATATTGTGAGAGAATTCACACCATTCAACTCCTTGGGTTGATTCTCAAGAATTTAGTCTACTTCAAATTCAAAATTTTATTGTGAATTATGAAATTGAAACTTATGGTTGAAAATTTTCATGAATAGTAGAACGAAATATATGGGAATGATTGTTGGTGACACAAGTTTTTGTTCTCTACTACTCTTTTAGGATTTTCTCGAGTAGCTAATTGGTCATGCATGTAATTAAGTGATACTTTCTTCTTTTATTGAATATTAGTTGTAAATTTTTATTGGGTGTGTGGTTTATGTGAATGATAGAAGTGTTCGATGCAAATTGTTAGAAGAAAATAGTTTGTGTTCAATAGAAATGTTGATCAATGTTGTTGAATGTAATTTGTTGGAATTATAATATATCCCGCAATAGAAGAGTTGTATGTTGTTTATCGTAAAACAAAACAATTCATTAAAAAATCAAAAGGAACAAAAAAAAAAAAAAAAGTAGCATTCTAAAAAATAAATAAAGAAGGATAATGGTAGGGTTGATATAGAAGTTCTTGGATTCAAATTGGTTTTTAATTTAATTGCATTTAATATTAGTTTTAATATGACATTTTGTTGAAGATTACACACCAAACATTTAATGGACGTTAGACATGGGCATTTAATGACAACCTTTCCATTCCATGTTTAGGATAGAATGACTTTTCATACGAGCATATATATAATGACTTATATTTCCACAATGTCACGCATACCATCTCATTTCAAAAACTAACAAAATATATGACCGTCATCAAACAATATAAAAGTTTTGTTATTGTAGAACTATAGTAACAACCGAAACAATATTGGTCGTTGTGTTCTATTTCTTTTATTTTAATGTTCCTAAATTTTTTGTTGTAAACTTGGAGATATCTATAAGCCTTCTCAAATGATTCTTAATGAGAACTTGTAATTTTCTATTTAAAAAATATAAAACTATTTTAATTTCTATGGTAGACTTATTAAAACACTCATTCTCTCGATTCAATTATGTTGTTTTAGTAAGTGATATACGAAAGAAAAAATTATAATTTTTTTATTGGGTTATATGTATATCAATTTATAACAATGCTATAGTTAGTGAACTTAGTTTAGGGATGACAATTGACATGCACTCTTTTTATTGTAGTCGGGAAAGCTGGTCAAATCTCAAAGGACAAAAAAATGGATAAATTACCAAATACGTAAGGGTTACTTTTAAAAAAACCATAACAAAAGATTATATTTCAAATTGTTGTCTTCCAACAAAACATTGATACAATTAGTAATAAACATAATATTTATGTTAATAGTCATTTAAAATGAAATAATAAGTTCGTGATTAAAAAATAATAATTATAAAAATTGAAATGTTCTTAGATGACTATTAATCATTTGGAGACATTGCAAGACTTATTAAAGTACGTGTCTTTAGATCAAGAGGTCAAAAATTTAAATCCATTGTTCCCTAAATTATGTGTTAAACTAAAAAAGAACCATTATTAAATGTGATGAGTAGCATTGTAAATTTTTTTTTATTATTATTATTATGACAAGATCACGGCCAAATGAGCTAAAATTATAATCCTTATAACATACTAAGACATAATTAAATTATAATCCAATTTTTAGTATATATAACAATGTTTTTAGTGCAGTAATTATAAAAATGACGAGAAGGAGAGAGAACATTTTAATTATCATAACATTAATAATCTTCCTATATATTTTTTTTTTCTTTTTTTTTGACATTATACCAAAAGGCATCATAAGACCATAGAGATATGGTTTTAGTAAATATTGGAATTGTGGTACAAAAAGCATAGAATCAACAAAGGAAGGAAGGAAGAAGAATGATATAAGAAACAAATTAGTTACGAAAAAAGATGAAAGAAGTAAGGAATGAGAGAGAGTGTGGTGAAGGATTGATTGATAAAGAAGAAGAAGAAGAAGAAGCAGAGTTGAAAAAGAAACAAAATTGATTGGACGTCGTACTGAGTGTACAGGTAAATTAAATTTCCGTAAAATATAATTGCATGAGATGAGAATATAATATAACCAAAGAATAATACTTTCCTAAAAATAAATAAAATAAAATAAAATCGGGACGCACACGGTTTGTTCTTTGTTGTTTTCGTACTAAAACGACGCGTCGGAACTTATGGAAACGTATAATCGGAATTATCTTCTTCATAATTTTGTATTAGGGGCAATTTCGAGTTTCTTCATCCCGAATTAGTCCTCCGCCGTTCGTCCATCTTTCGATCCCACTCTTGGATTTTCTTAATTTCTCTCTTCCAATTCCAATTCCAATTCTTAATTATTCCAAAATGTTTCCCAATCGGCTCTGAATTCGTAACTCCGATCATCGTCGCAGCTGGTTTCTGATTCCGATTTCGCATTCCGTTGGTCATTTCTCATCCTTTTCCCTTTGCGAGATCAGAATCAGGAGCAGAAATGTCTTGGAATGTCTTCAAATTCTGCACGGCACTGCGTGCTTTGGGTTCCATCATGATCCTTTTAGTTCTAGGTATAATCGGTCTCTCCTATTACGCTTTGGTCGTCGTCAACTATGGTCCCGCTCTCTTTCGCGGAGGCCTTAATTCGCTTACCGCTCTCCTAGTCTTGCTCTTGTTTCATTCTTTGGTAAGTCTATTTTTTGCCCCCTCTTTCAGCTTCGATTGCCTTTGTATACTACTAGCCCAACTTAATTTGACTTCCACGATTTAGCTTCTTGTGGACCTTGGCAGTTCCTGATTTTTATTTTTCTCGTCTTGGTTATACGAATTTCCACTTTGCTTTAACATGAGTTGCTTGGGAAATGTAAACTTGTAGAAAATTTAATATCCTAATGCAGAAAGTAATTGCTTGTTGCATGTTGTTTCATATTAGTTTTGGGGCTTAGGGGACTAAAGTTTCAGCTGAGTCTTCAAAATTTTCTATCTTCTAGATACGTTAATTGCTCTAGGTGACCACCGTTTGCTTTTTCATTTCTTTGTTTGCTCGTAGAAAAGCTTTATGCAGAGAATAAAATTTCTATGGGATTCTTCTTTTTGGTTTGTTTTGGAAAATGGCGGTACTTTGGGCCAGAATAAGTAAAAAGAGAATAAACACTATGCCTTATTCTGAAGTTGAAAAGATGTGTTGATGTTGTGGGTTCATCTTTAGAATAGCAAATGTTTATTTCATATAGTTTGAAACCTTTGATTTACCAATCTGTTTATGTAGTTGGTGATGCTATTATGGAGCTACTTTTCGGTTGTACTAACAAATCCGGGATTTGTTCCACCTTTTTGGAGACCTGATTCGGATGAAGAGAAAGGCGATGCTGATCCGTTAATGGCATCAGAATACAATGGTCCTGGTGCAGGGCCAGAACAAGGTACTATGCCAAGTGATTCTTCAAATCAAAAAGTACGATTCTGTCGCAAGTGCAACCAGTTTAAACCACCTCGTTGCCATCATTGTTCTGTTTGTAAGTTCTTCAATCTCCTATTTTTTTTTACTTTCATGTAGAAGCTTACTATGGTCCTAGCTTGTAAACATGGTGTAAATGCCGATTATGCTTTCTTTGGTAGGTGGAAGGTGTGTATTGAAAATGGACCATCATTGTGTGTGGGTTGTCAATTGTGTTGGAGCAAAGAACTACAAGTACTTCCTACTTTTTTTGGTATGCACAACTATAGTATTTGCTTCCTTCTGATATGTAGTTCTTTGTTTCCAATTCCATGGTTCTCGTGATGGATTATCTATTTAGAAAATGAATGATGTCACATATATACGCATGGGTATATTCTGGTTCTTTGCAAATTTTTCAGTTGATAATTGATATAACCTGTCACTATTGATGTTCTACTTGTGCTATAGTAATATTTTCTGTTTTTGTTATGGCAGCATCATTGCATTACTTGTTTGTTTTTATGATCTGTGTAAGATAAAATCATTTTATCCCAAAGTAGTTGATAATCTAACTTCTTCTGGCATTTCTTATGTCCAGTTACAGTTTTGTTTCATTGCTTAATAAGAAGTGCACAGCTAATTAGAGGTATATGGAAGTTTCACTAACCATCTCATTCTGTTTATTTTTATGCAGTTTTACACATTTCTTGAAACAACCCTTGTCACTTTGTCACTATTGCCATATTTCTTAGCCTTTTTCTCTGATGGTGATATAACGGGAACACCTGGTAGCCTTGCAGCCATATTTATCACATTTAGTAAGTGCATAACTGAAAACTTTGTTCATCAGTTAAGATATTTCAACATATCTCTAATTTTCTTTGCTTTTGCCATACAGTTTTAAATTTAACATTTGCATTGAGTGTTATGGGTTTTCTGATATTGCACGTATCACTCGTAGCAGCCAATACTACCACGATAGAGGTTAGGCCTTTACCTTCGAGAAATAGTATTTTGTTTGCTTTGCTTAAATACATTTGAAGGGGCTGAATTGGTCTATGGGATATTTTATTTGCCGTTGTCAGGCATATGAGAAGAAAACCACTCCGAAATGGCATTATGACCTTGGTCGCAGAAAAAATTTTGAGCAGGTACCTTCCTCTCAACTCACTTGTCTCTTTCTTGCGGACATTCTTTTTTTCACTTATTGGTCGTGTAGTTATATGTTGGTGCTAAACAGCTAGACGCTGATTTTTCTTATTGATATCCTTATTTAGTTACGAGTATCCAAGTTTCCAGAGTCTTGATACTCTCTCCCTACCAGAGTGGCTTTTATAGTACTTAATCTTCCTTATCTTTCGCAAGACAGATTTGTCTGTATTCCAAAATGACATATTGGTCCCAACTATCTGCATCTTAGATTCGTAACAACCAACAAACTCTACATCGTTGCTCCCTTACCTTTTTAGGGTGCAGGAAAGATAAATTGGCTGGCACTATTCCCATCGGTATTCTGTATTTAAGTTGTCAATTATACTCAGTTAGCCAAAATGCATATATGTTGAAATATTTTAGGATAACAAACCCAACTTTTCATCATCTGCGAAGATTTATATCAATAATATCCTCAAGGACCTAACTTTTTTGTAACGTTATCTTCAATTCCAATGTTTTTATAGTAACATCCAACTATCCATTTATAGGAAATCTTAAAAGTTGAATTTAACTTGTGAAACTAAAAATAGATGGCTAGTATCCTAGGATTCCTTCCATCGATTATTTATTCATGCTAGACTTCTTTTGCCATTGACACTAAATTAATTCATGCATCAGGTGTTCGGAATGGATAAAAAGTACTGGTTTATCCCTGCATATTCTCAAGATGACATAAAGCGGATGCCTAATCTCCAAGGCCTGGAGTATCCGATGCGGTCAGACTTGAATCTACTTCAGGAATTGTAAAATCAATCTCAAGAGTTAAAATGTGCAAGCTCCCCATTGTCTGGTACATAGAGAAGAATTAAGTGATTGCATCAAGGGGGGAGAGATAGAGAGAGAGCCTATGTCCAAAAGGTTTCACCTTGATCCTTAAATTGAATGAAAGGTCAGTTAAAATTCCTGACAAAAAAAAAAAAAAAAAATCATGAAGAATAGCTTTCTCAGGTGTTGCGCTGTATAATAATAGTTTGAAAAGGCCATTTTTCTGCTTAGCGATCAAATTATAGTTCTGTGCCCAGTTTTAGCTCAATGTTATGTTTTTATTATGTATATTTGTTATTCGTATGTAACCCCCCCACCAGGCCACCACCTTAGTTTTGAGATTACACCCCAAGCCCCATTATTGGAACTTTTTGCTCTGCCTCTTCTATCTAAATTTCCAGGCTTGTTTTAACTCCACGCCCATGTTTTTGCTGATTATATAATTATTAATACTAATTTGCTTAATCTACTTCAATCTGGTATTAAAGTCAGTTATGGAGGGCTAGGGCTGCGGCGGTCTCCCTCCATGTGCATGTGAAGGGAATAAAGAGGTAAGTGGCGTCAATAAGTAGGTGCTTGAAATTTTTAATTTTTGGACATTACTATATTCAAAATTCTAACCCATGATTTAAAAATTACATCATATTATCTAATTTACGTGAATTCCTTATCAAAATAACATTAAAAAGCACTTGTTTACCAATTTTACAAATGAAATCACTCACTAACAACTCGTGGGTAATCCATTTACATAAACCTTGGTTGGACATGACGTTTGGACGAATCTTGTTTACAGTAAGTGCATAATTGAATGCTTTGTTTTTAAAGTATATTGATATAATACACAATAAACGGAAGGAGTTTATGAAGTTTTTCTTTTCTGATTAATTCCAACCAAATCTTATATGTAATCATTTCCAATAAAATTTTCATTTAAAAAATTTGTTAAAATTTAATAATATTTTTCGCATTCAAAACACACTGTTAAAATGTTCCATTCCCAATAACTTCTAAAAGTTAAATTTTAATATTACAACAATAGTGGTTGACATTGTTTGATGTGTTTGACAAGATTAAACACTCAAATATCTATTATTGTTTTATTAGGACTCTTACAAATTTAATGTAACAACAAAACCTTGTGTTTGACAAGATTAAACACTCATTAAACTATTATTATTTTATAAGATCTCTTCCAAATTTAATGCAACAACAAAACTTCTTTCTCTCTTACAAACAAACAAAGAAAAATCAATCAATGTATGTTTAAACAAATACAATTAAAATTCCATCACACCTAAAAACATCATATAAATTTTATCCCACTACATCAATTTGAAGATTTCAATATATCACCTCAAAAAGAAAAAGAATAAAGAAGAGTACATGTTGATCTACAAATCAAATTGATATTTTATACGTATAATTAAAATTCTATATGATTCTAGAAGATGATTACAAATTTTCCTTCCTTTAAGGCTGTAATATGAAATTTCTTTAAGCAATAAATGAAAAATTCAATGAATATGCTCAAATTTTTTCTTTGGTTTTCTTTATAGCCACGCAAACCCTTAATTATTTAAGAAAATCTCTTTGATTACACTCGGAATTTAGCATATGGACTAAAATATTAAACACAGCAATTTGATAATCTCAAATAGAGAAGAAGAAGAGGAAGAAGAAGGGAAAAAAAAAAAATGATATGATGGTACAATAAATTTGTCAGTGTTAAGTACATTTAATTCCCCCAACCTATCCCTAAAACACAAAAACATATGTTTTATACACAAATTATGACAAAACTGTATTCACAAGGTTGGAAAAATAGAAAGAAAAGAAAAGAAAAACGACACCGTTTTGGCTCAAAACATTCGTCACTTCCGAATTACAAACTCCTCGCCTGACCGTCGATCAATATGCTTGATCCATTTTCCTTTCCCTCCGCCGGATCCTGAATTCCCACCGGCGGCGGCCACGTGTGCTATATCCAAACCCTTCCCCACAGGCAAAAACGCGGATCGAACCAAACGCCGCGTTCCGTTCTCGGTAACACTTATCCATCTGAAACTCGAATCGCTTCTCGAGTTGGCGTTCTTGCAAATCAAAACCGCGCCTCTAGAACTCAGATTAGCGAGTTTCAAAACTCGGCTAAAATTCCTCCTCTGACTATCCACCACCAGAAAATCTATACCTACTAATCCTTCCATCACCTCCTCTGGCTCTCCCACGATCACTTCCGGAGATAATCCTGCTCTCTCCATCGCTCTCGAATATTCTCCTCTCGATCTCTCATCAGGAACCACACACACGTGTCTCCCTCCGACGTGACGGCGAGCCACCGCCAGACCTATAC
The DNA here is from genome assembly GCA_025688845.1 of Cucumis hystrix. Taxonomy (NCBI): domain Eukaryota; kingdom Viridiplantae; phylum Streptophyta; class Magnoliopsida; order Cucurbitales; family Cucurbitaceae; genus Cucumis; species Cucumis hystrix. The sequence goes on along the minus strand of CM046891.1, from coordinate 13,589,136 downwards.
TAGTCGCAATCGCTCCGCCGGTCGACCACGTCTCAACGATGAATTGCGCGTTCCATCCCGCCGCCATGGCTGAAATCAGTTCGGCAACGCCGGATTCTTGATGGAGATCACACTTTACACAAAACTGAAATACATCAATCATAAGGTGCATAAAAATTGAAATTGAAATTGAAATTGAAATGAAATTAAAGAAAGTATCTTACAGATTGAACGGTGTCGATGTAGGCTTTGGAGGCCGTCTCAGGGGACCAAACGAGCTTCATTTCTGAAATCGCCGGTACGATTGTAGTGGTGTGTTCGGATAGGACTTATAATTTAGGGTTTCCTGTTGGGAGTTTGGGTTTGGTTTGTGAGAAACTGAAAATAGTTATATTCTCTAATTTCTTTGTGTTCTTGAAGGTTTGAAGAAGCAGAATTTGGTGTTAGGGTTTTTATTGTGTATGCGATTAAATAAAATGAAAAAATAGATATTGTTGACCGTTGACATTGTGCCCGCTTTTATCCGACGTGGATAGATTGGATTACCACTCTGCCTTTTCTTTTCTCTATCGTCCTCCATTCTCAACTATTTTTCTTTTTCAATTACCACTCTAAATCAATATATATATATATATATGTGATTCAATATTCAAAATTTCTCAATTTAAATCCATGCTTCATCAACAATCAATTTACCCTTCTACCTAAATTAACTTATAGATGATGTGTGTCCTATTATTATTATTTTTAACAGTTAGGTTACCTAATTTTTCTTATAAAAAAAGGGTATTTGTAAACGTGTCAAAATACCAAGAATGTACAATCAAAAGTGAAATTGTTTTGATGACTAAACTAAACATCAATTAAAGCTTGCGAAAGGATTCTACTTTTAGAGGATGTGACCCTAAAATATGCTGAGCTTGCACTATAAGGTTATGCCACTTTTTAGTTGTTAGTTTAGTTTGATAAGGTAGGCTTAGACAAAATGTGTAGTAAATACATTGAACTTGTACTAAATACGCGATGAAAGTATTATTGTTAATAAATATATAAGTTGAATTTATTTGTCAGACTTAAACAAAGCACGAATACAATACCTTATTATCTCTTACCAAGTTGAAGATCTAATTTTTTATTTTTTTTTTATTAGTATTTGACTTTTATATGTATATAAAAGTACACCATTTTTGTGAAGTTATCATATTTGAAAATGCTTAGTTTACTTTAACACCCAAATTTGTATTTTTGGATATGTTATTCATGTTCACACAATATTAAATTGTGAAGGCTTTGTAAAGTCAAAGAATGAGTTGAAATGATATGTAATATTTATAAAATTATGAGAAAGAAAAAGACAAAGGGTTTTATTTAAAGAGAGAAATAGAAAGGAAGAATCTAGAGAATTTCCGAAAGAGATTGGTAGAAATATTATTTCAAAGAAGAGGTGTTTCGATCAGGCCGAATCCATCCCTTCCTATTGCAACGAATTGACTTCAATTTCTTTTTCTCTTCTATTTTTATCATTTTTTTTACTACTAGAATAAAAATATTTACAAAATATAACCAAAATTTTATATTTTATCACTGACAAAACGGATAGAATTAGACAATTTTATCATTTTTTACAATTTCAAGTTTTCTTTCTAAGAGATAAAATAGCCTACTCATGTCCATATAGGCATTTTTTTCCTTCAAAAACATTTTTGTCTTTATTTTATTTTTCAAAGAAATGGTCTATGTGAGACTAAGACATTTTGCTTTTCTATCAAACCATGCTAAATGATGTTTCTTTTTTATATATTTTATTTATTTTTGTCTACCAAACTATAATATATGATGATTAAGTTGTATGTGTTTTCAAAACGGTCTAACTATAAAAATAGTTTTTGAATCTTAGGTAGTTGCATTTAAAAATATCTAAAACAAGAATTTGTTGAATAAATGTTTACACCTACATTTTAAGAGAATTTGTTAATTAGTATTTAGGTGACAAAACTAATGTGTATGAAAAAATTGTTTCATTCTCACCCTTTCATCATCGAGTGTGATTGTTATGGTTGTTCATCGATGAATCATATATTAAATAAAATAGTCATTTTTGCACTATGGTCTAGACATTGGTTATTTTTTTTTTAGTTTATTCTTAATGATTTTTTTTTATAAAATTAACATGATTTATTTTATTTTATTTGAGTGTTATAAATAATATTTGAAATTATTTTAGACGACATGTAGCTCATTCAAACCTTCCTTAACAATTCCAAGTTATTACGTGATAAACTTATTTTTTTTTAAAAAAAAAAAAGGTTAGCTAGAGATTTCTTAAAGTTTAGAAATCTATAAATTTATAATTTAATCTCTCATGTATTATTTTGTCAAATACAAAAACTTAAAGAGATAACATGGAAGTATTTCATCTAAGAAATTTTGGTAAGTATGAGTGTTTTTAAGTGTAAGAGTGATCTTGAAAAGGGTAGAATAATTAAGTGGCTTTTAGCTAGGAATTAAGCACGATTAAGTGCTTTTTATTAAGTATGTTTTTAAGGTTATTCTCTTTTAGTACTTTGACTTTTTAAAAGATAATTTTGATTATATTCTCAATTTACACAAACCAATAAATCTCAAACTATTTGGGGTATATACTCTTCATCAATAACAAATTTTAATATTGAAGAATTATTGTAAGGGAAAAAAGGATAAAAAATATTTATAAAATATAATTTTTTTTAAGATTCTAATAGATATGGATAAAATTAATTATAGACTTTGAAAATGTGTAATATATTTTAAATATTTTAGTTAATTTGCTATATTTGAAAATTTTCCTTCTATATATTGGTAGCAAGTTTTCTCATTATTTGTAGTTTTAATAAAAGTCTCATATTTATAAACATTGATTTGTTTTTATCTATGTATCATAAATTTCTTTTCCACAATTTTAACCTAATATTATATATGTTTGCAATCTCCATCAATGACTCTTTAAACATCTCATCTTATTCTCATTTTCATTGAAATTTAACAAAAAATAATATATAAAATAGATAATCAAACCATATCAAAATATTAAAATAGTAAACAAATGAACTATGCTATATTCACACACACACAAATCAATCCCTATATATCTAATAACACGACTAAACATATATGCAAACAATGACATATAACTGTACATATGAATCTTCGATACAAAAGACATTAATTTTGATCGAGAAAAATGAAAATACGGAGAAGTTTCTTGGAAAAAAATGAGAATAGGTCAAGCTTGAGATATTACATTACTTGAGATGAGGATTATGTTATTGGAAAGATTTTTAAAAAGGTTGAATTTTTGGTGAAGACTTTAAAATGATCACGAGATTCAAGTTCGATATAGGGTTGGCAAAGGCAAAATCATCCTCAAACTTTGACTATATATTTATATATATTATTGCAATTGCGCCCATTGTTCCCTTCATTCATACAAAACCAAAACAATATACTGTATCAATAATTAATGAAATTAAACAATGTGTCACTGTCTTGATGGATCTGTTCCCAACCAAACTTCCCCCACTTGGCCCTAAATTCAACTATCCTATGATCTTATGATGTTCCAATTCATATTGTAGTGTATCACATTTCGTTAATTATATAAACCCATCATTATCTATTTGATATATATCTCTCTATTTCACATCATTTTCCATATGCGTCTAAATCTTATATTATCAATTATCAATTCATTATTTTCAGTGATCCAAGCTGTGTATAAGAATGACAACAAAAATTGTGCTGCATATTGCACGTTTCCTACTTACACAATAAAAACGAATGTGTGGAAAAAATGATTGAAGCTTCGGTTGGTCTCTAATAAAGATAGTAATTAATATCTAATCTATAAAGTTTTAGGTTTTTATGGCAACTTGTAGAATTTTGGTTCCATTTGATTAATTCGTAAATGATATTATTGTTTTTAGAATGTTGTGTGGTTCTTGAATGACGTTGGATGAAAAGTTTAATACAAATAACATTGAATAATGTAACTTTAATTATACATTAAAAAATAATAAAGTGTGTTGAAAATACAATTATTTTTGTAAAAATAATTGTACTAAAATAAATTTAGATTTGTGTTTGAATGAATTGAAATAAAAATGGTATTATTAGTGAGTTTGAAAGTCAGTGTTGGTATTAAGCATTTTGGGAGGGTTCAACCTTGAGATGCTATGACTTTTTACACCAACTGCTTTCTTTCTTCGGTTACTTTCTCTTTATTATCTCAAATAAAGAAAATGATTGTTAGATTGTAGGGTAATGAATGATACTTATCCAAATTATTATTGTTGTTGTTCCACTAGCATATAGGTGTCACATTTATTTGTTGGACACATTGGGATGATATATGTAAATTTATATTAGTGGATTTTGAGTGTTTTCCAAATTTTGGTATAATGCCCACACATTGATCATGTGTGTAGATGGGGCTATTGGAATGGAGGGCCCTCTTTTCTTGCTTCCATTTCAAATTTGAACTCCAATTTTTAAAATCAAATCGACTATGGCTTATTTTTTATGTTATCAACGGCTTTTTTTTCCCTTTCGAAACGTTAGAAATATGCATTTTAGTTAAAATTGAATCGAGAAACAAGAACATGAAGTGGTGAGTGAAGGTAGGGAGCGTGGAGTGGAAGCGAGAAGCAAAAACTAAAAAGGTCCTTCTTTGAACAATTTGGTCGGGTAAAAAGTTGGGAAGCTTCATTTTTCAAGGATCGTCAAAATTTAATCACCATTTGAACTTAATCTTGCCTTTCCAATTAGGAAAAAACTTCACAAACGTACATTAGTTGTAGGTTATTTTTACCTGTGAGAACGTGTGTCGAAGAATAATTTATTCTTAAAAAATGAAAATCCACCATACAAAATAATTTAAGGAGCGAAAGATTGCTTCAAGGATTTTTTTTAAGTGTATTCAACCATTCTTTAGTTATTTTACACTTTTACATTTTTATCACTTAGCTAAAATACATTTAATTTTGATAAGATCAACACATTTTCTTTTTAATCATGTTGTACCCTAGGCCTTTGTTGCTTGAGCAATGCCTTATACTTCATACCTCCTTGACTTGTGCATTTCTTTTGTTGAGTTTATTAATAAGAATAGTTAAGTTGAAGTGACCACCAAATTTAGTAATATATAGTTTGTAAGGTATATTGTAAAATTAAGAAGTTGCATGAAATTATCCTAAGATTTAGCTAACCATAGAAATATAGACTTTCAAAAGGAACTTGGCACAAGAATGGATAGAAGAAGTTTTTTTTATTCATGACCAATTCACTATTCAAGTTGATGCGCTAACATTGCTCCGTTATAGTTGAAGCACAAAACATCCTTGTTTTCCACTCCTTTGCTTATTTTATTTTTTAATCAACATTCAAGCCTACTCTTTATTCATCGACACCTTTGATTGCATCATCTTAAAAAAGTTAAATTGAACTATTCTCATGAGATTTGAGACTTGAAATATTCTAAAGTTTATTGCTTCTAACATATCCATACTTGCACTTAGACTATATCTATTTTCATTTTATCATTTATATATAAATCGGTTGATCAATTACTCTACACTCCATATTACGTTCCGAAGTTTTACTATTCATAGTTATAAAATAAACATTTTGAACCATAGTTACTTTTAGATTTATTCTAGTTATTTTTTAACTCTTAATTTTGTGTCTAATAAGTTTATTATATATTAATTACCATTTCTGTTTTGAGTAAAATTTAGTACTTTTATTATCGAATAACTTTAAAATTTTTAATTATGTGTCACACACGTCGTAAATTCTAAAACAATCCTATTCCATCTAAATTCATAGACCTACTCATTCCACTTTTTATTAAGTTTAGGACTAATATTAAAACAAAATTCAAACGTGAGGAAGCTAATAAATAATCAGAAATCTAAAAGTTTAGATTTTGCTCAATAATTAATTTCTGTTTCTATTTTTAGTTTGTGATATTTGTGATCGTCATTCCTTTTCTCACTTTTAAGGTTTCTATCAAAACACTGAAATTTCTTGCTTACTCTCTAAACAAAATCTATTTATAATTTTTTTTTTTTAGTTTTCAAATTTTGGATTCATCCTCAAAAAATACTCTTAAAAATAGTATTTATAAGTTCAAATTTCAACAAAATAAAAACAAAAACATAATGTACCTAATTTGTTAATAATTTGGTTTTGAAAAATTAAAGCCATTAAACGCTCATTTTGGCTCAATTTTAATTGTTTTGTTATCTACGTTCTACCAATATTTTAAAAAATCAAGTCAAGTTTAATTATAATCTAAGAAATATTCATATGATTTAATGAAACTTTTTGCCTGTATAGTTTGTAAGTTGCTTGAAAATCAAATTTATTTATGAATTATAAAAATGAAATTGACACTTTTTTTTATATCGGTAATAACTAAATTGCTACAAATTGTAAAGTACTATCACAGTTGAAAATTCAGAAATTAAATTATTATTTTCATAAAAGTTTAATATGAGGAGTAGGAGTAACTACGATAGACAAAAAAACTGACCGACTGAATTATAGACATTCAATCAGAGTCAATTTGAGAAAAATCCAACGAAAATTTGTAGAAAAAGATTCTAAAGAAGCAAACTGAGTGATTGTAATTCTTGTCAGACGTGAGTATTTACTAAACCCGCGAATATTTACTAAACCGATCATAATTTAAAAAATGGAGTGAATGGCAAGAAGTTATCTACCAAAAAAGAAGAAAAGAAAAGCAGTGATGGGCTTAAAGAAGTAAATGTGGGCTTCAGGATGAAAGCCCAATACTTGGAAGAGCGGCAAGATACATATTCGGTGTCAGTATAAAATGGTTTGCCAAGCCGCGCTAGGGTTTTGGATAGTCGGCCGTCGTAGTACAGCAACTCTCATCCAACTCCTGAAGCGGAAGCAGGGCCAAGGGAGACAACCATGGGTCGTATGCACAGTCGTGGGTTAGTTTCTGATCTCCGATGTCTTTCTGATTTATGCCGATCTCCTCTCTTGGTTTCATTTGTTGAAAATTTTGCCAAAATTGACTCCATTTTCTCGTTTACAGTAAGGGTATTTCCGCCTCTGCATTGCCCTACAAGAGGACGCCACCAAGTTGGCTCAAGATCTCTTCTACGGATGTAAGTATACTATGGAAAGTTCTGAGTTTCTAGTTTAACTTCCACAATCTTGTTATTTCTTCTATGAAACGTGCTATTTATTTTTTCATACTGTAATATGAACTTAGGTTGAAGATAATATCTGCAAGTTTGCGAAGAAGGGCTTAACCCCTTCTCAAATTGGTGTTATTCTTCGTGATTCTCACGGGATTGCTCAGGTCAAAAGTGTTACCGGAAACAAAATCTTGCGTATTCTTAAGGCTCATGGTATTATTCTTTTTCCTGACGTCAAGTATATAATCTGTAAGTTGTTTAGGTGCATTTTTTTTTACTATAGTTAGGGGTTGTACTGTTTAGGACTTGCACCGGAGATTCCAGAGGATCTCTATCACTTAATCAAGAAAGCAGTTTCCATCCGTAAGCATTTGGAGAGGAACAGGAAGGACAAAGACTCCAAGTTCAGATTGATTCTTGTGGAGAGCAGAATTCACAGGCTTGCTCGTTACTATAAGAAAACCAAGAAGCTTCCACCTGTTTGGAAATAGTAAGTTTACTTCGTGCTCTGATAACTGAAAATCATATGGCATATTTGATATAATCATGTAATCGTACAATGTAGTTCATTACTATGATTTGTCTTTGATGCTTTCAAATCATTAATTTAGTTCCATGTTGTAGTGCTTCTTTTGAAGCTTGTGGTATTAAGCAGTCCAGTTTGAGTTATTTCTTAAATAATATTACCTTTATTCATGTATATTAAGAATCATATTGAGCTTTCTGTAGATAGAGTTTTATGTTAAAATATGCTATGGTGCATAATCATTCCATAATTCAAACCCGAACAAGGAAGCATAGAAGGGAAGCATCGCAGATAGTTTTGTTTGTGATCCAATGGAAACTGATGTTGAATGGCTTGATAAAAAAAATTGGGGCACGAAAATGTTGACATTTTGTAGGAAGTCATTAAATTGACTGTTGGTTTTGCATATTGGGTTAGTGAAATATTATTCTCGGTGGTGTTAAACCATTTGGATTTCAGAGGCTAGTATCCTCCCGTGCATTTGGATGTACTGTGTTTAGTCCGTGGTGCTAATGTAACTGAACGATTTTGCACGGTCGAACTAGCTCTACTATCAATTTATGATACATTTCAGAATTTTGATTGTTTTTATGTTATTATGGTCTGTTTGTTTTTATCTTTTCTTACCAATTTTGGTATTTGTTTGTGCTAAACTTTTGATAGAGATTTCCTCCTTAAGAGTTCATAATTGGTGCTTCGTTTCTTCCCTTGAGTGAATTGTTGGATATCGGTATTTATAAATGGTTTAGATGTAGGGAACCTCATGATGCTTATCTATGTGTGTCCATGATTGACAAGCAACTGCCTTACGAAGTTTATTTTTTCGTTGCAGCGAGTCAACAACTGCCAGCACCCTGGTTGCTTAATTTTGATTTTTGAGTGACTTGGTGGCTATACGATTCAATCTGTGATCTGCTTCAGTCATAGTGAGGTCAGGTGGATCAGTGAGAGTTGCGCAACTTGGTTTTCTATTTATGGCATCAGTTTTGATTTCAGTTTTGATTTAGTATCGGAATCTGTAGACTTATTTGAACAGATTTAAAAGCAAATCAGAAAAGATTGAGTCGCCTTAATGCTTCATGTTTCCTCTATATGATAGTAGTATTATACGTACACTTTAAGCAAAGTTAATTTTGTTAAGCTGTACTGAGTGATTAGTTCATATTGAGGAAAAGATAAGCCCACCTCCTCTTAACTCTCCTTGACAAAAAAATATTTTGAACCTTAGTCTTTTAAGTTGTGTTAAGTTGTGTTAAGTTGTGTTTGTATTTAAGTTAGTTACAAGCAGTGTTCTCTGCAAAGCAAAATTTTGGTTAACAAGAGTTGCACAGTTGAGCAATATTTCTTCACGAGGTTTTACATCGGTGCTTACCCTTATTATATAACACTTTCAATGTTGGACAGGTCTAATATCTTGATGCTGTATTGAAAAATCTGTCTGGTCTAATGTTTGTAACGTATCCAAGAACTACAATATTTCAGCCTTGATAAAATGACAAACTTGGTAATGAAAATTTACACAAACAAAGCTCACAAATGTGAAAGAAATGAAAAAGAAAAAATCAAATAAGAATTTGAACCGTGAAACAAACGAACAGAGGGCCAACATTGCTCACAATAAACCTTGTCAAGTCCTACCTTTCTGGTATCAATAATAGGTGTGTTGAACCACCAGCATCCATCATGCCTAGCATCAAACTTACACATATCATCTGAACATATCGTAGTAATATCTCGTTGATTATCAAGAGTACCTTAGTTTCTCTGTGACTCGATAAAGGTGTCTCGTCACCCAAATAACAAGCTTTAGCGTTGTTAAGTAGCTGATTGTCTATACTAGGAGATTCTGAACTTTCTGGAGCTGGAGATATTTGACTTTCGGATGGTGAATTTTCTGTGTGTTCATTGTCATCTTCATGTGTGTCATCACCATCTCTTTCATCCTTCTTTTCACTTGGACCACTGTCACTACCTCCTCCTTGTGAAGCAATCTGGACCAAATCTTGACGAGCTTCTACGCCAACACGTCTCAAGTGCAGCTGCGCAGATAATACATGATGAGGTAGGGGCAGATTTGAACCTATAAAAAATAGTGCAGGGCGTTGTATTCACCTGAAGATGCAAGTTAACTTCATCAGGGCGTGAAAGAAATGGGAAATCACCCCCTGTTTTCAAGTATGCTCTTCTGGCTCCAGGATATCTTTCATTCAGTTGATCTTTGAGTTGCAATGGAACCGCACAATAGTCGTTTGTCTATGAGGGTTAAGTAACCATGTCATGGGGAAAAAATGGGAAGAAAGTGAGGTTTCTAATCAAGATATCAAGTTACATATAGATAATAAAACAGCAAGTCTTAGGAGCATACATCCATTATGGTAATAGACGAATCTGGAAGAAGAAGAGGCCCAATTGAGGCATCATCAACTGTTAGGGTCAGCCTTGATGCCAGATCATCTCTGGAAAGCGTTTCCACCTGAACTGATAATATTATATTCAGGGCTAAAAGAACACCGTTTTCACATGTAACATCATCTTTGACTGAGAAAAAGATGCGGCTATTCTCCTAAAGCATGTCATGAAGAGATGGATGTGCATACAATTTCATACAACACATAATGTCTCCACAAGAGTCATGCCAAACTCTCTCTCTAGGAGATTGGGATTTTTTAATTTGAAAGTTTAAAATATGCTGCACACTTCAATGACAATCACAAACACGTCAGAAAAACAAGAAATAGAGAACCATTTAGAAGACTGAACTGAGTCATAGTTACCTGAGAAACAACGAAGTCTACAGAATCTGCAATGAAAGGTTCATGTGGGCCATCACGAATTCCTGTTAAGACATACCTTTTCAGCAAAAAAGAGGGTGCCCAACTAACACTGCAGAAAGCAATACCAAAATCCTGCGAGTTAATATTGAAGGAAAATTTTATACTGAAGAACACAAAAACTTGGATGAGAGAGATCTGCGGGAATATGTACATTAGTACGTTATAGGTACATCAGTAACATGTCATGACCGCCTTAAAGGTAAGGCTAAAAATTATGCAATGAAACTGCGCTATGGAGAGAATTTAAAAATGTTGAGGGAGGTGGAAAGGGCAAAAGAACTAAATATATATTCCAAAGTTGCCACCATTAAATTCATTGTACTAATAAAATACGATACCAATCAGATCAGATATTGCAGCTTGAGAATGAGAAGTGGTCATAGGGTATCTCCCTTGTACTAATGCAAACGAGGATTTACGTTCCATAAGGGGAGGTGGTTGGGGATATTAGGATCTAAGAAGATAGTTGCACTGATTTCCAAATGACTTCCTCCCCAAATGGTTTAAATCTTCTCTCTGCTTGGGGTTGTCCATCTCTTATTCTTCTATTTTATCAATCGAAATAGTCTTCAGTTTCTGATTTTCTTTTTCAAGTCCCCCCTGGACAAGATAGGAACTTCTCCAAAATTGCATTTCTAGTTTTATAGTAGCAGAGATCATGGTAGTAGATGAAGAATAATTGCAGTAATTTACACAATGACAGAAGTTCTTCAGATCATAAATTTACTCAGCAAGGGATAAAGCAAATAACTAAACTCAGAAAGAAAAGTAATGGCACCAGAAGCATACATTGGGGACCATGGCATTGCTGCAGAAAAACTTTTAGTCTCAAGATATGAATTAGATAATATCAAAGATTTAACACGTCTTGGCCGATGTTGAGCAAATAGTTGTGCTAGAAATCCCCCAAGTGAAGTGCCATAAAGATGTATCTGTTGAAAGCACGGCTATTAAACTTTAGAAGTCTTCAGTTTGCCAATCATTTCAAAACCATAAAATATTGTGCATATGTTGCAGTAATGAATAGTGAACAACAGCCACAAAATTGATTAACAGAACCTGAAGAAACTTATCAACCTATCATCATACAAGACATCTACCATCAGTCTTCACTCTCTCATCAAATCCAATCTACTAGAAACACAATCAGCTAAGAAAATCACCCTCATGCAATTTTTTTAGAGACTATAAGGATAAGTTAAATTCATTAAATTGCATTATATACAAATTCCAGTGTTACTAATAATTGTAGTTGGTACGAAATTTTTTTTCTTTCTCATGCGTACCAAGATGACAAGATCAAAATGTACTCAATTTCATGGTACCTAGAAATATTTCTGTTCTTCTCACAGGTTTATGGCTATGCATCACCAAAAAACCTAAATAGGGTTGATGTTCGGCAAAATCTTGTTTCTAGAAACTTAAATATAATAACCACAACAAGTGTGCTGGTTCACATAAAATAAAATTTGTGCCATTTCATGCACAAGAGAAAAGAAAAAAAGATGTATCAATCACAAGAAAGACAAAGGAAAACAGAATAAGATTATGAGATTGACATAAACAAAATACGTACACGATGAACGTCTATGGCATCCAAGAACTTTTCAAATGTTTGAATCCACTCTTGATGATTCCATACACGTGGAATGTCTACAGAAATTACCCGGTAACCCTGTGTGAATAAAAATGATGTAATTCTTCAATATTTCCCCAAGATAGTTGAATGCACAATTTATGAAGTAATGGCAAAAACATCTTGGATTTACAAGCAGAAACTAATTAAAAAAACAAAAAAAGTAAAAAGATATACTTGAAATCCAAAAATTCAACGGTGGTATAACCTTTGGGTAGCAACAATTCCAAATTCGTATGAAGAATGAACTACTTTCACAAAAAGGTTATCTAGTTGAAAAATGAGTGATTTGAATAAAGGTATCTCCAGTCACACGCTATAATCTATGCATGTTCACACAACAGGAGAAAGCGTTGACCTTGCTCTGTACCTACCTTGTAAGGAATAGGTGAAGATCGTTCTACAGAAGCTATACTTAAAACGCCTACAACATTAAAAACTTACGAAGAAACAGCAAGCGTTATGCAAGAGCCTTATTCTAATCAATTCTTATCTTTACTCAACTTTCCTCTTATTCATCTTTAAAAGGGAATACTCAACTAGACTATCCCCGCATAAAATAAACACCCTGCAACAGTCAATGTTCTCCGATCTCAACAGAGACCACAAATCAACATAGAAATCGAGGAGAAAGGAATAATAGTGAAGTAAAGTCCGGAAGTAATCCAAAAACGAAAAGAAAGTGAAAAGATGAAGGTAAGAGTACCTTCATTGAGAGAAACATAATTTGTTTGTAGTAGACATCTGCGGTGCCGGCAATTCCAGGAAGGCAGATAAGAGGCGGTACAACTTTAGGGCCAAAATCATAGTATCGCCATTGCTTGGTGCCAATCTGGGAGAGTAAAAGATAAGGAAATGAATAAGAAAGAAAAGAAAGGGGGAGAAAGAAAACCCTAGGAAATGGAAATGGAAATGAAAATGAAGGGAAAAGAAAGAAAGGAATAGAGAGAGAGAGAGAGAGAGACGTACAGGAATCCGGTGAAGGGGAACCTGAGACTTGAAGTAGATGAAATCACCGGGCGCCGAGGAGACGCCTTTGATTCCCATATTAGAAGATCATGATAATTTTGATCTGAGATCTATGTGTTGTGTATGAAAGAAAAAAGCTCTAAAACCTCTCTATATGTTTGGGTTGATGTTGTTGTTAGGCTCTTATTAACAAATTGTTGGATTTTATTGAATTTGGGTTGATGAGTACCCAAAACCACGTGGCTGACCCTACGCTTCCAATCCTACAATTCTACTTCACAACAAAACCCCTTCCCTTTTCCCTTTTCCCTTTTCCTCCTTCCTTCTTCTTACTTCTTACCTTAATCATTGTAATTTTTTTTATATCCAATATTTGCCAAATTATTGTTACAATTTTGCAATCTTTGTTTTCAAATTTATTTCAATTTATAGATCTTAAGACTAATACTTTTTAAGGGTTTTTCTAAATATAATAATAATAAAAAAAAGATTTACTAGAAGAAAAAAAATCATTACATTTAACTTGCTGCATAGCATAAACATTTTATCCATTTTTTCTATTTTTGACTCCCAAACTTTTTAAATGAATATTAGGTGGCTTGAGATTAATATCTATTAATTAATTAAAATTTTTTTTTTAAATAATTAATCAAGCTTATATATTTTTTTCATCATTATAAAAATTAATTTTACAATTATTACAAATTAATTTATATATGTTAAAATCTAAAACTAAAAAATTAAGTATTTAGTCGAAGTATAAATTTTGAAACTTAAGCTAGCAATTTAAAGAAAAATAACATAGCAATGTTTTAAAAAAAATTGTAAATATAGTTGGGTTCATTTGGCAAAATTGAAATTAGAGAAAGAGGAAGAGGAAGGGTTCCTTTATTGAAAAAGGAAAATGGAGAAATGTAGAATTAGAGTTTGCGTTGGGCTGCAGGCTGCTCTTAGATGTGTAACTGGGCCCGTTTTAATATTTCATTGCGATAGTGTGGTTTAGTCACTAAGATCGGGACCAAATGAGAAAATGCTACAAAATTTTTCGTTTTGAAATGAGATTACTTGCAAAATGAAAACACTCAAAATCACACACCACATGTTTGCCAAGCAAACTCTATGCTTAAATTGAATTTCTAACACTTTTAAAAACTAGAGATTCATGGGTTGGATTGAACCATCGAAGGTTGTAGATAAATGACCATTTACAGATTTGAAAGGATCTAAAATTAATTATTCATGATTTCTTTCAAGGATTTTTAGTTGGTTTGCTTGGTCTCTTACATGCACTATCAGGGATGAATAATCTATGAAAAAATGTAAGGAGTGAGGTTTGAACTTGGATTCAAAAAGAGTTGGAAGATAATTTTACCATCGGACTAATTTCTAAAATAATTGGCATTACTTTAGTCTTTTTGGGTTCGAGCCTCTTTAGACTTATGCTAGATCCGTCGGTATGCACTATATGACCATATCAACTTACATGATGGCATCAACCATTACATGATCTTCGTGATTTTATTTTAGTGATATATTCCTTAATACAACCATGTATTTAGCTAAATATGATCACTCAATTTTATACATTATTTTCACGTTCTTTCAAATTATATGCAAAACGGTGAAGAATCTTGAATTTTAAAGCCCCAAAAGTAAAAATGATCCAATGTTTAAATTTTAAGAGGGGATGACTATGAGCTTTAATTTCTTGGTCAAATTGAATGTTTTTATCGTGTAAGATTTTGAAATCTCTATATCCTTTTTTTCTTTGGTGTTGAAATTTAGGGGCCGTTTGGGGGAAGGAAAGAAATAAGGAGGAAAAAAAATAAGAAAAATGGAGGAAATGATTATTATAATCTTTGTTTGCGGGAAGGATTAAGTGAAAGGAATATGGAAGATTATTTATAATTCTTGTTTGAAGGAAGGATTAAGTGAAAGGATTATGTGAGATTATTATAATCTTTGTTTGGGAGAGGATTTTTTTGGGGGAAGGATTATGACCAAAAATTTGTATTTTTTTTCATTTGTGTAATTTTTTTTTATTTGTACGTTAACCCCAATATGAGAAAAAATACATAATTATTTTTTTTCCTGAAAATGAAATTATTTTTTTTTTTCGCGAAAGCAATACAAAATGAAAAATGTGCTAATATTTTTTGCATTTGTGTAAATTGTTCGTATCGTAAAACCTCTCGAACAAAAAATTGTATTCAAATTCATTTTTTAGTTAGGTTGTATAGTAATCCAAGCGTTCACAAAAAATTTGTATTAATTTTGTATAAATATTTTTTTTACTTGTAACGTACACTTTCAAAAATAATTTTTTTTTTCCATTTGTACAGTAGTTTTTTCTTTCTTTTTTAACATTAAATCAAGTACACAAAACAAAGTGTATTAATTTTTTTTGGTTGTGTAAAATATGTTTATGAAATTTAGACCGTAAATTCAATTCACACAGAAATTGTATTATTTAATTTTTCATTTGTCTTCAATTTGTAGTTCAATTTGATCCGTAAATCCAATACATTAAAAAAAATATGCTTTTTTTTTAAAAATTTATGGCAAATATTTGTTTTTTCTACCGCAACCTCGTATGAGAAAGAAATTGAATTACATTTTTTTTCAATGTGTAAGAAATGCTTATGGAATGTTTTCTGTAAACCAATACAAACAAAAATTGTATTGATTTTTTTTTTTTGCGTTTGTCTAAACTTATTTATTTTGTTCGTACTGTTTTCCAAAACAACGAATAATTGTATTAAAATAATGTTTATACTTCATTTCTACTGTAACCCCAACACACAGCAAATATGTATTAATTTTTAAATTGATTTTGTATAAAAAAAAATTGGACCGTACACACAATACACAATACAAACAAATTGTATTTTGTTTTCCATTTATGTAAAATATGTTTCTTCAAATTGTACCGTATATAGAATACAAAAAGAAATTTGTATTTTAAGTTTGTATCATCAATCATAGACAATAAAAAATTGTATTATGTTGTTTTTATTTTTTCTTCTATTTTTAATATATTTTCTTTCATTTATTACTATTTTTTCTTCATTAGAACGATGAGCAACTCACTAGAGAAGATGACTAATTCGTTTGGCACGAAGAGAATGAAGAAGAAGAGAGATGAATTAATTTGTTTGGAAAAGAGAAGAAATAAGAGGATTAATTTAGAGGAAAAAATAAATAAATGAGGAAAGAGAAGAAGGAGAAGAAAGAGAAGGATTATATTGGGAAATGGAATGATTATATTGGAAAATGAAAAGATTAAGTGGAGGAAGTAGGGTAATAAAAGAGGAAAGAGAGGGATTAAGGGGGATTAATGGTATTACTTTCACTCTTCTTAATCCATGGGCCAAACAATGAAAGGAATAAGTTAGTCATTTCCTTTCCTTTCCTTCTCCCAAACGGCCCCTTAGAGATTACACACAATGGCTAAAGTCTAAGTGAGATGAGAGAGAATGAGAAGATGCAAAAAGTATGAGAAGAATAATGCATGAAAGGAGAAGAAGATAGAAGGGGAAGAGAGAGAGAGAGATGTTGAGAATGACATCAAAGTTGAAAGAGAAAACAAAAAGTTGGAATGAGAGAGGAGAGGAATAAGTAAAGATATAAAAAGAAGATGGAGAAAAGAGTAGAGGGAGAAATTTTTCTGCATATATTTGATGTTTTCTATATAATCGAATGGTAAAAACATAATTATTCATTCCAACATTTTAACTCCATTAATATAAGTAATAAGTCCTTATCTTTATGGAACTTTGAAGGATGATTTAGAAGTAAGGCTAATTGCGTTTAAATGACATTCATACAAATGTACAAATTAAGATAAGGAAGGAAGATACTAATGGGAAGAATTATTTTATTTGAAATGTCCTCATCTACTTTAGTTCAATAATATTTTTGTTAGAATCAATATATAACGTCTCTTTCTTTTATATATATACACTTTCTTTCTTGGCCAACTTCATATAATTCCATTCTATCAAAAATGGAAATTTCACATTATGGACACCACACTTAAGCACGAATATCTCTCTAATAAAGATATAAAATTATTAGAAAAAGGAAAAAAAAAAACACAACTCTTCATCACCACACATCTATACCTTAGCCACTTGTTAATTCATATACATAATGAATGGTTAGACAAAACGACTTATAACCCTTGGATTTTTCTAGCTAAAAGCTTCCACATAAATATCAATGTATACCTTTTACATAAATATAAGATAAGTAGTTCATATATTTTATAAACGTTTGTTTGTGAGATTTGTTGTTAATAACTTGATTTTCTTTTAGAGCTTCTAAGGAAAGGAATTGTTGTTTTACTATTATAAATGCGTAGAGTGGACTATATTATTGTTTTGTTGAAGACTCTTACAATTATAATAGTTGATGTTGATTAATAACTATTATAATCTACAATTAATTTTAGTATCGACATTTTAAACAATCTTTTTTTTTATTACAATGTTTACTATTTTATGTCTATCATCCTTTTCTTTTTTTAATACAATGTTTACTATGTCATACCTACATTAAAATAGTTTGCACTTTCAAATGAAAACAAATATAACAAAAACATATATAATTACAACTCATTTACTATAATAATCAGCTCAATTCAATAGTGTTTGTTGATGTAGCAAATTGGGAAAGAGAAATTTTCAGTACAAATAGGATAAACCTATATAGGTTATATATGTGTTTAGCCTGGATTTATGTATTAAGGTATTCCAGTGTGGAATGAGTATAGTTTTGAAATTTTGATTGTTTTTTTATTTATTTATTATATATATATATATATATATATATATTTTTTTTTTAATGAACAAACCAATTTTGAAAGCCTTGATTCATTCAGTATTATTTATAAAGAATTTGTTTTTAGAATTTTGCTTTTGCTATCCCTTTATCATATTCTCATTTATGTTGTTTTCTTCCTTACTTTTCCCAATTAAAGTCCTTTTTTTTAATCTTTATTTCTAAAAAAAGTACTTTTTATCTTCATCTTGACTATTTTTTTCTCCCTTTTTTATATTATTTTTTTAATCTTTCAATATGAGTGCCTTTATTTTTTTTGTAATTGTGTACTCTACTCTTTCTTTAAAAAAGAAGTTGTTATTTGAAAAAATTAATTGTAAACTAATAAAGAATTATTTGAGTTTATATTTCGTAGCTTTAAGTTTTTTCCTATATTTGAAAATGTTACCTTTTTTTAATTTAAGTTTTGGTATGAAGTCTTAATTCATGAAAGATAAGAACTTATGTAACAAAAATTTGAAAAAAAAATGGTTGTTTTCAAATATAGTATAATAAACTAAAATATTTACATATATATTAAAATATTTATAATATATCTATATGTAATTGACATGTATAATATTTACATGTAATTGACATGTAAAGATTGACCGAACATAGAAAACAAAATGAAAAATCAAATAATAATGAAAATGATTTAATTGAAGTGTCCTCATACATTCACTTTACTTTCAATATTGGCTAGGGCCCTTAAAAATGCAATGTCATTTTCTTTAATACCTATCATATAAAATACCATTTGAATCAGAAAGGAAATATTACATCACCAATGTACACAATTGAGGACAAATCGTTCATTTAAAAAAAGAACCTATAATTATTAGGGAAGAAAAAAGAAAACATACTTCTCTATGCTCTTCATAACCACCACATACTATAGTGAATGAACCCTTTGATTTTTTTTTTCTTTTTTAATTTTGGGAAAATATCAAATTATTTATACCTTTCTTTGAAAGTTGAATCAAATAAATAATTTTCAAACCAATAATGACATCCATTTACATTCTAATCACTGATTTAATTTTAGTCTTTTTTGTTTTTTTTTTTTTTTAAAAATGGTTTATATAGATATTTCATAGTTCAAGTACATAATAAATAATATCCTTCAAGAAAGTATATATGTGGAAGTATTTATCAATAATAAGAGACAAACAAGAGCAGACAAATAAATGAAAAAAGAAAATTTCAAATTCAATGAAAAGTTGTTCTAGCATTTGTCTAGATTAATTTACATTATTTTTTACCTTTATTGTAAAAGTTATGCATTTGACAACTTTAACAAGTTTAAATTGATTAACTTACTAAAGTTTAAAAACTTAAATTGATGAACTAAAGTAAATGTTATGTCTTGATCTAGAAACTTTGTTACTGAGCTTTTATAATTCAGTTAAAATTAAATAGTATGAAATATAAATAAAAGTTAAAAAGTATATGGTAAAAAACAAACCTTTTAAAAGTATAGATGCCTAAATGAACTAGAATGGAAAATTATGAACATATTCAGAGTAGAAACACTAAAATGTATATAAAAAAATTTACGAAAAAACAAAGTAATATTAAAACGTTTTTATTGATTAGAATATATTTTAGGAAATTGGTTTCAAAAGAGTTGAGTTGTTATCTCTACTCTTAATTTGACTTAATATTTTATTTAGCATAGTGCTATTGAATTCCAAGACTAGCAAACATATTTAAGATTTTATAGTATAACATTGATAAATATCTATCCGTGATAGATGACTGTAGTCTATCAATATCTATTGATCATATGTTATTATATTTATAAATATCTTGATTCATTTTTCTATATTTGAAAACAACTCTAAATTTTTCTTATTTTATTCTTTAAGATATTTTAAAAGAAATTAGTTGGAATATGCCATTAAAGTATATCAAGTCACTAATTGACACATCCCTTTTAATTTATATGCTTGAAATTTATTTGTTTTTTAATTTTTAGGACGCATGATGAAAGACTCGTGTTCAATTTAATATTAATTGGAAGAAAAATGATGTTCGATTATGTTCAACTATTAAGAAAAAAACTTAAATGCATCCTATCAAATTGTTCATTCATAGTTTCATTTGCAACGAAATTTTCTTTTGAAAATAATATTTTAATTTTTTTTAGTGTAACTAATAAGGTGGAATGTAATTGAAAAAAAAAACTTAAATGGATAGATTCAATGTCATGAGGTACAAAAATGTTTGATGCCTTGCTCAATAGTCAAGATCCATAACTTTTTGATATAAATATCTTTTGAGATATCCATTTTTCTTTCACTCTCCTCCTCCTTCTCCTTCTCAAAGCCAAGTTGCTCACAAATTCGCTGCTTGATTAAGGTTTGTTTCTCCCTCTCATGCTTCATTACACTAATTAATTTCTACTCGATTACCTTTATTGGTTGCCCTTAACCTTCACTCTTTTTTCCTCTGATTTTTTCTTCCTACTTCTAATTTTGTTTGCTGCACTTTTTCCTCTGTTTTCCTTTTTGTTATCTACCATATTCAGCTGAAACTTGTGGCTTTCTGGGTGTTCTTGTTTTGGTCTTTCTTTCTACAATACAACCATAATTAATGTTCTGTAAAAATGTTTACTAGTTGTTCTAAGGTCATGTACCTTATCTTTGGTTTAAGAGCTTTCTCTCGTCAGTTCGACGAGGGATACGATGTTGTCAACTTTGTACATAAACTCTAGTCATTTTGTTTTTTTGCACCATTAAAAAAGTAGACCTATTAACATTCTCCATGTGGTTTGATTAGGGTTATATAACGATATAATAAAATCTATTGTTTTCCCTTCTTATTTTGAATTTTTTAAGACTAGTCCTTTTGTCCACCATTGTCTTTCAATGAAGAAGAAGACAGAGTATTTCCTTCTCTTACATATTGCTGTAAATTCTTTAATGAATGTAGTTCTCATGCCTATTTTTTATTTGGTGTGACTTTTAATTTTGACGTTTACTTTATCATATGGTTGGATTTTTATCAGAAATGTTAGTTTCTATTTTGTAGGTACAAAACAATAACTGGACATGGACTCCACCCAATAAGACCAAGAAAACATCCATTAATAGAAGCTTGAAGCCGAGTGCTAGTTTAAGAAATTTGAATCGGTATCGATGGACAAACTTTCATCCTTATGCTTCTTGATCGTCTCGATCGTCACTGTCCTTCTAGTCTCTCGTTTGTGGTATCCAATTTTTGTAAACCTTCCACCAGAAGACATGAATGATGAAAAACAAACCTTTGAAAAACACATTAGCCTTGTGTCCAAAGCTCCTCACCATCCACTAGATCCACTCACTGTCCAAGAAATCAACAAAGTTAGAGACATTCTATCAAGTTATGAACCATTTTCAAATTCTTTTCCAACAATTCACTCTCTAGCACTAGAAGAGCCAGACAAATCATTAGTATTGATCTGGGAATTTGGCAACCCACTTCCACCACGACGAGCAGCCGTTATCGGAATCCTCTACGAACAAGTCCACGTGCTATCGGTCGATCTCGAATTACATCGCGTCATTCGACACACAGCGAACCCGACAAGTGGATACCCAATGATCACAATGGAAGAGCTTCTAAGTGCATTGGACGTAGCATTAGCAAATAGTAACGTTCAAAAGAGCATACACGCACGTGGAGTGAAACTCAAGGATGTAAGGTTCCTTTCCCCATCACCAGGCTGGTTCGGAAAAGAGGAAGAAGGAAGACGAATTGTCAAATTACAATTTTACTCGATCCAAGGCACATCAAATTACTACATGAGACCAATTGAAGGACTAACCGTCACAGTAGATCTGAACAAACAAGAAGTAGTCAAAGTCGCTGATACTGGAAAAGGAATCCCAATCCCAAGAAGCACAAATACAGAGTATCAATACAATGGCGAAACAGAGCCACCGGAGATCAAAAAGATAAACCCGATATCAATAGAGCAACCGAAAGGACCAAGCTTTACAGTTGAGAATGGACATATAGTGAAATGGGGGAAGTGGGAATTTCATATAAAGCCAGATCAACGAGCAGGAATGGTGATCTCAAGGGCAAAGGTGAGAGATTCGGAAACAGGGGAGCTTAGAAATGTGATGTATAAAGGGCTTCCATCGGAGCTTTATGTGCCGTATATGGATTTTGATGAACATTGGTATTTTAAGACATACATGGATGCTGGAGAATATGGATTAGGATTGTTGTCGACGTCGTTGGTGCCATTGAATGATTGTCCGAGGAATTCGTATTATATGGATGCGGTGTTCGTGGATGGAGATGGGAAGCCGTATGTTCAAGAGAATATAATATGTGTGTTTGAGAGATATGCTGGAGATATCAGTTGGCGCCATACTGATACCCTTCTTCCAAATGTAAGTCTACTTTTCTTTGAGAAATGTCTTTTTGCTTTATGTGCTTCTTTCTATCTTTCGGTTTCTGGGCTTCACAATATTTTACATTCTTAGTATCTAAGTTTTGGTTTTTATTTCAATTAACTCATCCCATTTCAAAATGTCTACAGATTTTAATGTTTATTTTTAAAAGATTTAAGTTTAATATAAGAGAATGTTAGAGTATTAAAAAAAATATGTTGCTCAATTGACATGGTGCTTAATTATACTATCAAACTTAAGGTTGGAGGATCAATTGTTCATCACACATGCTTTAACTACAAAACCACTGCAAATCGATTGCGTTTTTATTAAAACAATATATCATTATCACAAAATTTATCTACCATATCCACTAATGTATGAGAAAGATAATCCAAAGTTTGAGTCTAAAATGTTTTTGATTTGAGTTTGAATTGGTAGCGAAGAGGAGAAGCTAGACAAAAAGTGACACTTGTAGCTCGCATGGTATCAACCGTGGGAAACTACGACTACGTCATTGATTGGGAATTTCAAACAGATGGTTTAATTCGGGTTCAGGTGAGATTTACTATCTATTCATTAATACATTTTCAATCTCTTACTTAAAATCTAATCTTTCTAATTACACATTATTGAGCAGTTGAGAGAAACGTGGTGTATAAACTGATCTCTAAAACTCTATTGACAAACAATGATCTGATCAGGTTGGGCTATCAGGGATGCTAATGATAAAAGCGACACCAAACGAGTATGCAGAAAACAAAGACAATGAAGGATTTGAGCCATTGGTTTCAGAAAATGCAATAGGAGTGGTTCATGATCACTACATAACATTTTACCTTGACATGGATGTGGATGGTGTGAATAATTCATTTGTAAACATTGATCTTGTTAAAGAAGAACAAGTTGATAACAAATCACCAAAATCCTCACCAAGGAAAAGCATATACAAACCATATAAAAAAGTAGCTAAAATGGAAGATGAGGCTAAAATTATACTAAGCCTTGTTGATCCCTCAGAATTTCATGTGGTGAACCCATCCAAATTGTCCAGATTGGGAAACCCATCAGGGTATAAGATTGTCCCTACAGCCACAGCTGCTAGCTTGCTTGATCTGGACGATCCTCCACAAATTAGAAGTGCTTTCACTAATAACCAGGTACTTATTATCCTTACTGAAACTATTAACGATTAGCATTTTCATTGGAAACATATTTATATATATCAATGTATTTTATGATAGTTTGAATAATAATGAAAAATCTTGATAGATTTGGGTAACTCCGTACAACAAAAATGAGCAATGGGCAGGTGGGTTTTTGACGTACCAGAGCAGGGGAGATGACACATTAGCAACCTGGTCTCAAAGGTATAATTTTACAAATATATCTATTTTCCTATCTTACCGTAAAAATTTATAACGGTTGTTATTTGATCAAACATTGATTATGAAACAGAAACCGTCCCATCGAGAATCGAGACATAGTCTTGTGGTATACTTTAGGGTTTCATCACGTCCCATGCCAAGAAGATTTCCCAGTAATGCCAACTGTGTCCTCTAGCTTTGATCTAAAGCCCGTTAATTTCTTCGACAGAAATCCCATTCTTCGGGCAGCCCCCGCTTCCGTAGATGAATTGCCCGTGTGTAACGCTCGATCTTCGTTAAACTTTTAGGTTTGACACATGAGTTCAAAATGAAAATGCACATGTTATAGTTCTTAAGAGTGTCTTATTGAACTTAGTAGTTTTTGAGGTTGGAGTTTTCATCACTTATCTATATAGCCATTATGTTATGTTAAATAAAAAGGTTAGGTAAGGGCTCTATTTAGGTTAATGTACCTAGAACCAAGAAAATAAAATGTATTATGTTGGATGTTAAATTTTCTAGTACATATAATTGTTAGTTATATAGTAATAATTGTATATCTTTACAAAGTAATAAAAAATGAAACACACCATACAAAGGACACAAGACAAGAAATAAATATATTAAAGGAAAGTGCTAATTAGGAGAATTTATAACTCTACATACTCTGTATCATCCTCCTCTCCTCTCAAGAGGAAGAGAGAAACTTCATTTTGAGCCCATATTTTGGACGAGGTTAGAAAAATATTGTATAACTTAAATTTCAAAATCCAATACAAACTTCATATTCAGTCATTTTTTTTCAACTAAAACATATTTCTATTTCATTGTTCTTGAACAGTTTCCAATGAAACCACAGTCAAATTTTCTATTTAACATATATCTTAAACATAGATCACAGGACATCCTTTGCTCAAAAGAAAACACCACGTGCACTTATACAAATGGTGATCCATCACAAATTAACTATTTACTTTCTTTCAAATATATTTCTTAGTTTAAGTTTTTGTGTCTGTTTAATCTACGAACTTTTAAATCTATATAATAAATTCAAGATTTAAACCATGTTTGCATTGATATCTTGGTTTTCAACCCATTTATGTAAGTTTTTTAAAATCTATTCTTTTATAATTTTTAAAATTTAGCTTAGTTTCTTTTTGACAACAAAATAAAAAAATTAAAGATCTAAATAGAGTAGGTTTCTAAACTTTAATTTAGTATCTAATAAGTTTATATGTCAGTAGACTTTTGAGTTTAAGAAATATGGTGAATATGTTAATAATGCATGTAATTATGAACTCCTCCTTCTCGTAGCAACAACCCCTTAGTTTTATTGCATGAAAAACACTATTGCAAGTGGAGAATTTAGTATATGAGTGAACTTTAATTTCTTGAAAGGTTTACTGTGTATTTACAGTGTTGTTTATTTCTTTAGACTAGACGTTTTCCTTTAGGGTTCTCGACGAACCATCTTTTCATTTGATTTCTCTTTCTTGAGCTAGACTTCCTGCATTGCAACTCTTTATGAACATTTTTCTTGGATTGTTAAGCCAAGCCTCGTGACGTGGGCTTCAATCCATCCTACTTTTTCTATACTTTATTATTTTGCTTTGAGCTACTCTTTAACTCAAAGTTAAAGTGTTGTTATTAGTGTGTTGTAATATTATTATATGGTTAGTTATTATGGATCGAAAACCTTGAAAAATGCTCAAGTATATCCATTAGCCTATTTATAAATCTTTCTAAAACATATACTATATAAATCATGCATAGATTTACTTTTGACACAAAATTGAAATACTAATGATTTAAAATAAAGAGAAAGAGGTTTAGGGATAAGTTGTAATTTAACAAAATTGAAAAACTTTCTTCAAACAGAAACCAAGATGACAATAATATCCTAACCTTCATTTTGTGCAATCCAAATCCCCTCTTTCTTTCTTCCATTAGAAATTCCCATCAATCCTTCCATCCTCCTTCACTACCACTCTCTACTCCAAACGAAACAGGGAGTAAGAAACAGAGGCCAAAACCATGGCGGCCAGAAAATATCTCCTCTCCTCCTTCCTTTCTCTAACCACAGCCTTTGCTCTGTTTTTCACTTGGCTCCACCTCTCATCTCCACCGCCAAACGTCGCCGAGCTCCTCGACTGCGCCGCCTCCTCCCCATGGTGCTCCTCCAAATCCCAACCCACCAATCTTGGCCGTGATCAGAATCCCACTCGACGCCATGACCACTCTTCTGACACTCCACACCACCCTCTCGACCCACTCACTGTCACGGAAATTAACAAAGCCCGTTCAATCCTTTCCTCTCACCCCCTCTTCAAATCCTCTCCCTTTTCCATCCACTCCTTAGTTCTCGAAGAGCCCAACAAATCTATAGTCCTAAAATGGAAAATCGGCGATCCTCTGCCTCCGAGAAAAGCCATCGTTATAGCACGTGTCAACGGAAACTCCCACGTGCTAACCGTTGACCTGACCACGGCGAATGTCGTGATTCGCGAAACCGGCCCACACTCCGGTTATCCGATGATGACGGTGGAAGAGATGAACGGCGCCACGTGGGTGCCGTTAAAGAGCGAGAGTTTCAATCAAACGATTCTCAACCGTGGGATTGCTCTGTCCGACTTGGCCTGCCTCCCGATTTCCACAGGATGGTTCGGCCCCGCGGAGGAGAATAGACGGCTGATTAAAGTTCAGTGCTACTCAATGAAAGACACAGCGAATTTCTACATGAGACCCATCGAAGGATTGACCGTTCTGGTTGACTTAGACACTCAAGAAGTGATTGAAATTTCGGACAAAGGGAAAAACATCCCGATTCCAAAAGCCGCCAACACGGATTACCGATACTCAGCACAGCCGCCGAACAAGGTGATGAAGATATTGAATCCGATTTCGATAGAGCAACCGAAGGGGCCAAGTTTCACTGTGGAGGAGAATTACTTGGTGAAATGGGGAAATTGGGAGTTTCACTTGAAACCGGACCCGAGAGCCGGGAGTGTGATATATGGGGCTAAAATTCGGGATCCGGAAACAGGGGATTTGAGGGATGTAATATACAAAGGATATACGTCGGAGTTGTTTGTGCCTTATATGGATCCGACGGATGCTTGGTATTTCAAGACGTATATGGATGCTGGGGAATATGGATTCGGGTTACAGGCGATGAGTCTTGACCCGCTTAATGATTGCCCTAGAAATGCATATTATATGGACGGTGCGTTTGCGGCGGTGGATGGAAAGCCGTATGTGCGACGGAATATGATCTGCTTGTTTGAGAGTTACGCCGGCGATATTGGGTGGCGTCATGCAGAGAGTCCGATTACCGGCATGGATGTAAGTCTAAATTGTTCTAACCCTTCTCCAATTTTTTTTTTTTTTTAATTATAAAAAAGCTTACCTTTTCCACACTTTTAACTTTCATAAAAATATTATTGACAAGGTGAATTCTAAGAGGCTAATATCTTAAAATTTTAAATTAAAGTTTATTAGCTACCATCTTAAAATTCATTATTTGATAAGTTTGGTTATATTTATAATTTTTAAAAAATATTATTATATATTTAATTATTAATTGTAGAAGTACTACATTTTGTGATTATTTCAAATAAACTCTTGAATTATAATAAGTGAACGTAACTTTTAGATTTTGAAATTAAAGAAACTGAGAAAGGATATCATAATTCGATTTTCAATTGCTATTCATGTATAGACGTTTTTTTTAATATAAAATGAAATGCACTATTTGGTTATTCATAGTACAAACTTTTATTTGTTTTGATTCCCACATTTAAAATATCTGAGATTGTCTGACAACAATTGTTTTTAATTAATTTTTTAAAATCTTGCAAATAAAGAGAACAAATGGTAAAAAAAAAAAAAGAAACAAAAGAAAGGTTTTGAAATCACGTGACCCAAAAAGGACCAAATATGAAAAGTAACTTTGTTTTCTTATGGCAAAATATCATCTTTTTTGTTGATTAAAAAAGAAGAAAAAGAAATTGAAAAATAGAATATGTGGGAGCAGATCACTGAGGTAAGGCCGAAGGTGACGCTTGTGGCGAGGATGGCGGCCTCTGTGGCCAATTATGATTATATTGTCGATTGGGAGTTTCAAACAGATGGACTCATCAGAATCAAGGTATCGTTTTTCTCTTTTTATTTCCCTAACCTTTTATTCAATTCTAAACTATTTTAATAATGCTATAATCCCAACATTTAAGCATAATTAAAGCTGAAGCACATGATCTCAAATTGCCGGAAAAATAATACTAATGTACATGAAATGAATTTTGTCGTAGTTTACAAATTTCGACAAAAAGATTCCATTCTGATGTCAATTTTTTAAAGCTTTGTTAATTTGTATACAACCTTTCTTTGTCTGTAAAAAGTCTATGAATTTTAAGAAGTATGCAATAGACGTTTGAATTTGGAATTATACATTTATACCGTAAAGTTAAATTAAATACATCAAGGATTAAATTAGTATTTTAAACTAAAAATACAGGTGGGTCTAAGTGGGATATTAATGGTGAAAGGGACATCATATGAGAACACGAACCAATTCCCTGGAGAAGATCTCCATGGCACACTGTTATCGGAAAATGTAATCGGAGTAATTCACGATCACTACATAACATTCTACTTGGACATGGACATAGATGGCTCCGACAATTCATTTGTGAAGGTGAATCTCCAAAGGCAAAGGACTTCTAAAGGAGAATCTCCCAGAAAAAGTTACTTGAAAGCAGTGAAAAAAGTGGCCAAGACCGAGAAAGAAGCTCAAATTAAGCTTAGTTTGTACGACCCATCGGAGTTTCATGTGGTCAATCCTTCGGTGAAGACTCGGGTGGGTAACCCGGTCGGGTACAAGGTGGTTCCGGCAGCCACCGCCGGGAACTTGCTGGATTTGGACGATCCGCCGCAGAGGAGAGGAGCGTTTACGAATAATCAAATTTGGGTTACGCCGTATAATCGGAGCGAGGAGTGGGCTGGCGGCCAGTTTGTTTACCAAAGCCATGGCGAGGATACCCTTCAAACTTGGTCCGACCGGTAAGCATTTTTTTCTAAAATAAAACTTCATACAATATCTTACTCTAAAGTTTTTTTCTTCTCCATAATTCAAAGAGTAACGGTAAAACGAGTACTATATGTTTATGGATAATAACAAAGTCTATTGCTACATTTTAAACAAATTGCAAATTTAGTAAAGTTTATTAATGTTTACTTATGATTTATCAATTACGTGGTGTAGAGTTGTAAAGTAGATTTTTTTTATAATTATAAAATGGGTATGTGTGTGTTTGCAGGGATCGTGAGATAGAAAACAAAGACATAGTTGTATGGTACACATTAGGGTTCCATCACATACCATGCCAAGAAGATTTTCCAATAATGCCAACCGTGTCGGCAAGTTTCGATTTGAAGCCTGTCAATTTCTTTGAAAGCAATCCAATTCTTTCATTCCCACCTAATACTTTTGAAGACCTTCCTGTTTGCAAGCCTGCTGCCTCGGCTTGATTGACAACACTAGATCACAGTATGATTAATTCTCTTGTAGTATTATGGTTAATTCTCCTGTAGTGTTGCTGTTTATCACTAGTACACTTTTCTCTACCACATAACTAACTAATAAAATCATTACCCGTTGATCACATTTTCTAATATTTTAGTTTTTATACTTTTAGATCTATCATTTAAGGTGTTTCTTTATTTTCACAAGAACATTAATTTTAATCTGAACTACGTGTTATCGGATATAGCACTAAAATGAACAAGTTGATGGTATAATAGAACAAAAGCTACCAAACTCAATACATCATTTCAAAATAGAACTCTACAAAAACAATCAGTCTAGAAATAAAAGTTTGGTAGGCAGTGATACTAACAATCATCTGAATATGGCCTTTAAATAAAACTATAATAACTCATAACATGACAACAGAAAAGTGCTTAGTGCACTAACACGAATGAAAAAGACCTCTCACATATAAATCAAGTTCCATTTTTCTCTCTGTGTACAATAACGATTGTAGAGAAAACCAAAAAATATAACTCCACTTTTAAAGGTCATCAATCATTCATTATTATAAGAATAATCCTTCCATCTAGGCTAATGTTTTCTTGGGTTTTAACTGCATAAAGTGTGAAAATATGTAGGAGATCAAATTTCCGGCCTCTGAAGAAAAGCAGCTTATGTTAATTTAAAGCACAAAATTCCAATAAACTCTAAATTTAAAATCTTTTGGCTATTGATTACTCACTCAACTACTGACCAAGTTAAAACATCTTAGTCTTTAAGATTTTTTAAAATGTTTTCTATTACTTTTATTTTACAATTACAAATATAACCATTAATCTAGAAGTAATATTTAGTAACATTTTAAAAAATATAAATATAACAAAGTTTGTCCAAATCTAACTATAATAGAAATCTATAATTGATAAATAATAAGAGTTTATCAACAATAGGTGTATTGTTGTTGATAAACTTTGTTATATATGATTCGTGATTATTATTTTAGGATATATTTTCATGAGGTAAACAATGGTCAAATATATAGTTCACAAATATAGAAAAAACGAGTAAGAGGGAAAAAAAGTAAACAGAGAAGCTACATAGCAAAAGTGTAGGTCACAAATATCAGTGGACATTGGATAAGTGATAAACCTAATTTGTGGTTATCCTTGGTGTACGAGAATAAATGATGAACATCCAACTTTTTGGTGAAGATTCCAAGTGGATGATGCTTTGGTTGAGTGTGTTGTGGATATACTCAGAGAGGTTGCGCAGTGTCTTACTCAATTGCTAACAAAAGACTTTCTTCTACTTCCATAAAAATCTTAAACCAACTCTCTTTCATATACATAAAGCCATAATATGTTCATTCCAATTACTTATGTTCGTAATAAGTTATGTTTGTTCTTTCTTCCACATGTTACGTGCTTCAATTGCGTTCTTCCAAATTGGCGTTTAAGTGGTGGCTTATTTATCTTTTTAATTTCTTTTTTATTTAAGGTAATCTATGCATTTCATTAACTTTTCAATGAAAAAAAAAACAGAATTTGATCAAATATTTAATTTAACAAATTTATATGGATACTACTTATTACTACCTATATATCCTTTCATATTTGTTTTTGTTTAATGCGTCGCAAAAAATATTATTCAAGTTGGGCTTTAACGATGATTTAATTTATATTAGTCGTTAAACAATTTTTGCAATATAAATAATATCTTTAGTGACAAACTTTATGTGTCCTTAAATGTTGACTTTTTGTTTCTTTTATAATAATAGTGTGACATGATTGGAAACCTATCTAACATTTATGTATTTGAGAATAGGATTCACATGTCCAACTTGCTCATCTATGTCATGTTTGGGTTGTGCTATGTTGCCAACTATATTCGGTATTTCTGTAAACCGTTCAAATATCAATTAAAATTTCTAATTGAACTAACTTATAAATAAGTATTTCCTTTAGGTATTATCCTTATTTTGATTTTAACAAATTAATAATATAGCTTGAGTATGTAACATGGTGGGTTCAAATTACAAAAATTGAAATTGATCATAAGTAATTAGTAAAGTTTTTAGTGAAAATATATAATATAATAAAAGCTAAAATCGTTTTTTTTATTCATTTATCATACATGGCAATACATCTTTTCAAGTTTGCCAAATTTTCTAGCATACAATAAGGACCGACTACTAGTCTTTTAGAAAGCTAGCTACAACATGGAATAACATACCCAAACTATAATATAGCTAATGATCCCTTATTTTAGGCCAAGTAAAGGTCCGAATTGGAGAGTGTTGGCGTAGGAATAGCAACCAAAGGGTTCAACTTCTTATTGACAATTCCAAATTTCTCTTTAAAATCAATCACTGAATCCTTAGGCAATTCCCACTCGAAAGAATGCAGCAAAGATGCCAATATGAACATCAGCATCCTCTCGGCCAATGCGATCCCTGCACATGATCTTTTGCCATATCCAAATGGGTAAAACTCCATGGCATTATTATTACTATCACCCAATTCAAATTCTCCAGCACATTCTTCTTCGTTACTTTTTACGAACCTTTCTGGCATGAATTTTGAGGGATTATCCCAAATTGTAGGATCTCTTTGAATGCCCCAAAGTTTGAAGTAGATGGTTGAATCTTTTGGGATGTAGTACCCTCCAAGAGTGGTCGAGGAAGTAAGAGTTCGAGGCACTAATAGAAAGATAGCTGGATGTAAGCGAAGTGTTTCTTTAATCACAGCATTTAAATAGCATAATTTGGAGAAGTGAAATTCTTCCACTATTGCGTTTAAACCTATCACTTCCTTTAGTTCTTCTTTCACTTTCTTCATTGCATCTGGATGTTGCATTAATTCTGCCATTGCCCACTCAATTGTAGTCGATGTTGTTTCTGTTCCACCAATCACAATGTCCTGTGTATTACAGAAAAATAACATAACAAATCAAAAGATAATGGTTTTAAACTATAATAACCAAACAAAATTAGGAATACTTTTAGTTCTTGAAATTTAAAAATAATATTTTTATATAATTTCGAAAGAAAAAACTTGAGTACATCTAAGATACAACTATCTTATGTGCTTCTCATCTCTCTAGCATACAAAAATAAAAGTTAGTCAAATATTTTAAAAGAATTATTTTTCTAGGGTGGAAAAATGTGAAACACGAGATAGATAGGTGTACATTTTATTATAAACAAATTTTATAATAAAAAAATTTATACAAACATGAACACATATATATGAGAAAAAATAAAAATGAAATTTATCTGGTTATATTAAAAAGTTTTAAGCAACAAAAAATTGTAAAATAAAAAGAAACAATAAAATTTGGTTTCGTTATTTTGAATTTTAAGAAAAAAGAAACAACAAAAAATGGATTAAAAGTAAAGAGGAAAGAGAAAAAAAAGCATCAGAGTAGAATTCAAATCCCAAATTTCAAGTTTGTTTAAACGTTGTTGGCTGTTCTATTAGATCTGCTTCTATTATATGTATGGAGGCTTTTTTTTTTTGGCTCCATCTCGGAAATGTTTCGCATCAAATTGCTAGAAATTAAATGCTTATGCGCTTATTTAATGGAGTTTTGATGCATGAATGGTTTTTTACTGTAATTATTATAATTATTATTTATAAAGATGAGATGCATTTTTTCCAAGAAAATCATACCAATAGCAAAGCTTTGAGTTGGTCGTTCGTAATGCACTCTGAATTATCTTCATTATCCTGAAGCTCCAACAACAACTGCAAGTACCCTCCTTTCCCCCACCATTTCCTCCCATCTTCCTCTGCTCTTCAATGACTGAATTCAGAATCCCATCCAACACACCCATCACCTTCTTCGTCCTCCTTCCAATTCCCTGCAAATCAAACCGACCCAACACCGGAAAAACATCCGATACATTCCGACTTCCAAGCAACACCATCAGTTCAACCATCATTTCCCTAAACTTCACTTCCAAACCAACCCCCATCCTCTCCCATCACCCGCCCCGAATCGCCCCATGTCATTGCTATAACTGATTTCATTGTCGCAAGGAAACTCACCTTTCCAATGTCTATTTGTGTTCCCACCGATTCGATTCTCACCTCTTGTCTTCGAACACAGTAGGACGCGTCGAGGTTGGACTTGCTAATCATTTTCCGAACGAAGATTTTTCTTAGCTTCTTCCAATCCTCCCCATCCTGGCCAAAGACAATGCCGGAGCGGCCGGAGCTGGAGAGAAGAGCACAAACGGTGGTGTTTCGATTGGGAAAGAGAGTTTCTTGGTGGTGGAAGACTTCTTTGATGAAAGCAGGCGAAGTGAGAACGACGCAGAGCTTTGGCCCAAGACGGAGCTTGAAAACAGGGCCGTAGATTTTAGCCAAATGGGTTAATTTGTGGTGGGGATTGCCTGATAAAAATGGAAGGTAACCGACCAGTGGCAGGCCACAGGGACCTGGAGGCAAACAGGGACGCCAGAATTTGGGTCGGAACCAGAATAGAAAGAGGAGGAGGAAGACTAAGAGAATGGAGATTGAAATTTGGTTGTTTTCATTGGAATGTGTAGACCAAAATGAGGGGAGAATGAAGAAGAAGAGAGCTGAGATTGACATCAGGAATTACACCAGTCACCAATAGGGTTTTGGAAAAATAAAATGCTTTGAAGGTTGGGGAGGATCTTCAAACAAATTTGAAGATGTTAGAGCTTGAAACATTAGTAGGCTTTATATAGTGGTAGATTGTCTCTGAAGTGCAACGCACCTTCCAATAAGTCCCAAAAACTCTCCTCCATCAATATCTCCTCCAAACCATAAAATTAAGGCCACAAACCATATATATGCTCATGATTGTTCACTTCCTAACTATCCTCTACTCCCGATCGATTCCGTATGAGAACTAAGATTCAGTTGCAAAACCATATAAAAGGTGGAATTCACTTGGTCTCTGTCTATCATCGCACCCTTAATCTCTTTCCGTTGACTCTTTTACCAGTGAGCTAAGATTAATATAAAGTTTCTTTACTTACTTGACACTCCAAACCCTTACTATTCAATCATGTGGGTCATTAATTTATTTGAAATGTTTGAACATTTGACTCACACAACCTCTACTTATCTCCGTAATAATATATAATATTGTTTACTTTAAAGGTAGCCATCAAATTATTGGATTATTTAAAGGAAATGGTTGTTTTTAACGTGAAAAGTTGTCCTTTGAAATCTCTTCCTCTTATTTAAAACCTGATTGTACTTTCTTTTTTTTTTAATTCAGAATTTAATGGAAAGACCTACTAAAATAAAAGTAGAAATTATTAAACCTAATTTTTTCGATCCTACCTTAGACTTAAATTTCAAACCTTACCAAATAATTGTTTGTGGTATACACTTAGTTATGAAAACAAAAAGTTAGTTAATTAGTTAAATAAGGTTACGCACAGTGTATCGTCAACGGATACAACCAGAAATGCAAGAATTATATCCTTGCACATGGAAGAAAGCTTGATCCTATCATTGAAATAATTAAGCTTTTGTTCGAAAATAATTACTTGCATTAATTTAACAAATTTTTATATTATAAAAAATATGTAATTAAATTAAAGTAAATATTTTAATAGATGGTTATCGACTTATATTAAAACAAATATTTTATGTTAATTAGTCAACCGATTGATTAACCTATACAAATATTTTTATATTATAATTCTCGGTTTCAATACTCCAATAATTATTTCATACCAACCCCATTTTTTTTAGCTTAAATATTCTACGCTTCACATTTCAAGGAATCAATGAGTAGATGACTTAGTTGTTGAATTTATACAATTTTAAGAAAAATATATGCTCTATAACATGTATTTATAGGATTATGAGAATAGCTTTACAAAACAAAATCATAAAGAGGGGACAAAAAAGTTATGAAGATTGATAGAGAGCTTTGATTAAGTGGTGAATTTGTAACCTAATTATAAATTAAAATGTTTAAAGTTATAGCAAAATTTCAAATTTTAGAATTTAATAATAATTTTATTATTGATTTTGCAAAGTAATCGTAATTGAATTTTGTTGTCTTAGAGTTTAAGTATTTGATTACAATAATGTTTTAATCGCAAAATTATTCTCATCTTAGTGCTCAATAATTTAAAAAAGAAATGCTATGGTGTATATAAAACAAATCTTAACTAATTAATTATATTTCAAACATAGGAATAATCGTTGATTTAAGTAATAGTATAATTAATTGCAGCATGCATCACATTGGCATTTATTTAATACACAGAGTCTACATTACATTATAAAGCTCCAAGTTGGAAAGCCTTGGTGTAGGAATGACAACCAAAGGGTTCAACTTTCTTGTGACAATTCCAAACTTCTCTTCCAAATCAAGCTTTGAACCATCGGGTAATTTCCATTCAAATCCATGCAACAATGAAGCTAATATTAAAACCATCAACCTCTCAGCTAAAGGAATTCCTGCACATAACTTTTTACCTGCCCCAAATGGACAAAACTCTATCTTATTGCCGCTAAAATCATACATTTTTTCACTAGATTCATTATTCAAGAATCTCTCAGGCATGAAGTTTAAGGGGTTGTCCCAAAATTTAGGA
Organism: Cucumis hystrix; assembly: GCA_025688845.1. Lineage (NCBI taxonomy): Eukaryota > Viridiplantae > Streptophyta > Magnoliopsida > Cucurbitales > Cucurbitaceae > Cucumis > Cucumis hystrix. The sequence goes on along the minus strand of CM046891.1, from coordinate 13,553,289 downwards.
TCTCTTTGGATGGCCCAAACATTAAAGTAGATAGTTGAGCCCTTTGGGATAGTATACCCTTCTAGGGTGGTTGTTTGGCTAGGCTTTCGTGGCACTAAAAGAGGTACTGGTGGGTGTAAACGAAGCGTCTCTTTAATTGTTGCATCTAAATAATGCAATTTAGATAAGTGAAATTCTTCAACCATTTGGTTTAAACCTACCACATTTGTTAATTCTTCTATGACTTTCTTCATTGTGTTTGGTTGTTGTAGTAGCTCTGTCATTGTCCATTCGATTACGGTTGATGCTGTGTCTGTTCCTCCAATGACGATGTCCTATTTATTCTCAAAATAATACATCATTCATACAAAATAAAATGTTCATAACCATATAAAATATTATTCAATTCAATTCAAATAGTAAAATGCAATTAGAAAGGAATGAGAAGAGAAAAAACTTCACACTTCGTTTGGTTTTATGATCTCTACACGCCTTTTCTTTAATTTAAATAAAAAAGAATTGGAACCTATAGACAATAATGGCATAAACACACATTAGATTTTAATTTATCCAAAGAAATTACTCTTTTTTAAAAGTCTATTTAAATCTAACATTTAATTTCCACTAAGATTTTTATAGAGTGAGCCAAAGTGGAATTTTATCTCCATAAATTTCTTATTTAATTTTGTAAAAATTATATTAAAGCAGGTTTACCCTCCAAAAATAAAATAAAATCAAATCATGACATCAAAATCTCTCATTTTTGTTTTGCTTTTGTTAAAA
>CM046891.1:13433945-13552517 GCA_025688845.1 Cucumis hystrix | reverse complement strand
TTTTTTAAAAATAAATTAAAAGAAAAATAAATTGTTTTTTAACATTATTGTTTAAATTATAATAAAATAAACGAAAATATTTATCATTTATCACTTATATATATATAGATCTATATTCAATGTCTATCATCCTATAGTTATCACTAATAACATATGAAATTTTGACATATTTATAAATATTTTAGATTTTTTTTTTAATTTAAAACAACTTCACTTATTATAATTATAATTTTCAACTAATTTTTAAAAATTGCAATGGTATCCATTTAAATAGAATTTAATAATCATTTAAGGGTAAAAAAAGCATATTGGAATGGCAATGAAAAGATAAGTAATTGAGAAAGCATACGATTAGCAAAGCCTTGAGTTCGTTATCTGTAATGGACTCTGAACTATTCTCACCCTCCATAACCTCCAACAGTAACTGTAAAAACCCTCTATTTTCCATCCCATCTCCTCCCCTTTTCCTCTGTTCTTCAATGGCAGAATTCAAAATCCCATCAAAAACATTCATCACCTTCTTCATCTTCCTCCCAATTCCCTGCAAATCTAACCCACCCAACACCGGAAATAGATCCGACAAATTTGGAGTTCCAAGCAACACCATCAGTTCATTCACCACTTCCCTGAACTTAGCTTCCAAATCAGTCCCATCATCTCCAATCAGTTTCCCTGAGCCGCCCCACGTCATTGCCATAGCCGATTTCACTGTCGCAAAGAAACCCAATTTCCCGATATCAATTGGGGTTCCCGCCGATTCCAACACGCCTTTAATTATTTTTCTCACTTCTCGTCTTCGCAAAGGATACGACGCATCAAGATTTGATTTGCTAAGCATTTTTCGGGCGAAGATTTTTCTCAGCTTCTTCCAAATTCTCTCGCTCTGGCTGAATACAATATCGACTCCGCCGTAGGTGGCAAGAAGAGCGCTGACGGTGGCATCTCGGTTGTCGAAGACAGTTTCTTGGTGGCGGAGGACTTCATTGACGGAGGAAGGGGAGGTGAGAACAACGCAGAGCTTAGATCCGAGGCGGAGCTTGAAAATTGGGCCGTACATTTTGGCCAAATCGGTGAATGTGTGGTGGAGATTGGTGGATAAAAATGGAAGGTAACCGAGCAGGGGCAGGCCACGGGGGCCTGGAGGCAAAGGGGGATGCCGGAATTTGGATCGGAGCCATAAGAGAGCAAAAATGAAGAGAAAGATAAAAAGAAGCAGGGTTGAAATCTGATTGTGTTTGTTGAAATCTAAGGACCAAAATGAGAAGAGGAAGGGAATTGAGACTGTCGGCATAGCTATGGGTTTTAGAAATGAATCATTGAAGAGCTCCAGAATATGGATGAAAACTATTTGAAAAGGTACAAAAACATAGATGCATCACTGTATCTTATCTCTTTTCATTCCACTAATTACTATCTCTGTTCATTATCATATCTAATTCAATAACATTAGTTTCTATTCAATTATGTTATCATTAGTACTCTGTTCATTATCATATCTAATTCAATAACATTAGTTTCTATTCAATTATGTTATCTAATTACTAATGATATACTAATTGCCGTTTCGTTTGTGTTTTTGATATCTAATGTACTATACTGTCAACAATACCATTGTTCTCATAATTATATATTGGTTATCAACGAGAGGTGTTTGTCAATGATATCGATTGTTATCTAATTGTTATTTAATTAATATCCAAATGATACTAATTATTAACTAAGTACCATCTAATTGTTATTTGTTATTGATTGTTATTTAATTTATAATGATAATGATTTGCTATTTCAACTTTATTTTATTGTCATTTCATATTAGTTGTTATCTAATTATGAATTATACTAGTTATTATCTGATCACTATCTCTAATATTTCAACTTTAAAACTTATAATCATTTTACCCAAATTTATGTTTTACGGTAATTGGTAATTGAGTTATTATATGTTGGTGTGTTTTTTTTTTTTTTTGGAAAGAAATATAATATAGGAGTCAGAAATAATTTACAAATAATTTAAAATAAACAAATTCTACTAATCATATCTCACTTCATAACTTTTAGTTATATTTTTGGGACCAATTGTATTATAGATATTAGTCTATTTTGGTCTAGCATGATCCATTGTAGAAAGACCGTGAAGTTTTGTTATATTTTGATTCTTTTTAATATGTTGAGGGTGTGAAATATGTACCATACCTAAATTATTGGTGTAAAATATCTAGATTTAAATGGATGGAATATCTAGATTTTTCAACAATTAAAGATTCAAGATTCAACCTTTTTTTTAATTTAAAATTCAATAATGAAAAATGCCTTAAAATATTGAAATATCTAAAAAAAATGAGGCATAGTTTTAAGGGAAGGGAGTGTTAAATGAAGAGTTTTCTTTTTATTTATTCCTTAGTACATTTCTTTATTTATATAGTTAAATTTAGTTTGGCTAAAATTTTATAGGTAAAAAAATTATAATACTAAAGCTCATGAGTTGATAACCCTATAATTAACGTCTGATAATGATATCACTAATTTTATAATATTTGCAATATACAAAAAATATGTGCTATCACCATGTTTTTGTTATTTAATGCAATTTTTCAAATTTTGTTTTATGTTTTATATCTTCTTGTTCTTCATTAATTTTCTTAATTCAACCAAAATGGTAGAGTTTAACTTTTCAAATATAACCCATTTTTTAAAAAAATTATAGTATTCAAATTTCATCAATTTCTCAACTTCTTCCCACACATTAGTCGTTAATTTATCAAAAAAATTGAACATTCTATTGTTTAGCTCCCACCAAATGCCCTATAATACTCCACCAAAAGATTAGTTTGTCTTCTATGTTGTTTTAGAAAAGTTCAAAAAAATCGGTAATTTGACCAACTTGGATTATTCAATCCAAATCGTAAAAGTTGGATTGTGTTAAAGTTTACGTTGAGTTGGGTTGGATTAGAAAATTAGTGGAAAAAAAAAAACAAGTTGAACTAAGTTGTCGAGTTGTGCAAGTAAGGGGTTGGGTTGACCCGACGAAATCCGATTATGTGTATATATATAAACCTAAAATCTAAAAGTAAACTTTGTCTTCAATAGAAATTAATTGTATACTAATTGCTATATATATATATATATATATATATGTGGGTTTGCATCTTGAATGACAATTTGTTTATCTTCCATCTTGAAAAATAATATGTAAAATTGTATAAACTATGGAGAGATGAAAAAAGAAATCAACCTGCCAATCTAACCCAAAAAATTTGTGTTTGGTTCACCTTAGGAAGTTTATTTTTTACTCACCCTTGGTTAATCCATAATTTTTCTCCAAGCGGAGTTATGTATAAATTACCTTGTTTCCAACTATATACTGTTGTTTAAATATGGTTTAATGGTTGGAAATTTATCATTAAATGGTAATTAAACCGAATGGTTTTTTTTCCTTAATCATCTCATCTGCTGAGTAATTTCAGTTGATTTTTAAAATATTTGAAAATTTGAGACTTTGTGTAGTCATATTTAATTTTCCAAAATTGCAGCTTTATACATTTCACTAAAATTTCCAAACTAAAAAAGCACCAGTGGTTAGCCACTCCCCCAAATATCATATATATTATTGCTTCATCTTGTTATAAAATGTGCAAAAGCTAACAGAAAAAAGTGTTCGATCTAAATTTCAAAATGAGAACTTACTTTATTTCTCTTGAATTCGACATGGTGTACATCAGTCTGTAATCATAGTATCACAGTGGGAGCATATATATATATACATACTTCGATAGCTTATTGATACAGAGTGGGATCAGCTAGCTTTGGCGTTGGAATGAGAACAAGAGGAGTCTTCATTTTCAAAACAATCCCAAATTTCTCTTCAACTTCAATCTTCCCATCACCTTCTTCCAATTTCCAATCAAATGAATGCAAAAGTGTAGCAAGCATATACATTACCATTCTTTCCGCCATTGCTATCCCTGCACAGTTTCTTCTCCCAGACCCGAACGGGAAGTAACGAAAATCGCTCCCACTGAAATCAAACTTACCATTCAAGAATCTCTCTGGGTCGAACTCCAATGGATTATCCCAGTGTTTAGGGTCTCGCTGAATTGCCCATACGTTGATGAACACTCGAGAGCCCTTTGGGATTGTGTAATTGGAGACGATGGCGGTCTCGCTTGGGCAGTGCGGCACGAGCAGAGGTAGAATTGGGTGTAAACGTAATGTTTCTTTCATTACAGCTTTGAGATATGGTAAACTATGAATGTGGGACTCTTCCACGATGTTGTCTTCTCCGACCACGGCTACGACTTCTTCTTGTGCTTTCTTTAGAGTTTTCGGGCTCTTTAACATTTCTGCCATCGCAAACTCTATTGTATTTGACGATGTGTCCGTACCGCCAATCACCATATCCTGTCCCCCCACACAGAGCATTTCATTATTGTACTTTTCCAAAGCTCTTAAATCACCGGATTAATTGAGAATGAAATAAACATGGCTTAAATACATATGACTTCGTGTACCACAATCCTTGTTAATGTTCTAATGAATATATCTTTTCTAACATCAAATATGTATAATAAATGTTAGAAGTTTGATCTTTTAGCACACACATGTTATGTATAAAAAACAATGTTTTCTTTCTTTATATTGTTCAACTTTAGTTTTAGAAATTGAAACAAATATATCGTTTTTGTGGGTTGAAATTAGTTACCATGAGCAAGGCTTTAAGGTGGGTCATGGTGAGAGGAGTCTTGGATTCTTCTTCATCCTTCACCTGAAGTAAGAACTGCAAGAAATCATTCTTCTTCACACTCCCGCCCTCGTCTCCGCCATCAATTTTCAATCGTTGATCTATCATTTTCTCAAAAATGGTATCAAATCTCGGCGCAAGTTCACGCATCTTCTTCTCAATGCCTTGGAGATCAAATCGAGCCAAGCTCGGAAAAAAGTCCGAAACATTAGGCAGCCCCAACAGCTCCGTCATCTCCGAAACCGTCTCTCTAAACTCCGCTGCAAGACCATCCCTTTGCTCCCCTTCCACTGACCCACCCCACAACATGCTCGTAACCACGTTGAATACGGTCAAAAACCCCTGCTCTCCTACGTTCACCGCCGTCCCAGCTCGAGCATACAAGTGAGCCACCGTGTTTCTCACCTCTCTACGGCGGAGCTCGTAGACACTATCCAAAGTGGCGTTGCTTAACATCTTGACCACACAAACTTTCCTCAACATTCGCCACTTAGGTCCATATGGAGTCCAAACTATGTCGGAACCACCGTAGGACGCGGCTCTCCCGGCTTGGGGAACATCACGATTGGCAAACGTGACATCGTGGTCTTTCAACACTTCACGTACCACGGACGGTGAATTTATGATTATGCCGATTTTTCTGCCGAGCTGGAGCTTGACTATTGGGCCGTATTTTTGACCTAGTTGAGCGAAGTAGGTGTGAAGTTCGGGGTCGAGAAAGGGAAGGTTTCCGAGGAGTGGAACCCCGCGAGGACCCGGTGGGAGGGGGACGCGCAGCCGGGTGAGTCTTAGGTAGAGGAAGATTAGAAGAGCGGCGAGAAAGGTGAAGAAGAAGTGAGATTGGTCAAAGGAGAAAAAATTGGAGGTGGGATTTTCCATGGGGGAGTGTAGAAGGAAGAGAGTTGGGTAAAAAGTTATGTAGTTGTTGTTGAAGGCCGGCAGAAATAAAAAAGTGGTGGAGATGAGACAGATGAGGAATATATGGCTCTGCCCTGAGTTTCAGAAGGAATCACCAGTTTAGTCTCTTCAAAGGACAAGAAGAAGAAAGAAAAAAAATCAAAATCAAAATTTTGTCAAGTGGCCATTGTTCTTTACTTTTCTCTAATGGAGTTTTACATTTACAATATTATTTTGGTTTGGTTTGATCTTCCATCAATCACAATCCATTAAAATTATATAATAGTAATCAACACTTAATTGGTCCCGACAGATTCTTTTCAATATGAAAGATAATAATAAAAAACAAAAAACAAAAATGGGTGTCCATGTGGCATGTCTTTCTCTCTTATTTTTTTTTATTTTTTAAAAAGTGATTATTTTTAATTTTGTTCTTCTAAGGAACTAAGAAGCACATTGGCCTTATTACAATGGGTTGCCCCGCCCAAGTAGTGGTGTTTATCCACCTCTTAACTTTTTGTTTACATTTTTTTGATGTTTTCCCATCTTTTGTGTTTTTCTTTAGAGAATCTTAAATGTTTAGCTTTTGGTGTCTCCGGTTTGTGTTATTACGGGTGTAAGAATAGTAGGGTAATTGGATAACTCACACTATCCAACCTATATTATATGGGTTGAGTTAGATTGAAAAAAATGATTTTTTTTTTGTTGGGTTGAGTCTCGAGTTGGAGGGTTGAAAAATTCGATTCAATCCAACCCTTCCCGAATTAATATAGTGTATATATATTATTTATTTAATAAACATTTAAAAAAATTAGGTCTCCTCTCTCATTTGGCATTCCTCTCTTCTCAGTCGTCCTCCCTCACATGCCGCATCTCTTCTCTTCTCACATCTCCGACTCTCCTCCATTCCTCTTTCTCCATTTGTGTGTTTTCCTCTCTTCTCAATTCTCCACTTCGTGCCATCCGTCAGATCTGATCTTCGCAGTGATGGAAATGGTAGACATGCGCAGTGAAATAAAGATCGAATTTTACTTTAATTGCAACTAAACACTTTAGTGATTAACAAACATTAGAACCCTAAAATGAAACAAAAATAAGATTAATAAAAATCTTACCCTTGATGCTTTTCTATTGTTGTAATCTTGTCACGTATTTCAAACCGAGACTACCACTAGCGTTGACCCACTATTCTACGAACTTAAAACCGAGTTGGAGAAATAGAGAGAGATGAATTTAGGAGGATGAACTTGACTTTGAGAACTTGGGGGGAGAAAAGGAGTTTTGGTTTGATTTTGCAATTTAGGAGCATGAAGCCATTTGTTAATTACATGCAATGTATTTCCAAGGGTAATATGGTAATTTGACATTTAAAAAGTCAAAAGTCAACATTTTGACTTTTTACCATTTTATCCGTCTTGACTAATTTCGACCTCCCGAGTATGAATCCTCATTCATTTTTTCAAAATTCAAATCACGTTTGAATATAAAGTCGGTCAAAGTTTGAATTTTTAAAGTAAAAAGTCAACATTTTGATTTTTTACAACTTTGACCTTTTTCTAAATCACATTTAAACATGAAGCTCTATATTAAACTTATAACTAACGCCTATATCAAATATATTCATCGGTTTCTCTCTTTTTATCTAATTCGAATAATGCAAATTATTTCATAATAATGTTCTATGAGTTAGCAGGGGAAGCTAATGGACGTATAAATCATGAGCTCCAATGATCTAAGATTAACTGGCTAAACTCTTTAGACCGAGTTAATCAACATTCGTTAACTAACGGGTCATTCCAAGTCTCATAGTTGCACTCCCCTCACTATAGATATTTTTGTGTCCATGTAATATAACCATGATAAATAAGTTAATCCTTTACGGGTTGTTCATAATCTCGGTTGGGTCAATGTACCGTTTAACCCTCAAGATTATATCTTACTCCTTAAGTCCTACTGATCCACTATTGAACAATTGGTTTAAGGTACAACCACTAAACCAAATTCCTCTTGGGCCAACGAGAGGATGGAGCCCCTTGTTCAAGACTTAGATTCAGTCATTAAGGAAATAATCTATCTACTAACCTTAAAGCGGGTAGGAGTGAATTCCATCTTGCACCTTATGTCCCCAGCTATTCACACAATCTTACCCCTGAATTGGAAGGCTTATTGGGCCAGCACTAATGAGTTGTCCTCACCTATGCAGATCAAAAGATAATCTTGTGTAAACAAGAGGTCATAGTTAACTCAAGATTAATATTAAGTTACATTTGATATCTATAAACAAAATAGTTAGTGTTACAAAGTTATAGTTAACTGTGTTATAACTTAAAAAGTGACTATTTCACTATAAGAAAACGGAGCTTTCCTGAAGCCAGAAACGACACGCTGAAAGCAACGTCGGCGTTGCTCGACTTTCCTCAATGTTTGTGCTAAGGCGTTGCTAAATACCACTTTTCGCGACGTCTCAAAAACGAATGTCGCGAAAAGCTTACTCTTTATTTTATTGTTTCACTTTTCCTCGACGTACGTCCCGGACACTTCGCGGATAATCGAACGATCTGTTTTGGTCAAGGATTTCCGCGACGAACATCCCCTCTACGTCGCGGAACGTGTAATCTTTTCTGAGACGTCCATCCCGGACACGTCGCGGAAAGTCGAACGATTTGTTTTGGTCAAGAGTTTTCGTGACGCACATCACCTCCACGTCGCGAAAAGTGTACTCATTAATTTATTGTTTCACTTTTCTGCGACATCTGTCCCGGACACATCGCGGAAGGCCGAACGATTCGTTTTAGTCAAGAGTTTTCGCGACGTACGTCGTCTCCACGTCGCGGTACCTTCCTCGACGCAGTGTCCTCCGACCTCGTCGTAGGGCGAAATGTCATCGAAACAATTCGATTTTCTGCGACGCAGCGGTGACGCACGTCGCGGATAGTCGAACGTATTAATTTCATAATAAATTGTTTTAACACTTTCGGCGATATGGTTGTCCTTGAACGTCACCGAAAGGTAACAAAGAAAAATAACGTTTCACGTTTCCGCGACGGGTGTCAGTGGCACGTCGCGAAAAGTGAAACGTAATAAATTTGTTTTTAACTTTTCGCGACGTGGTTGTCTTTGAATGTCACGAAAAGTGAACATAACTTTCAATTTTCCGCGACAAGTGTCTGTGGCACGTCGCGAAAAATGAAACGATATTTATTATGTTTCCACTTTTCGCGACGCGCCTCTAACACACGTCGCGGAAAGGGAAAACGTAATAAATTCGTTTTTCCATTTTTCGCGATGTCAACATCTTCTACGTCACGGAAACGTGCTTTCCGCAACGTTTTTGAAGACGTCGCAGAAAGTCCCAGCTATTTCAACCCAGATTTCATTCGGAGGAGAAGATAATTGAGAAAGAAAGGGAGAAATCGAGAGAGAAGAAAGGGAGAAATCGAGAGAGAAAGTGAGAGAGTCGTTGCCGTTGCCGTCCACTGTCGCCGTTTTCAGAGACAAGTAGAACTCACTGAACTGCACGGTCGTCATGTAGATCGTGTCGAGTTATTCAAAGAAACTCACGTCAGTAGTAGTGACGAGTTCATTTCACCAGCTGCAGAGGATGCTTTCGTAAGTTTTAGAAAACTTTATGTTTGGTTATACTTTAATTATTCTATGTTTTCAAGTCTAATAATCTCTCAAACTTACAAGCTTCTGTTGTACAGAATCAGATGGCGGGTCTTCAGTCTCTGCCCGTCTCAGAGGGTTCTAAACCACTAACTCAGGACGAGATATGCGAAACAGTTTTGGGTAGACGATCGGGCTACTCAAAAGGTCTTGGTTGGGGCCCAAAACCCAGGTCTAGGACTGCCGGTTCATCTTCTTCCTCAAGTATGTATGACTACCAGATACACATAGCAGAGGTTAACGACCTCAAAGCGAGACTTGACAACACTAACTGGATGCTCGAAGAACAACGCCTAAGGGAGGAGGAGCGAGATCGACAAATTGCAGACCAAGCACGACAAATGGAAGAGATGAAGAAGATGCTCGAGGAGATGAGTCGTGCACAGAGAGGCCCGTGATCACTTGGGTAGGCACTTTTCAATATTTAATTTGTTTAACTTTCCATATGTGATATTCTAACAATACTTTCATGTTATTTGTAGGTTTGGCGTCCACTGCACGAGAGCATTAGATCTTAAGTTTTTATTTTATGTAATGTTTTGAATTATGTAATTAATTTATTGTATCGAACATATTTAATTAATCATTTGATTTCGTAATGAATAATACTTTTATTTCTATCAGTTTAATACAAATTTTATTACTTCGAGTAAACCAATGAATATATAATAATAAAAAAAATTAAAAAAAAAAAACCTTTTGCGACGCAGACGTCGCGGAAGGCTTATGCGACCCCGGCGTCGTAAAAGCTTTTCGCAACGTCTGCTCCGCTGAAGCCTTCAGCGACGTCTGCCCCGCGAAAGCCTTCCGCGACGTCTGAGCCGCTGAAACCTTCCGCGACGTCTGAGCCGTCGAAGCTTTCTACGACGTCTGCGCCGCCGAAGCTTTCCTCGACATTTGCGTCGCAAGAACTTTCCACGAAGTATTGGGACCGTGGGCGGGGGAAATATTTTGCGGCATGGCCGCGAGCGACGTCGCGAAAAGTATCCCTGACGAACTTTTGGCGACGTCGCTGCCAAAGTCGTGTGCGGCGTCGCAGTAGCTTTTTGCGACGTTATTTGTGTTTTCGGCGACGTTTCTGTGCGTCGGGGAAGAGCTGGTTTATTGTAGTGTTTCATGGTTCTAGGATCTTATATAAACTCTTTACATTGGATGCCCCCACTTTCATGTCTCTACATGAACGATTTAGGATCACATCGTTTATACTAACTACAAAGCGGGCCGCATCCATAATGTTCCCTAAATAAGGTGCCCAACCGTATTCGTATACTATAGACTATTTACGCTATATACTCGAACTTGATCCACTTTTATGTCTCTACATAAAATTCAAGTTTACTTAATAATAGTCTCGGGTCTTTAGTTTATTGGCTTTAAGACTATAGTATTAAAAACGACTTTATTGAATAGAATATAATTACAAATTACGAGTTTTAGGACATAAATTCCAACACGTAGTTCATTAGATCTAGTCTTCTCCCTTGCATCATCCGTCAGATCTGAAATCTCATCTTCGTAGTTCGTCCGACTCTTCACCGTCTCCTCCCTCTCCGGCCCTCTGTCAGATCTTAGTATCCTCCCTCTCCTCCTCGTCTGTCTCCCTCTTCAGTCTTCTTAGTCATCCGTCTTCTCCGCTATTAGAAATTAGAAACGAAAAAAAAAAATACAACCCGACAACCCAATCAGGTTGGTTCAAAACTTAATTTGGATTATTTGGGTTGACAACCCAAATAACCCAAAAATATGAGTTGGGTTAAGAATGTCTCTCAACCTAACCCGATTACACCTGTGGTATCATTGTTTCATTTGTTTTTTTGTTTTTCAACCGAGGATAACTTTTCTTTTCTCAATCAGTAAGGTTTATTTCTTTTTCTTTTTTTTCTTCATTCTTATTTTTTTTATTTTTCCTTTTTGTAAGAACTAAGTTCTTTAAGTTTTTTCTTTTCTGTTTTTGTCTTTTAAAATGTTTTTCATAAAAAATGAAAATAAAACTATTTACAAAACAGATTAAAAAAAAAAAAAACTTAAAAGGGTAATAGAGAGATAGATGAACTTTATAAGTAGATTATTTGTCAAATACATCATTTTTCAAGTTTATCACTTAGGTATATCCAACTTTTCGGGTAAACAAGTTTATGATTATATAAAATTGAGATTTGAAATGGTGGGATGATGAGTAGACAAAAGTTTAAATCACTACGTCGTTTTAGATCATCGTGTAAGTCTCGATTTGTATTTGAAATTTGAGAAGTTTAGAATTAGGAACAACAATGGCGGAAGAAAAGTCAATTTGTTCACTGATACAGAGTAGGGTCTGATAATCTAGGCGTGGGGATGAGAACAAGAGGCTTCTTCATCGTTAAAACAATCCCAAATTTCTCCTCAATTTCAATCTCTTCACCTTCTTCCAATTTCCAATCGAATGAATGCAAAAGCGTAGCAAGCAAATACATTACCATTCTTTCCCCCATGGCAATCCCAGGACACTTTCTTCTACCAGATCCAAATGGGAAATAACGAAAATCACTCCCACTGAAATCCAATTTACCATTCATAAACCTCTCTGGGTCGAACTCCAATGGATTCTCCCATTCATTGGGGTCTCGTTGAATGGCCCAGACGTTGACGAACACTCGAGAACCCTTTGGAATTGTGTAATTGGAGACGACGGTGGTGTCACTGGGGCAATGCGGCACTAGCAGCGGCAGAATTGGATGAAGACGCAATGTTTCTTTCATTATGGCTTTGAGATATGGCAAACTCTGTATATGGTATTCTTCAACAAGACTCTGTTCACCAACCACGGCACACAGTTCTTCCTTTGCTTTCTCTGCAACTTTTGGGTTCTTCATCATCTCCGCCATTGCGAATTCAATGGTGTTTGAGGATGTGTCTGTTCCACCAAACACCATATCCTGCTCCAAAACATTGTCCCCTACTTTAGATTCGATTCAAATATGTTTACAAGAATGTCGCAATTCTCCTCTACTATGAATCAACCATTTTGAAAAGTTGAATGTTTTTCATAAATCTTTTCGTTTTTTCATTTTCTTGTTTTTGCTTTCCAAAATGAAATTTATTTTCTTTTCTAATAATTAAAATTGTAATAAATAGAACATTTACAAAATATATTCACTTGGTAGATAAAAATTGTATTTCTAAAAAAAAAAATTAATTTACATAGTTTGTCAAATTTTTCTTATTATACTGAAGGGTATAAAATATAAAAAAATTTAAAATTTATCAATAATAGACATATAATTTAAAATTTTATTATATAAAGTAAATATTCTAAGTAATTTTGTCATTTATAATAAATTTAAAAAAATTATTTTTCAAGTTTTCAAAATTTTAAAAACATAAGTAAAAAAAAAAAGATTAAAAAGGAACAAGATGGGTGAAATTTAATTTTCTAAAATTAAAACTTAAAAAGCAAATGATAATGAAAGGATGGGTAAAGTACAAGTTGATTTAAGAAAATATATATGGACCACAACAATAAACCTATTAAACGATAAACTTCTTAACAACAAATATATATGGACCATGACAATAAAGATACTGAACCGGCCAAAGTAATTGCTAACTTTTAAGACTATATACACATCACATGTATATTTTGGACTTTTTTTCATAAAATAATTGATTGAATCAATAGTTTTTTATTTTTTTCCAAGACAAACACTAATTATTCATATATTATATCAAGTAAAGAAGATTGTTTAATTAATTATTAGGCATAGCTTATTTTCATATTACAATTTTCGTTAACAATATAACATTGAACAAAATAGGAACAATCCAATCGGCTGTTGAATATTTTTCGTGGTTAAAATAAATGTAGTTGGATAGAGCATTGAATACTATAATATATATAAAAGTTAAAAATTTCTAGATGATGGAAGGTGAAAATACATACCATTAGCAAGGCTTTGAGTTGAACCATTGTGAGAGGTGTTTGAGAATCGCTTTCATCTCTGACTTTTAATAAAAACTGCAAGAAATCATTTTTATTTCTACTTCCTTCTTCATTATTCGTCATTCTCAATCGTTCATCAATCAACTTTTCAAAAATAGTGTCCAATTTAGGGAGAAGCTTAAGCATTTTCTTCTCAATTCCTTGAAGATCCAAACAAGCCAAGCTTGGAAAAAAATCGGAAATATTAGGTTTACTTGCTAACTCAGTCATGGCCAAAACCATCTCTCGAAACACAACTGCAACTGCTGCCTTTTCTTCCCCTTCCATTGTCCCACCCCACAACATACTCGTAATCACGTTGAAAACGGTCAAAAAAGCTTGCTCTCCTATCTTTACCGTCGACTCAGCTTGCTGATACAAGTGGGCCACGGTGTTTCTAACCTCCCTACGACGGAGCTCATAAACCATGTCCAAACTAGCATTGCCAAGCAACTTTATTGTACAAACTTTTCTCAACATACGCCACTCAGGTCCGTATGGGGTCCAAGTTATGTCAAAACCGCCATATGTGGCAACTCGGCCCGCTTGAGGAACATCACGATTAGCAAACGTGATATCATGGTCCTTTAATATTTCACGTGCCACTGATGGTGAATTCACGATTATACCAATCTTTCCACCGAGTTGAAGCTTTACAATTGAGCCGTATTTTTGGCCCAACTCCATAAAGTAAGTGTGAAGATCTGGGTCTAGAAAAGGCAGGTTTCCAAGCAGCGGAACACCGCGAGGACCTGGTGGCAACTGCAAGCGAGGCTGCGAAAGTTTGACATAAAGAAAAATGAGTAGAAACCCGGCGAAGAGGGCAAGAAGAAAGCCGGTTTGGTTATTGGGATTATAGGAATTGAGAGTTTGAAGAAATTCCATACTGGATTGATAATGAAGAAAGAAAGAGAAGTTTGGATTAAAATTAAGACTTTGCCTAAGTTTAGTCTGTAGATTGTTAATATATAAATATAAAAATTAGAGTATGATATGATATGATTGAATTGAGTGTGTTGGTGTTTCACAATCAACTGTGAGCCCACGTTGATGACATCCTCATATATAAAATAGGCCGAGAAATGTTTGAAAACTCTTCTAAACAATCATTCAATAGATGTTCTAATTCATAATTATTTAATGTACTTTATATAACAATTTTCCCAACCATTATTAGAGTGGGAATCCTACGTTTAGGATGTGAATAGATGCCTTGTTTATTTAATTTAATTTTTATTTGTTTAGATTGCCTAGTCAAAAAGTTTGATCTTCACACATATAACAAATAAATTTAAAGTGTTGACATCTATAACCATATGTAACGAAAAATTGTAAATACAATAAAACTTTCCGTAGTCTATTAAATATAAAAGTTAACAAATTAAGAGGAAAAAATGTGGCAAATTACAATTTTGATTCGTTAAATTTAGATCAATTTGTTTCTATTTGATTTTTTTTAATCGAATACTTTTGTTCAGATAAACTTTTAATCAAACTATAATTCAGAGTTGGGTATCCTTTATCCAACTCAACACTGTTCATATTCGTTCTATCGCCCAAAGACAATCGTCGCAGTTTAAGGGCTTATCTTGTTCAAATTCAACCTCATGTCTCGGCCTATTCCTCAATTCCGTGATAATAATGTCAAAATCTTTCCACTAGACCTTCCCACGTAGTAATTTAAAGCTAATAACGTCCTCTTGTGTTCATCCAACTCAATCTCTATAAGCAAGATGTAATGGTAAATGAGTCGATTGAAAACCAACTTAACATCCAAGAAATGTCCAAACACGGTTTTCCTAAACATATACATATGCCTAGGTGTTCACTTGTTTTTAATGGTTGAGACGGTCTTCGCTAGGTGTGAATAAAAGCCATGTGCCAAACAAAAAACACCCATATAACAAAACAAAATAAGTAATTTGTCCTAAAATTCGAGCAATCTCAAGTCAAATCTCAATTGAGAATAACATGAATTAACAATGAAACTTGAGCAACATTGCACGAAGATGCCACGAGATAAGGGTTTTTATATGCATTTTGTGATGTATCTCGGCTCAATCTTGGGCGAAATCGTTCCCGAGATTACCCCACAAAATGCATATGAAAAGAAACAATTCTTGGTACTCATTCAACAAATCTCGAGGCAATTTCATCAATCTTGATCGAGATTTTTCATTTACACGAGCTCATATTGATGAAATTGTCGAGATTCATCAAAAGAAACCACCTGCATTAACTTAAAATTTAGTTATATATCCAACTATAATAGAAAACCAACTACACATTTTTCCATTGGCCTCAAATTTTACAAAAAAAAAAACACTATGACTGAACTCAAAATTTAGTCCTAAACTATGAAATCGTTCAAAGTAAATTACCTTCACATATTTAAGCTTAAGAATAACTTCTTGAAATTTAGGCGTGCAAAGGCCAGTCAAATCTCTTCAATTTTGGGAGCAAACATGTTTGGTCTTAGCCAAAATGAGCATAGGGTTTACGGTTTACAAATATAAAACGTTTAGGCTTTCAAGAGTATTTAGGTCATTTGAGAATATCCTTTATTTTGAAATTAAAAACAAAACTCAAAATCTCGGTACAAAGTTCGGCCAAGATGGACCAAGAAATGACGTTGAAACGATTTTTTAAATTTTGAGAAGAATCTCAATGTCAAGGTTGACTGAAATTGACTGAGAAAAATAATTTTTTGTTTTTTTTTTTAAATGTGCTACTTTTGGCTTTTGAAATGTTCACCGAAGTGTGGTACTTTTGTCAAATTTTGCATTTCACATAGGGGTGTAAGAATAACTCGACAACCTGAATAACTCAAACTAGCCAACACATATTATAAGAGTTGTGTTGGATTATTTTAAAATTTAGGTTGGGTCTGAGGTTTGAAAAATCTCATTCAGCCCAACCTAACCCGAATTAATGATATTATATATATTTATATTAAGTTTAATAAATAATACTTTGAATATTTTTTTTATTTAAGAAGTTTGGTTTATATTTGCCTCTTCCTAGGTACTAGATGTTTTAAAACTTTTTGTTAAGGATTATTGTATTAATGTTGTACTTTAGGGTAACGAATATAAGAAAGGGATAGTTGCAAATTTAGCAATTAGATTCAAAATAATTAAGTATATAACAACATTTTAAAAAATTTGCAAATATAGCAAAATTTGTCAAATTCTATAAATGATAGAAGTCTATCATCGATAGACTATATTGCAAATATTGGTCTATCACTGATATATACGAGTCTATGAACAATACAAGTCTATTAACGATAATTTTTCTATATTTGCAATTTTTAAAAAATGTACTACATCCTTAATTATTATTTTTAAAATAGTCATCCATTACAATTTTCCTATAAGAAATAGAAAAAAGTTATGCAATCAAATAAAACCCAACCCAATTGTCAATCCAATTAAGCTGAATTTTCGAATTGGTCCAATCCTAAAATATCTTAACCCTCACCCCCATCTTAAATTTCAACTCAAGACCACAAATTTATGATTTCCGAAAACAGAAATACGGATAATCATGCATGTGGAACACACACCACAGCTTTCTTCATCGACAAATACTTACTTTTTTTTTCTTCTTGGTTATTAAAAGCCCTTTAGAGTAAAGCATCTCTTTCTGTCTCAATTCCTTGTTGTTTCTCCATGGCACTCACCTCCAATTTCCTTCATTCTCTCGATTTCTTTGATCCCAGTAACAAAACCCACTTTCTTCTCACTCTCTTTGCCGGTTTTCTACTTCTTCTCTATGTCAAATTTTCACGGCGGTGCATCCACCTGCCACCGGGTCCCCCCGGCGTTCCTCTCCTCGGAAATCTGCCGTTTCTAGACCCTGAACTTCACTCTTACTTTACGGAGTTGAGCCGAAAGTACGGCCCAATTGTAAGGCTCCAATTGGGTGGAAAGATTGGTATAATCGTCAACTCATCCTCCCTTGCACGTGAGGTGTTAAAGGATCACGATATCACTTTCGCCAATCACGACGTTCCTCAGGCTGGTCGAGCCGCCACTTACGGCGGTTCTGACATAAGTTGGGCCCCCTACGGACCCGAATGGAGGATGTTGAGAAAAGTTTGTACGATCAAGATGCTTAGCAACGCCAGCTTGGACTCTGTATATGAGCTCCGCCGTAGAGAGGTTAGAAACACGGTGACTCATTTGTACAGGCGAGCTGGGTTGGCGGTGAACGTGGGAGAGCAGGGGTTTTTGACGATTTTCAACGTGGTTACGAGCATGTTGTGGGGTGGTTCAGTGGAAAGCGATCAAAGCAGGGATGACATTGCGGCTGAGTTTAGAGAGACGATTTCAGAAATAACTAAGCTTCTTGGTCAGCCCAATGTCTCTGACTTTTTTCCGAGTTTAGCTCGTTTTGATCTTCAAGGAATTGAGAAGCAGATGGTTAAGCATGTCCTGAAATTAGACACCACTTTTGAAAAGATGATTGATGAACGACTGAGAATGAAAGACGTTAATGAGAGTGTAAAGAAAAATGATTTCTTGCAGTTCTTATTAAAAGTCAAAGATGAAGGCGATTCCAAAACTCCTCTCACCATGGTTCAACTTAAAGGTTTACTAATGGTAAGAATTTTTGTTATACAAATTTGAGTATAGATATTAACAGGGGTTGATATTTTAAAGTATAATGAATGAAATTGTGATTGTGGGGCGCAGGATATGGTGACTGGTGGAACAGACACATCCTCAAACACAATTGAATTCGCAATGGGGGAAATGATGAAGAACCCAAAAATCCTAGAAAAAGCAAAGGAAGAACTCTGTGCTGTGGTTGGAGAACAGAGCATGATAGAAGAATCCCATATACAGAGTTTGCCATATCTTAAAGCCGTAATGAAAGAAACCTTGCGTCTCCATCCAATTCTGCCGCTACTAATTCCACACTGTCCCAGCGAGACCACCGTCGTCTCCAATTACACAATCCCAAAGGGCTCTAGAGTGTTTGTCAACGTCTGGGCAATCCAACGAGACCCTAATGAATGGGAAAATCCATTGGTGTTCGACCCAGAGAGGTTCTTGAATGGTAAATTCGATTTCAGTGGGAGTGATTTTCGTTATTTCCCATTCGGGTCCGGCAGAAGAAACTGTGCAGGGATAGCTATGGCGGAAAGAACTGTAATGTATTTGCTTGCTATGCTTTTGCATTCATTCGATTGGAAATTGGAAGAAGGTGAGAAGATTGAAGTAGAGGAGAAATTTGGGATTGTTTTAAAGATGAAGAAGCCTCTTGTTCTCATCCCAACGCCTAGACTATTAGACCCTACTCTGTATGAGTAAAAAAATTGGCTTTGCTTCCGCCATTGTTGTTCCTAACTTAAAGCTTGCAAATTATGTTTACTCTCGTATCAATACCCACAGGTGTATTATTAGATTATTGAAACTTAAAACTTTATAATAATTGTATTGACTAATTAATAGTAGTAGCATTATAAATAAAAGAACGTTAGCTTGTACAATATTAGTCGTGCTTATTATATGGATGATAAAGATGAATCCAATGGTTGAAGTTAGGATTGAGGTATGAACAAGCTACAACGCTCACTTCTACTTCAACTAAATCTGAAAGAGGCAATCCAGAAAGAAGAGGGTAATGCGTTGTGGTGGTTGAACAAGAGCGGTACTCTGCGGGGTCAGAGTTAGAAAGGGAACAGACAGAGGACGTAGTAACAGTTGCGGCCCTTGCGGGTTTTCTTCTTCTTGTCTTTTATGAAGGGAAAGTTAAATGAGATATTCAGTGGGTGATTTGGAAAAATTGGTGGTTTTAAAAAATTTGAAGAAAAACAGGTACTTTCACAACTATTTTGATAAAAATGATGATTTTTTTTTTTTTAATTTGCTTTTTATTCTTCAATCATATATATATATATATATAATTGGTTTATTATTAATTCATATCCTATCTTTCAATTTATCTTCCGTTACATTTCTTTTCAATGTCCATAATAATAATAATAATAATAAACTTAAAAATAATAATTTATATAAAATGGGACCCACTTGACGTAATGACAAAAATTTCACTCATTTTGCTAAAATAGTTTTGAGAGCACATTTTTTTTCAATTTCTTTTTAAAATAGATTTTTTTTTAAAAATAGTAGATTTTAGAAAATATTTACAACATATACCAAATTCTATCACTGATAGTCATTGATATGCTATAGTGATAGAAGACTATCAGTGATAAAATCTAAAATTTTGCTATAGTTTATAAATATTTTAATTTATTTTACTATTTTTAAAAATGCCCCTTTGAAATAACCATTTTTTCCAAATCACCCCACTTCAGCCAATATATTCCCATAATAATTGGGTCATCTTCTTTCATACTTAGAAGAAAATAATAATAATAAATTTTTCCCATAATAATTTCTCACTCGATCTAAATTTAGCTTCACGCTCCACCCAATTGTTCCAAGTAAAATAATTTTGGAAAAAAGGTAACAATAAATTTTTTTTTCTATGGTACAAATTATAATTAAAAACTTTTGTTGACAGAAAAAAAAAAAAACAAAATTTGGTCAAGGGATTTACTCAAGTTTTGACTTTCTTCAAAACCTAAAAGTTGATGGTCTTATATAGAAAACACTTAGGGTGTTTGACAACCTAAGTAATTTGGAGAATTGGATCGGTTGGTTAAAAAAAGAATACTAACCATTTGGTTCACCAATAATTAAATAGATTTATTAGTATTCATGTTTATTCTATTTTTTTTTTAAATGAACAAGAAAAAACAAAAATTTATTTTATAACTATTTTTAAGGAAGATGTGACACATATGAAATATATATATATATATATATAAAAGTTATTATCAAAAGTTTTAATAGAGAGAGATTTAATGTGCCTGGTAAATCAATTTGAACCGTGGGTCAATCCAAACCAACTTGCTACGATTCAGTTTGGGTCGATTTTTATTAGAATCTAAAAAGGATCGAGTCGAATTGATCAGTTTGGTTCGATTTTGGTTTATTTGAATAACCTAAGCAAGAAATTAGGGTTTCATACATCTCTTTCTCATAGATTTTTCCTTTTGTTTACTTGCCAACCCAGGTCACACATCCAATCTCTCTCTCTATCTCTCTATTTCTCTCACGTCCCCTTTCTCCATATCGTTCTTTCTCGCACATCTCTCACATCCTCTCTCTTTCTCAACAACAATCAACAATAGTGAGCCTCTCCTTCGACCCACAAACTTTGACAAAAACCGCTTCAACTATTGCTCCAACCTCAACGATGTGACCCACTCCATGAACACAACAAGAGCTTCTTTCATTGTCATTGTATTATATATATCTAGTAATATACAAATCAAGTTTAACCCAATTTAACCCAAAGTAGTCAATTCAAGTTGATATTGTCCATACATACTCAACTCGGAGTAAAGATGGATCAGACTTAAAGAAAATCCAACCCAATCAACTCATTTACTTCTAATAAAAGTGTTACCTATTACAATTGCATTTTAATTTAGATAATTACAATGAGTAGCAATTTTAGGAATAATAATTAAGTCAATAGTAATATTTTTTGAAAAAATTGCAAATATAGCAAAGTCTATCAGACTTCTATCGTTGATAAACTCTTATGATTTATCATTAATAAACTTGGATAGATTTTACTATATTTATATTTTTTAAAAAAGTATGAATTTAATTACTGTATGTGCAATTAACTCTTTAAGTTTTAAGCCCATGACAATTATCAAACCTAATTTATAGTTAAGACCATATTAGATAGAAATTCAAGCTTAGGCCAAGGCCCAAGCGAATCCATACATTGAGATTTGGACCGAGTCAGCCCAAACTTTGAAAGCTAATCGTCTAAGCCATCGCTCCTTGAACTTGAGAAATTGTAATATTTATTACCTAAATAAATACATATAGGGACGAAAAATACCCAACATATTTATTTAAGAAAAATACTCATCACACAATTAAGTCTTATTCTAATTGTGATTAGACCATAATACTCAAACTTGAGGTATTTTACTTCAACTACTTAAAACATTTACTTTCCACTAAAATATTATGGGTTTAAATTTTCTATAAACCAAGTTTTTAACTCAAAATATATAAAGTCCCATGATAGCATTTGCGTTACAAGGTATATAAATTAGGTGTCTAATACACGCAAATTTGTTATTTTGTTATTTTTTATTAGTGGTAATTTTAGAAATAATAATTAAGTATATAATAATATTTTTTAAAAAATGCAAATATAAAAAAATTTATATTAAATTCGAAGTTGGATTGACAACATTCCCCTGCACGCTTAACTTTAAAATTCCTATAATCGAGTCACCGAAAATGAAGGTGCACCTTGTTAGTATAAGTATTAACTTTTATTTCTTTTAAGTCTTTCTTAACCTTACGTTTATGTCCTTATGATTCCTCTCACTCAGATGTGATACTAGTTCATACATGTCCATTTCTAAGCTCGGAGCGTTACAGTCTATTAGTGATAGACCAATATTTGCAACATGGTCCATCAATAATAGACTTCTATCATTGAATAGACTTGGACAAATTTTGTTATATGTACAATTTTTTTTAAATGTTGTTATATACTTAATTATTTTGAATCTAATTACTATATTTATAATTATCCTTCCTTTTCTTTTTAAGAGTCTAAAAAGTTCCATAGTTTTCTTGCTTTTCAAAAAAGTGATTAAATAGGCCCATTTGCTTAATCAAAGAACATGGAGCCATTTCATATATTTTAAACCATAACCCAATTTCAATTATTAATGAACATTCCACTTGCTAATTAACAATTATCCTCTTTTTTTTTTTCTTTTTTTTTTTTTTTTTTGCTTACGCCACACCATTTTAATTAGCACTTAAGAGAGAATCTTAGTTGAGGTGTCCACCAATCGAAGTCATAAAAAAAACTTTTGGCATGTTTCCCTCTTTAATAAAAAAAAAATGATCTTTTTCATTTGTTAAAAAAAATGTTTATAATATGGTCCCAACTTAATTTTACAAATATTTAACTCTAATACGTTGGTGAATTAATTATGTTATCTTTAAAAACCTTTTTGGTTTATTTTAAAGAAATGCTATGTTTGTTTTTGTTGCATCGATGTAAGAATATCCAACTTCTTTAAACAATTAGTCATACGTTTACATCTTTGTGTCATATACAATAATAATTAAGCAAATAAATAATTTTAATAATTATGGGTACTTTTTAGGTAGGGTTTGATGAAGATTTTAGAATATAGAAAAGAGAGGGAGAAATTGGAATTATAAAATTGTTGAATGTCCAATAAAGTTATTGGTGATGTGAAAAAAATGATAAGAAAGTAAAAATAATAGAACAATATGAATATTTAATATTAAAAACTTTGGAAAATAAGAGATGGAAGTTAGGAAACTGATGTATAATTATATTTCGTGACTAAAGGGGAGACATATGGGTATTTCATGAATATTCATTTCTAGAAAGTTTTTAAAAAGCTTTAATTTAATTTCTTTTTTATTTTTAAATTTAAAATATATTATAAGAAAATACACTCAAAATTATTTTTAAAAAAACGAACGTGTTGATAATTAATAATTACAATTGACGTGACAATTTATGTTTTAATTAAAAGCTTAAAACTCTTATGGAACATATATTGCTCTAATTATATTAAAAAATTAATAATCGTTTGTAACTATTTACTTTGTTCTAAAATATAACATTAGAATCATTTACACAGTCATAATTATTATATTGTCTTTGTTTCAATTTACATAACTAACGCTATAAATTATCATACCCTATATATTAGTTATCGTCACATCAATTTTCATTCAATAGATTTTCAAATGTTATATAAATTTTAAGCGGAGAATGAAAGAAAAAATTAATAATAAACACAAAAATTGTTCATTCTTACTTGTGGGCCGTCTCTCATGAACACACTTATATGAGATTAGTGTCTTTTTAAGCAATCATTCTAAAAGCCAAATTGGTTTAGAGCTCATCTTGCCAAACGTCCAACTTTAGTTAGTAACTCATTATTGCTTTATATAATGAAAAATCAAATTTTTTACTGTTCGTATTATCAACGTTCCACTAAAAATATGAGGGAACACACACTTAGAAATAGAAAATCGAACTTTCTTTCATCAAGTTCACCATTATCGTAGCACAATAATGATTCCATCAATAAAAATAATCTATTGCTCTTTGATTCTAACCCTAAGGAACAATATTATATTAAAAAGAACAATTTTTTTTAAGAAAAAGCAGAAGTGCACGTAAGAAAGATAAACAAAAAGCAGCATAGGCATTAACATAACTTTGTTGATTATATATATTCAAATAGATTTTAAAAATTAAGTTAAATTGCAACTTTGTCTGTTTGGACAAAGAAAAAGATCATTCAAATTTAGTTTGAAAAACTCGTTTCAAATAGTTAAGTATAAATTTAGTTTGTATGATTGAGAATGGTATTATCCAATCTATATATGAGAGAACTAAATTCTAATTAACTTTCTCACAAGTCAAGAGGATCAAATTTAGAAAAAATTGGTAAGAAACATTTGGTGGCCAATTTATATAATGAAACAAAGAAAAAAATGAGAACAATATATATAATTTATGTGTACAAAGAGTGTGAAGATTGATTTAGACAAGAACACAAGAAAAGTAATGAAAAACCTTATCCATTAATTTGTGTGTGTCTATAGCTCTGATCATTTTATTAATTATTGGGAGAATAAATACAAAGGTTTTACAAGGGAGTTTAATTTGAAAGTGCTACTAAGAGACAAAAATACATAAATAAAAGCATATGCATGGGTGGCTCTCTCTACACACTTTACAGAAACTTACAATGTTTGTTGAAACATAAAAACAATATCACATGTTAATGACTCATGTTTTGATGTCACTTTTGTTCTTTTCTTATGAAATCATGTTTTGGTTCATGTTTTCAAAACCCAATAACTTAGCTTCAACCTCCAAAACCCCTCCCCTCATAATCTATTCTTAATAAAGTACCCAAGAATAAACACATTAACCCTTTTCATGTACATGGTACTTTGTAACATGTCCATATTAAATACATCATTTTTTTTTTCATTGAAAAAAAAAGGAAGTTTTTAATCTTGACTATGATTTTTTGTTTGTCTTTGCTGCCCCTTTCTCTCTTTTTCTAGTGCTTCCCTTCCATTTCTGTTGTGTTGATGGCTTTTATTTCAAAATCATTAAAACAGTCAAACCCAAAATCATGGATGCCAAAATCTTCACAATCAAGAAGCCAAGAGCAATTCTCTTCCCACAAAAAATTGGCTCCATTTGAAATGGGTTGGTTATTGTTCCAAAGTGCTTCTTCATCAATCCAGAAAGAAGTGTTTGTTATGAAAGAGGATTCATTGTTGTTGTTGCTGCTGCTGAGGTTGTTATCTAGAAGAAAGGACGACTCATCAGTGGTGACAGAGCTGCTATTCTCCATCGTCGGCGGGGAGCTCGAGCTGTCCAAAACGGTGTTGTTTTCGGTCTTGGTGTTTGAGGATTGGTTTTTCTCATTCTCTGATTGCTTTTGGATGGGTTCGTGGGTAACTGGATCGATTCCCATCTTGATAAGCTTCTTCTTTATGTGTGTGTTCCAGTGGTTCTTTATCTCATTATCAGTTCTTCCCGGTAATCTAGCTGCAATCTTCGACCATCTGAAACCATCGATTATGTAATCCTCATTAATATTAAAATCGAAATAATTAAAATTATAAATAACAAAACGATTTTAA
This sequence comes from Cucumis hystrix, assembly GCA_025688845.1. Classification (NCBI taxonomy): domain Eukaryota; kingdom Viridiplantae; phylum Streptophyta; class Magnoliopsida; order Cucurbitales; family Cucurbitaceae; genus Cucumis; species Cucumis hystrix. Next base: position 13,527,475 of record CM046891.1, on the reverse strand, counting down.
ATATAAACAAGAAATTATTCAAAAAGACTACTACAATGCAACTCATTATTTTGAAGAGTTAAATGTATAAGAGAGAAACTGTACAATACTATCTCAAATCCTTACATATTAACAACCATGAAAAATAATTCATAGTTGGTTGCTAGAGTTAGTTGTCGTAAGCTTTTTCAACCTAGACTCCACAATATCAAACATCAAAATGTATAGACATATAGTGCAAGCTAGTATCGTTGAGATAACGATTCTTTTCTTTTAAAAAATTAAGAAAAGATATAAAAAGAAATGAAATTATCATAGTGTGATAGAGTTACAATGACATCGTTATCGTGTGATAGAGTTATAAGACTTGAGTTTTCAAAAATGGTTGCAAATTAGCTAGCAACCAAATATTAGTCTATGCAGATTTATTTAAAAGCTATATTATACAGCCAGGTTGTGATGGTGTAACTGAATATTTTTAGATAATAAAAATGAAAATAAGAAAATACCTAAAATTATTGGTAGTCTTGTAGGTAAGATATGTAGAAAGAAAGGAAACTCCACTTGTCTTAAACTAAAAAAAGCAGATTTAAAAGATTAAAAAAACAAGGTGCTCTTTTCATAATAATAATAATTTTAAAAAATTAATTTCTATATTGAAAAGTTATTCTTTTATATATAAAAAATTAAAATTATATGGCTTTGCTACTGTCTTTGAAAACTTTCTGGCTCCACTTTCTTCCATAGAGAAAATATTTGTTACCTAACATAATTAAGTTTTTGTAAATAAACAAAAAGGTATTGTTTCCAAAAATGTTTCTTCAAACTCTTTGAAACCCCACTTTAACTCACGCCAGGACTTTGAAACAAAAATGAATAGGAAACGACAGAAAAAGAAAACTAAAATGAAAACTATACATTGAATACATCATTAATATACAAATTTAGAAATAATAACCTGACGTTATGCTTCTCTCAATTTGAATCAATGCTACCTTAATATCGAAGTTTTGTCTTTAATTTCTTTCCTACACATTACTTGAAAATGTGCAACTCATCTTCTTTATCAAACTTAAAATTCAAGAAAAGAATCTTTAATCAAAAAGGGTATTAAAAAAAATCAAAACTTTATCCAAAAAAAAAATGAATTAAAATATAATGATAAACCCTCCCAACCTATTTCCAAGACGAGCATGAAGATCAATCACCAATTGCTCCTCAGTATCAGTGAGAAGGCCTCTTTTAAGGTCAGGACGGAGATAATTAGTCCAACGAAGACGGCAGCTTTTACCGCAGCGGCGGAGGCCAGCGAGCTTAGGAACAGCCCGCCAACAGCACTGACCATTAGTGAGTATGAAGTTGATGAGTTTCTTGTCTTCATCAGCAGTCCAAGGGCCTTTTTTAACGCCAAGTTTGTCGCAGCAAGGTTGTCTGCCCATTTGGATGGTTGAGGCTTTTCTTAATTCACAAACACAGTTGGTGGGCGATTTAAGTTGAAAGCCAAAACGCAAAGGGGTTTAGAAGATGGGAGAATTACCCCAAAAGCATGAAAAGGCTAACACAGTTTTATATAGGAAAAAGGTTTTTTTCTTTTTTCTTTTTCTTAAATTTTTTTTCTTTCCTGTTTGTGGTTTGTGTTTGTTCTAAGGCTTTTACGTTGGAACAGCTTAATATATACTACAAAAAATGCACACGCATGAAAGGAAGAAGATTTTGGGGTCCACCATTTTTGGCATTGAAAAGGACTTAGGACCTACAATATATATGGTAGTGTTCTCATGCGGTTTGTTCTACAAAATGGACATCCCATGACCCAATACCATGCTTACACATCTAAAATCAATAAATAAATAAGTCTCCCTTTCTTTTAAAAAAAAAATTTGTTTAATCCCCTCGTGTTTTTAACTCTAGTTTATTTTGGCCGGATTAAAATGGTTAAGTTTTAAAAGTATAAGGATGAAAATGATCAGTATAGAGACTCGGAATAGAATGAAAACAAAGGTATGCAAATCAAAATAGTATTTAAAACTTGGTATATGTAATTTTATAAATGTAGTTTGACTGAAAGTTTGCGATAGTTTCAACATGGTTAAATTTCACGAATTGTTAACATTTACTCACTCAAAACTTCATTTGTTATATCCTAACTTAACTTGAAAATTAATACACTCATTGAAGGGAATGTTTAGGCCACAAGACATAAAGTTAGTGAATATATGATAATACGGGGTTTTCATCTCAAAATCAATTTGCAATGAGTTAGTAGCTAGTAACTCATCTATCTTATAAGAAGTGTGAATTAGGTTAAATCAAAGAAGATTTTTCAACGTAGCATTCTCACCATCTCAACAGTGAATTGGGTTATTGTAAGTTCACTCTATACTTTGACACATTCCAAGTATTAAAATAGTTGTTATTTTCAACTATTATAACCTACCATTAACTAAATATTATCTTTTATTTTAAATTTTTTTGTTGTTGTATAGTATTTACAATTTCTAAACAAATTAATTAAAATAATTTGTTATTTAAACACATAAACTACAAGAATCAACTCAGCGTCTTGAACGTTTATTTTTCAAATTAAAAATGGTATAACTATTGTAATTAGATTAATTATACCCAAATAGTAATTCTTTAATTTTAAAAAGGAAAGAAAATAGGGGTTTTTGGTTATTGAACTTTTACTCCACCACATAAGCCATATACATCACTCATTTCGTCATCTCTACGTTTACGTGTCCTTTGTGGAAAGTAGGGGAGATTAATATGGTGTTGCCATTTGCCATTGAAGGGACCCCTACTTACCCTAATTCTCTTCCAATTATAATATTCATCAATTCATACCTCTTTCATTAATGGCCACGTATACGTCGATATATTATACTCACCAGACTATATACACCGACCGATTTAACATAGACTAAGAAATATTATAGATTCGCTAGCTAGTGGGTTTTTTGAAGACTAATTTACTATACAAAGTCAATTTTATACGATATATACACACAGACGTTCTAGTTTCTTTTAAATTGAAATTTAAACGTTATTTTTTACATTTTTTTTTATAGATTATGCAACGTTAAATCAGTGTCTATAATACTGTTAATGTCTTCTCTTCAATTGCTTTTTCTTCTTCGGTAGTGAAGCTGATGCCCAAAGTCTTTGATCAAATTATTATGTAAAATCCTTCTATTATTTACCTTTTTTTCTTTTCTAGGTTTCTGTTCATAATTTCGTAATGGGAAATCATGTGAGAGTCTGGACGGAAAGAGAGGTTTCCACTAAGAAAATATCACAAAATTAGAAAACGAATTATAAGAAAGGTGAACATATATCATTATGATAAATTCCATAAGTCATTATTGTCTCCTCAATTCTTTTCTATGCCTCTCTTTTATCTTAAATTGTTGGTATTTGAAAATGAAAAAACTTGAGTGTTCTTTTGGATGCGTCTATATCATATTGCATCTCAAATGTGGTTTAATATTATACTGGCACGTGACATTCTTATTCTTTACAAACAATTATTTTTTTCCAATTACTTTCTTGTGTGGTAAGAGAAGTGAGAAGTACAGAAGATAGTATAATCTAAATTGCACCTAATAATTGTTTTTCCAAAGAAAAATATCTATAGTTTTTTTTTTTAAATATTTTTGATAGAATCGCTTCTAACGTCTATCAAACCATATATTATTATCTAATTATTCACGAACATAATTGCTGGATTTTACAATCCATATAATTGTACTTAACTTGCACCTGGCATTTTTGGAAGTTAATCTTACCGTCAAATTTCTTCATATCAATATTTATTAGGTTAGTAGAGAGCTACATACATTTGCTTTCACTCTTAGGACAAATGGTGAACAACTTACATTATTTATAAGTTAATGTAGCATGTTTTAAGAAAAAAATTATTTTGATGTGGAAATTTAATTTAGTCGATATAATATTACAACCACAAAACATAATAACAATAAAAAAATAAAAAAAAAGCAAGAATCTACCCAAATCTAAAACTCTAATACTATGTATTGAAAAATAACATGAATTCTTACATCTTTATTCGACATTTGAAAGTTTTGCCCTGATACCCTTCCAATATCCTTTCAAGTAGTGAATTAAGTTCATAAAAAATCTATTAATGACAAACTCATAAATTAGTTTTAAAAAAATAGGGGAATGGAGGAGTAGAATAGAACACCATATGTAGTATTTAAAAAGGAAATTTCTAGACATATTATCGGAATTAACCTAATTTAATTTAACCCTCCTAATTCATTTTTAGCTTCTGCTTCTCCCCAATATATCTTTTATAAATACTTAACCTTCTTCTACAAATGTGTTTGATCACATTTTAAATATTCGAAAAAGCATTTTATTTTTTTCAAACTTTTCAAAAGCCACTTTTAAAAAGTGATAAATTAAATCAATAATGACGGGAAGAAAAAAATGTGTAGCATACGTTGTTAAATAGACAGCTATAATTTTTTTTGTTAAACCCTTTGACTTATTTCGTTTTTTTTAATTATGCTGGTTTGTTTTGTGAATAATGATTAACTGCAGCAACAAAATTTAGGGTAAGTTTGGCTCGAGTTTCTTTCAACTTTACATTATATATATATATATATGACTTTGTAGTAATATTATTAGTTGGTCTAGTGATAAATATGTCTTCCAACTTTCTCTTTTACATTTTTAATCTAAATTATTTTTTCTAGACTCTAAAGACTAAAATTTTCGTTTATAAGCTTAATGTTTAGAAATCAGAAATGCAAATAGTTATCAACAGTGTCTTAATTTTTTAAATTTGAGCTTTTTTTCTACTGCATTGTATCATCATTTTCATATTTTCTAACTAAATACTTGTATTAGAAACAAAATTATTATAAATGATAAAATCTTTAAAAATATTTACCAAATATAACAAAATTTCAAATTCTATAGTAGTTCGTATTAATAGATATGATAGTCTATCCGTGCTAAGTTTGAAATTTTGCAATAAAAAAAAGTTTAAATAATAATCAAACAATTAAGTTTAAACTATTTCATTCTAATTTAAAGTAGGCTAATAAGTGGATTTCGTGTGGTTTGCTAATATATTGATTTCGTGCAAGATTTAAGATATGACACACACATATATATATATATATTATATTGAACCCTTAATTTAAGAGATAATCTTTGAATTCATTTAATTTACTACCAAAGCATCTAAGAACTTATGACCACACATTCAAATATTCTTCCATGTTCACTATCTCTAAGAAATCAAGTGTTGCATATAGACCAAGCATTCAAAAAGGGAAAATGAAACAAAAATGTACACTTCAAAAAAGTCAAGTTTCAAAATCTTCCCGATCATTAAAGTTATATATAATGTAACAAGAAGTATTTTTATTAATAATGTCTTCCATCGATCCCTCTTTTGTACAATTAAAAATAAAATAAATCAATTCGACTCAAATTTTGATCAACAAGTCGTAAGTATAGTTGAGTGTATATATAGTTAAAATATATATCGGTCCACTAAATCTATGTACACTGAAAGATTGTATCATATCATAGGTTCGTATCACATTTCTTTAGACCAATATGCATGATTTGGGTCCAAGATGATTCATCAAACTTTAGGTTGAATGGTTCATTATGGTTTGTAATATGAGCCAACTTGACATATTAAGAGCTTAAAAGAGATCTCCTCATCAAGGTATTATACTTCTACCAATACATAATACTAATGTATATATACTTGCGTAGGTAGCATTGTCTTTTACTTAAAAATACACACAAAACACACATATTTATCTATGTTTATTTCATACAAACTCTTTACGATCCAATTTGAGAAACCTTGTGACGTGCCCACATTATATCTTTAAGTGAGGAGTTAAAACATAACATAAAAGTCTATACGGTGGCTATAAAAAGAGATTTTTTAAGTTTAGGGTTCTTTCCATTTTCCTATTTTTTCAACTCTTGAAAAAAAAATTCAAATAAAAATGTACACATGTCTTTTTTCTCTTTCTTTATTTTAACATTAATTTAATCTTCACCTCAAATCATAATAGGGCACAAAAACCATATGGGTGGTTGAATATATAGATCTCCACTTTTGTTGGGTTTTGACTTGTGTCTCTTGATTTAGGTTGGTGGATATGAACATCGACCTTTTACCCTACAAGTCTTCATAATCTTGACGACAGAAAGGTAGAAGCTTTGAAAAGAAACTATGATTAAGAAGAAAAATATAAAAAACTTAGAGAATACGGAAAATATATATCTACGATTACACTTTAAGCATTTAAGTTCGTGTTGTTTTAGTATTTTTATAAACAAGATAGAGAATTCAAATAGTCATTTTCTTGACATAATTTGAGACAAGATATTGATAACCCATTCAAATGCCAAGTGTCCAAAGAGGAAAACAAAAATAACATATATAAAATTACTTTGAAGACACTACAAAACAAAAACCATTTGACTAGGTATAGATTACTATTATTATTTTTTTTAAAATACACGATTTTGCTTTGTAGTTCAACAACATAAACATAAACACAACACTTGCTATGTTCCTACGGTGTCCCATCTGTCATAACTATGCAAAATCAACCACGTAAGAGTTTTGAGTATTTGGTTTTTTTTTTTTTCTTTTTCCAAAACATTTGATGTTCTTCATATAATAATGTGTTTTTAAGGATATGGATAAGGTGAATGTTGCAATTGTAAGTTAGGGTTTTGTCGATGGGGAAGGTAGCTTAGGAAAGCATTTATTAATTGCTTCTATGACTTGAGGCCGATGTTGAATTTTTAGCATTTCAGTTATTCCATGGTTTTGTGTTTATCATCTACTTCATTTACCATCATCTATACTTCTGATACAGAAAATATATACATTTTTATAGTTTATCTTGTATATTGTAATTAAATTTTAAAATGTTACCCTTCAAATTCAAGATTTACACTTTTAATTACTATTTTCTCAATTCAAAATCATTTTAATTTTTTGATATTAATGTTACTAATTAGTTTAAAAAATTGTAATTAATTAAGTTTCATTAACTATTTGTATTAAAATTCATTTTAAATTTTTATTTTATATTTATTTTTAATGAATCGATAGACAAAACTTTAACGACTGGAAAAATTAAGATTAAAATGAAATCTTTGAATCAAATTGAAACAAAATTAAAATATCAAAGATAAAATTGAATTATAACATTTTAAAAATTAGATTAAATTGAAGTTAAACTCAAAATACAGGGAGTAATATTAATAAAACTTTAAACATAGAAATTAAATCCAAAATCAAAGAAAAAAAATAATTTACTATTTAATAAATCTTAAATAAGTGCTCCCAATTTTTTTTTATCCAAATTGGTTAATTATTAATAATAAGTTTCATGCGGAAAAAATACAATACTCAAATATATGTTTAAATTGTCAAAATAAGTAAATATAGATTTAAGACATGAACCATAGACTACTAACCAATTAAATTTAAAATTTATTGAGAACTAGAATAGTAAACTAAATTAGTTTTTTTAAAAATCATGACCAATATCTATTTTCGTTCAACTCAATAAACCGTGTATGTACCTAAAGATAAAAGGCTGTTATGGGTTCAAATACCTAAATTGTACTTCAAAATATATATTGACCAAATAAATTTTTGCTAACATCACATCTTCATCTTCTATTATAGTAAAGTGAGCTTATTATAAAGATTAATTTTGTCTTTTTAGAGAAAGTTATCTTCTCTGATATGAAGTGCCTAGAGCACTAAGTTAGTATATTAACATTTTTCTTTATTAACTTTAAGTCTATTTTTATTATTTCAATTTCGAATTTCATTTTTTTTAATTAGTTAACTAAGGGTAATTCTTTTTTAATTCGTTAACTGTGACGAGTCTAGAAAATTTAAAACGAATGCATATAAATAAAATAAAAAACTTGAAAGAATAAATAAATAAAATTTACCGTACAAGTTATGAGAATATGTTAAAAAAGAAGCAAAAAAAAATTCAAAAAAATTAAAAAACTAAAAAAATTTAAGTTTAAATTTTATAAAAATAAAAAATATTAAACGGCAGAGTAACCACTCACATATTTACAAGTATTTAAAATTAAATAGTTTTCTTTATGTATATTATATAAAAACGATGAAGTTGAAAGGGCTTTCAGCATATATTAAATCTGTCAGTTCCAAACAAGTTTTTTGGATTGAAATTTGGAATTAATATTTTCTTTGTGTTGATGACGAAGATTCATCACCAAATTTTCAATTCTCAATCTAAGGGTGATAGCTTGAGCATTCCGCTGGTAAATATAATCATCATTTTTGTGGAGTGTTGAAACCTTAAGTAGAGGATTAGTTATTCTTAATTATCTCCTAGTCTAATTCGATCAAACGTATAATTCAATTATGATTTTTTCCTTTGGATTGTTGTCAAATTGATCCAGAGATTTAGAATTTGATATTCAATTCGGTTTCTAATTTTCAAACCCTAAGATTTTCATATCAATCTCTACGTAAACATTTCGTTCAGAGATCTTTATCAAACTTGTAATGTTTTTCATTCTGCATACTTAACATCCTATATTTTTATTGAAGACCTTCTTTCTTTAAACCTTAGTTAGAACCACCATAACTACTTAACCTTTTAGAAATTATATTATTATTGTTTGGTCTTCCCTCCAAGCACTTGTATAGCCTAATTTGTTTCCAACACATTTTTTATTACGGCTAAAGTTATCTTTCAATCAAGTAATTTCTCCACATCAAACTTTATATTGGGTACTCGATCAAAGTTGTATTTGCTTCTTTTCTAACAAACTTGCAAATAGTAAACAACAAACATTATTCACAATACCATAACCCGTTTCAAAAAAAAAAAAAAAACTGACGTTGAAGTTCAAACGATATCGCAACCACAAATATTATAATGTTAAATAAATTCAAGAAATGCTAAACCTAGAACTTTGGAACCCCTTGTTTTAAGGGAAAAAAAACCTCAGTACAATTACCATAGTATAAAAGCAAAAGTAAAAAAAGTAGAGAAATTAAAAGAAAACAATTTAAATAGGAAAGGTCTCTTTAAATCGGAAAAAAACTCTTCATAAAAAAAAAAATTAATCATATAAAATAATAATTATTCTCTATGCTCCTTTATGCTACTTATTACAAGAATACTCTCTCAAAGTTTTTTTTTTTTAACCCACACACTTTATCTCTCAAAATTTCACTTTAAAATTCTAATTTTCTTATAGAAAATGCATTTACAGAAATATTTGAATTTTTATCAATATCCATATTGTCTTACTTATGCGAAGATGGTAAAGACAATATGAATGAGTTAGAAGCATAAATTTCTCAAACTAAAAATTAAAATGCCTAATTGTAATATAGGTTTTATTGAATATTTCATGAACAAATAGATTTATATTTTTTCTTAAATGATTAATGCAAAATCCAAATTTTTTATACAATAAAATAATGAACGAAAAGAATATACTTCATTGATATATAATTGTAACTTTACATTTGATATAGCTGAAACATTCTAATTTAGGGTTTCATTTCAAAATTCTATAGACCAACTTGTACGTTTAGTTTAATTCTGTATGTATTTTTTTTTATGGCTGCTAATTGCTTTAGATATTGGAAAATAAGAAGTACAACCTACAAGTACGAGCACATAATTTATTATTTTACAACATACCCATATCTATAAATAACATTTTATGATTAAAAATTAATTATAATTAATTAATTTGAGAAAATAAATAAATAAATAAATATATATATATATATATATGCTTCAAATAAAATTGTAGTCCATAATATTTTTGTATGTTAATTGAGTTAAACGGATAGAAACATATATCTATAATTTCAAACATACATTCATTTGACATACTCAAATTATATTGACTTTGATTGATCTTATAGCTTTTTTGAGTTTGAAGCAAACAACAAAAACTTTCCCATTGAGTCACATTTTACTCTCATGTTTTCTCTCTTCATTTGTCCTAAAACTAAAACCATTTGGCCCACTTTAAAATTCAATCTTTTTACCATAAGAGAGAGGGGGAATTTAAAAGGCACCTTGTATTGAATTGGATAACACACCAAATTAAAATATAATTGGAATCTTTTCCAATCCAAAAAGTGCAAAGAGATTAAAGAGATAGAATATATAATATTAATTACATTATCTTAATCACAAACTATTTTCTTTCTAATATAATAATATTTTTTAATGAAAAAAAATTCCTTAAGAAAATGGATGGATTATATTACCCTAAAAAATTACATACTTTCCCCACCCACCACCCCACTTAAGTTAATGGTGAAGTATTCAATTTCAAAGTACATTGGCTTCATCTTTAGCTCAATTAACACCCATTAACCCTAATCCAAAAGCGACCTTTCAGCTACCAAATTGTTTTTATTTTTATTTTTTTCATTAACAAATTATGAATAACTTAGGGCAACTATTATTGCACTCCTTTTTAAATTGAGTAAAATCCACTTTCATTGGTTAATTTAAAAAAAAAAAAAAGAATAAAAGAATAAACCTTATCACTAAAATGTTATTTAATTACGCCATTAGTGGGTAATGCAATCGTCACTAATCTTACTTTAATTATTTCCTTTTTAATTTTCATTCAATATTTAATGTGACCCAAATTTAGAAAAAAAAGATATATGATGATGGAAAGGCCGACAAGAATTAGGAAATTAGGAAAACAGCTAAGAACATATAAGAAAATGAGTTGGAAATTAAGGATGTGTACTGTTATTTGAGATTTTGGAATGAAAAATAATGTTGTTGTTATTATTATTATTATTTGGAAATTAATCATCTGGCAAATGATCAATCAATTTAATTCAATTGATTTGATATTTTTTCTTTTTTGAAGAAAATTGAAAAGACATTCCCAGGTGTGAGTTATTATGATTCTTAATTAATTGAATTGATTTTGAAGAAAAGTACATATCAACTTGGAGTTTAAATGTCTATGATGTTTGGTGGGAAAACATCACCACAGTGTGATGAATATTCATCTTATAGGTCTTTTCTTTGGTGGACTTACAAAAACAAATATTCAAATTAAATCTAATTTAATTATCAAATCAAGCAGGTAAAACCCTAGTTTGAAATTCTGTCCACACAAAGTTTTTTATTTTTTCTTTTGCACCCCTTCATGCTTGATTGTTTTTTGTTTGAAATTTTTTCTTGATAACTCAGAAATTCAGTTCAATATATTCAACAGAATCTCACCAGCCAAAAGAAATATTCTATATTTATATTTGAATCGTTGGTCTGAAAGAAGAAATACATATCAATATCAATTATTGTTTAGTGCTATTCTTTAATTCTACTCTTAAAATCTCTTTACTTTATTTATTTAATTTTTTTCCATTTTCAAACTTTACGTAAGGTTTCTTTCTTTTATTTTTTTAATAATATAATTAAATATTTTATATGAGCTTGTTGAAAATGTGATGAAACATCCTATAGTATTCAAAATTTATCGTTTTACATTAGATATAAATTAAATGTGTGGAAATCAAAGATTAAAGTTGAAATTGGAAAACAAAATAGAAGAGACTAATTATATATTATATTAGATTTGATAGAGGTTTTACTTTACATTTCATTTCATTTTAAAAAAAAATTCGTAAAAATGTGAAACTTAAGTAAATTTGAAAAAGCGTCCAAATAAAAATTTCAAAGAGCATTGTTCAATAATTGAGATTAATTAATTTGTTTCTTCTAAGAGGTTCAGATTCTACTCTTCACATTCATTCAACTGAACCTATTAATTCTATGATTGTTTTAAGCTCGAGATAAATTTTGTTCTATCTCGTTTAGTAATTATTTGAGTGTTTTTTTTTTTTAAAATACTTATTTTTTTAATTTTTTATAAAGATTTAATTTGCATATCTTATCCGTAAAAAGATTAAATTCTTAAAATGCATCGAATTCAATATGTGATACTATAAACAATCCAATACGAAATTAGCAAGTCGGGGTTTAGAGACGGCTTGTGTGGGTGGAGTTCTTGGTTATTTGAAACCAATGTTATACTATTATCGAAAACCAAAACATAAAAAAAATATGTAATCTAAAACCAACGTTACATAAAGTTTGTGTTTAAGTCCTACACATTAGATTCATTAAAAAAAAAAAAAAATACATGTTCATGTATTACTTGTGTGTGAGATGTAGTTTATTTGTTTTGTTTAAATGTGCAAAATTAATCTATATAACATAAAAGGGGTAGAATTCCATAAACTAAAGTTATTTCTTAAAAGTTGATTTAGTAAAATATTTTAAAATTAGAAGAAAATTATGAAATGCTTTCACTTTGTATGCGATTAGTAGAACTAAGTATTTTTAAAGATAGTAAGCTTTCTAATTTAAAATTAATGTAAAATTTGTAAGGTGTCTCGTTTAATTTTACCACTTTCAAGTTGGATCGAAATAAAAATTGGCCATTTTTCTTTGCCAGCGAAGAAACTAAATGCAATCTTCATATCGTTTTGAAAATGTAGGATTCTTAAGAGCTTAGCCTGCTCGGTTTCCAATTGAGTAGAATCATCATCTAGCCCTTTCCAAATCCTAAATATATTATCAACACATTTAATGAGGATCTCACGTAATTGTTCTTTAATTTAAAGGACGACTCGATCTAACTTAGCTTATGTGATGCATATTTTAGCTCTTGACTGTATACATTTTAAATCATCCAATTAAACAAAAAAAAAATTAAGTCACAAATGAAAGCAAATCTAATATTATATCATATCTAATATACTCATTCACGTTTACGTGATTCTATACCATGCTTGATAAAATACAAGATCCATCTCAAACTAATTGACAATATAAAATAGTATCACTCATATTTACTCGTGTTCTTTCTGTCAAAATGTGGGTGAATAGGGAGTGTTGACTGAGTGAGAGGGAGTTGAGTTGACAGTGAAGGAGAAAGTTATAGGTAACCAACAAAAATTGCAATACAAAGTTGATATGGAGGTGAGAAGAAGAAGAGAAGAGAAGAGAATTAATGGTCAACTTCTTAGAGTTCATTTTTTTTCTACGCAAAGAAGAGATTTGATTGGAGGGCAAGTCCTCGATGGGTGACTCGTCATTTTCTTTAGCCCACACACGCGTGGCCTCACCTCAACTCAGTGCATAAATCAGTACCACCCTGTCAGCCACTATCACCACTTCATTAATTCCCCTTTCTTTTTTCCCCTTCTTACTAAATTTGTTTCTATACATTATTTAGGCTAATTAGTTGAATCATGTTTTTATTACATATATGTGCGTGATTAAAGAATTAAGATCAAGTTTAGGTAATACAACAAAGTAAGAACCCCAACTTAACACTCACCAAATTAAAGATATATTAGGGGAAGAGTCAAACTCAACCTTATTCAAGTAAGACCGATTTTAGAACTAATAAGATTTTAGTCTCTATACTTTTTACAAATAATAACCCAAGTTTGTTTCTTGTAAATAAGAGGAGCTGTTTCTTCAAAATATGCTTGTAGAACCTTATGGCTTTTATTTATTGATTTGTATTACAACTTAGAGGTATATGAAGATATAAAAAAGTGGGTTTTGGGGAATATGGTTTATTCAAGAGTATTTTAGGAACTAAATCAAAATAAAATATAATATAATAATATTTTTAAAAACTTAAATATACAAAGAATAAGTTGAAACTATTTTTTTTAAAGTATGGGTGTAGATTTAAACTATAAATATCTTAATTATCATGTTTAATTAGTTGAATTAATCTAGTTTTGTTTGAAATATATTAATGTGTATTATTATTATTACTACCAAAAAAGAATTAACTTTAAATGACTTTTTTTTAAAAAATAATAATAATAAATTTAAGATTTACTTAACAAATTGAAATTTTGAAAATAGAATATATAAACTCAATCGGAAGTTGGAAGAAATAAAAAAATGTAGTAACCACACAATAATATTTTAAGTTAGACTTTGTATCCAACCAACTTAAACAACTTCCTTGACTTGCACCCAATCAAATTTTGACTTAGATTTGACATGAGGTGTGATTGAGAAGCCAACACCCATCAATAGGTCTATTCACTCCAATGATTTCTGATAACAAATAAAATAAACCATAAATTAAGATTATATTAATTGTGATCTAATAAAAATATAAATATCTTAATATACATTTCATTAATAATAATCCCCATGACCAACCCTAAACCCTAATGAATAAAATATTGATTTATAAGTTTACTTAGGTTTTTGGTATTTTATCTTTTCCCTTCTTTTATGCTAATGAATAAACTACCATACTATATATCCTAAACCAAGACAAACTAAATATTTCTGGATTGAATTTGGTTGAATCATGCATCTCATGTCAATGTTGTTACCATTAGACGATATACATCCTAAAATATTGGGTTTGGTCAATAGAAATATCTAACACCCTATATTTGGTCAAATTCATCCACAGAGTTATTTAAAATGACTCCAATTAAATGTAGGGTGTAAATAAAGTTCAATATTAATAAGAGAATCATAGTATGAAACATATTTTAAGCGAAATAGAAAACAAAAACTTAAAAGTCTAGACAATATCATATTATTATAGAGATATAAAGAGTCTCGTTGTCCATTGTAATAATAGATGGAGAGTAACTCAACTATAAACTATACATATAGTGATAATTTACTTTACAGCTTTCTGAGATCCTTTCTTTTTATCAGTAATTTCTATTTGTTCCTTTTTCTTTTAGTATATTTAAAAATATTATATGATAAAAAAGGAACACATTTATGAAATAGTTTTTATATAAGAACGGATCAATTTCGTGAGGTGGATTCATTGAAGGGTTAGTTGTCAAAGAAATTCGATGAGAAAATTGGTAAGGCCCAGCCCATCTTTCATTTTGATGCAAAGGCATACAACTTAATAATCCTAATAACAATAATAATATTGGATGATTTTTTTTCTTCTTCTTTTGGGAGTGTATATCTTTTTTTTTTTTTTTTAGTTTTAAGTCTAATTGGTATTTGGTCCCTAAATTTAAAAATATTAAACATTTAGTTCTTCAAAATTTGGAATTTGATTTCAATTTAATCACTAATTTCTAAAATTTTATAATTTTATTTTTGAAGTGTGCTTTTTTTGTTTAAATTTGGTTTCTAAATTTAAAAATGTAATAAAATGGCAATATATTTTTCCAGGTTTTGACGGTTACGATTCCCGCCACGGCGACCGAACGGATAATGCTGCAGATTACAGATTGAGACGACGAGGACCAAAAACCAGTGGCTCACACTTCCCATCTTTCATCAATGGCCGCTCTTAGCTTCGGCTTTACCCCCACCACCATCCATCTACCATCAACTTCCATTCGCTCTCGTCCCATTCCCCAGACCATAACCTGCATCGGATGGGTATGTTTTTAATGTTTCCCTTTTCTTCTTACATTTCAATTTTATTTGTTTTTCCTTATCCGGAATTCGCTCGACTCAGGACCCAGAAGGCCTCTTCGGAAAGCCTCAGACCGGTCACATCGCTCGAAATGAGTTCAAGAGGCGGCTGGAGAAAGACGCCGAAGCTCGCGAGGCTTTCGAGCACCACGTTAGGGAAGAGAAAGAGCGCCGTAAAGCGCTTCGAGAGGTAATTCTTGCAACTGGTGTTTCTGAATTTGATGGTTGTTTTCATTTCAAAATTTTTCTGTTGGCCTGCCTTTTGAGTTATTGAATGTGTTTTTCCTCTCTTTTTTTGTGCATAGTCTCGTGTAATTCCGGGCAATGTGACTGGTCTTATCGAATATTTTCTTGATACTGAAGCTCAGGATATTGAATTTGAAATCGCAAGGTTGAGACCCAGGTTAGTGATCGAAACAGGATTCTGATTTTTGTTCTTCTAGTTTTCTCTCGTCTTGAATAAACTCCACAATTGCCTCCTTATTTGAATTTAGTTGCACCTTAATTTTAGTTAATTAAATCTAAAATTAGTAGTTAGGATTTAATTGGAATTTTTTTTTTTTTTTTTTTTTGGAAGGCTACATAATAGGAATGTATTAGGGTGATGTTAAGATCTAACTCTTAAGGAACATAAGTAATTAGTTACGAGGTTGTTAAGATATTTGTTTATAAGTATAAATGGAGTGGGAGATGAAGGGAGTAATTAGGCATTGATTCTGTTGGTTTAGTGTTTGATTGATCTCGAATAAGGAAGGCTCCAAGTTACGCAAATTGCAAAGTACTTTACTAAAATGTGGTCTTGTTTGGTTCTTATCACTATAAATGGCTAGTATTGGGTGTGACAGGGAACTTTTGGAACCTTTGATGATAAGATTATGAGTATTGCCCCCCTAAAGTTTGTTAAGTGTGGATGTTCGTTAGCTTAAGCTTTTAGCTTTAGTAGTGGTTTAGGATGGTATGGATGAGTAAGTCTTGAGTTCAATCTTCTATAACGTTATTATCATAACCACTCTTAGTTGCAGTAAATAGTATCAAAACAGGTCTTGTGTTTGAACTTCTAAAATATCATTACCATCTATAATACAGTGTGTTTTAGCCATTGAAATGTCATTTACTACCCATCAACCCAAGCTTTTGGATGTAATGAATTTAACATGGTATCAAAACATGTCTTGTATTTGAACCAATATCATTACTAGGCTTAAGTTATTTAACAAAGTTGATATTGTTTTTCAAATTGATTGATTTGTGTCATGTATGCAAGCCCACTGCATCAGTCAGGATGCAGAACTGACAAATTTTGAATTTGAATAAAACCTTCTGATATTTTTGTGGAATAGAAGTATTCCTTTAATTTTTCTTCGCTATAACATGCATCAAATGGCAGGCTGAATGAGGAGTTTTTTTCACGTGTAAAACTTGAGCTGGGTGAGCTTAGATTTGCCGTTAACAAAACCGAGGTCGATTCTTGTGACATATTTTTTAATTTCCTTAGATGACAATTGATGCTACAACAACAACTAAACATAAGCACTTCCCATAATTTTGTTTATAGGCTATGGAAGATAGAGTGATTGAGTTGGAAGCATTACAGAAAGCCCTTGAAGAAGGAATAGGTTTGTCTAAAACCTTATATTATTTACTGTCCTAGAATGCTTCCCATCTATATATTTCATTTCATTTTCTGTTATGTTACAGAAGCCTATGATAAAATGCAAAGGGAACTAGTAAAGGCAAGGGAAGGTTTAACCAAAATTTTAACATCAAAGGATGTAAAAGCTACTGTATGTGTTTTTTTGTTTCTCATTTCACTCTGCTGAGAATAGCAAATTCTGCAACCAAAATGTTAATGCCATTGTTTTCTTTGTGCAGTTGCTAGACATGTTAGAGCGAAACGAGCTCAATAGATCGTTACTCGCCCTTCTCGACGAAAACATAGCCAATGCACAAATGGGTAACCAGGTAAGTCTACCTTTTGATCTGTTTTATGAGTTACAATGTCAGCATCGACAATATCTTGTAGGAAAAAAATTTCTGTCAAAATATTTTGGGTTGGCTATGGAAGGATTGAAACAGAATTGGTAAAGATCCAAGTTGATAAAGATCTAAGCTTTTTATCATCATTTCTCTTCTATTAATTTTCTTGAATGAACTCTTTTACTCAATGAATCTTCCATTAACGATAAACAGAAACAAGCTGCTGCTTTCATGGAAAAGGTTCGAGGGGCAGTTCTTAAGTACATGACAGCTTAGTCTTATTGTGGTACAGATTATGAATTTTTTCAGTTTCTTCTCAACAATCACATGTAGGGAACACGTTTACTAATATCTTATATAATAATAGATTGCATAATTTTGGTTGAATTAACCTATGTTCATTCTATAATGATCCTAAAGTTTTGTCTGAAATGCAAAAAAAAAAATTATTCTCAATTATTCTCTTAAGCAAAGATTTGGTATTGGTTGTGGTGGTGGGTATGTTTTAACGATGAGTATATTTGAGGAGAATTTTATTAATGGTGTGTTTGGATTACATTTTCAAATGTTTAATTTAGAAAATAAGTTATTTTGAAAAAAATTAAAGTGTTTGGAAGTCATTCAAGATATATTTTTAAGTGTATTTTAAACAATTTTTAGAAAAAATAGTTTAAACAAAAATGAGTTTTTAGAAAAATACATTTTTTTCTTAATTCAATCCAAATGGATCCTAAGTTTGTTTAAATAAGTTTAAATAAGGGAAATTTTAATTGAGAAGTTATCATAAGTGTCAAATTTGAGGAAGATATTTAAAACGTATAGCAAAACTTTAGAATCTATCAATGATAGATATTCTTAGACTACCATAAGGGTCTACCAATGATTTTGCTATATTTTATAAATATACTGGTTTGTTTTGCTATATTTGAAAGGAATCCAAAATAACAAAGTTGTATCAATTTTTATGGAATTACACATGTTTATTTTTTTGTTCTTTAAACTTAGATATGTGTTCAATATTAATCTCAAACTAACTTTAAAGTGTGTTGAAACTCCTACTTTTGGATAAGTTTTTCGTTATAAAGATTTGTTAAAAATATGTATTACCATGACTAGTCTAATTTATACGATAAAATTGAAAGTCTAATATATAAATTGATATAATCTAACAAGTTCTATTATAAAAATTAAATTCTTTTTATAACAAAAAAAAAGAGAAAAAAAAGGCAAGTCTGTTGCAAAAAGTAGATAAAACATTAAGAAAAAAACTTGAGAGGATATGAGTTATACGTTGAGTTTTAAATAGAATGAAATTCGAATTCTTATATCGAGCGATTTGATTTGGAAAAGAAATGAAAATTAATATTTACATCAAAAAGCAGCATTCGACAACAAATTTGCACCCACAATATATTTGCACTCTATCACGAATTTTTAATGTTGAGGTTGTTTAAGACAAGGTCCAAAGTTCATATACACTTCTAAGCTTATAATGTGTCAGAGTGAGGTATGGGGAAGCATTCATCCCAAAAGAAAAAGAAAAATGTTGAATGCCTTGAGATATGAGTCAATCAATTGAGCTAGTAAATATACAAGAATAGAGAAATAACCGAGTGGAAATTTGAATGGATATCCAACAATCTTCCACACCAAAAACATTCCTAACACCATTGTTGTTGGATAGAAATGCATGTTTTAAAAGATACATATAAATAGCTTCTTTGGGGATAGTAAGTAATCTTAAAGAAAAAGAGATTTGACCTTGTTGTTTTAAGCTTAATTGAATTAGTTACTTTCTGTATCAACTGAACCATTTAAGTTCAATAAACATTATTGTGAATGATTTCTTATGTAGGTTAGTTTAGAGTGTATCTTAAGAGACTAGATGAGAGAAAAGACAGGTTAGAGATCATTGATAGCAAATTTAAAATTTAAGTAATGAACTACGAGAAATGTAGAACTTTACAAATTTAGATTTACACATTAATCGTCCCTCATATCTTAGTAAATGATTTTTCATTCAAGTACTCTAAACCTTCATAACCCAACCCTTTCCCCAAACACACCTTAAGGGGTTATTTTTTTTTTTTTTCTATCTTAATAATGAGTTTGGCCTTTACTATTTATTTTCTAATTAAAAATCATATACTCAAACTTGTATAATGTGGATTACTTGTGCATATTAGTATGTTAACTTAAGTTAATGCATATATTGGAATATGTTAATATAGATATCTATGTTCTACACACATTGAAAATAGAGAAGAGAAGGGGGACTAACTAATAATCAATTATATACAAAGGTTGAAATTTGAAATTCAAATATCAAAATAAAATTGTTTTTAATTTGGTGAACATTTTATTGTGGAGGGAGAAAAGAAATGTTCCGGATATTATGAAAAATATATGAATTTAGTCAAAGATGTTGGAATTTGTGCCTTTTTTTCATCTTAGTTTGCCTCTTCATTCTTATCTTTATCCCATTCATAATTATTAATCCCCTAAAATACATAAATGTACAAAATAAATATATTTACTTTTTTATTTTTGGCTTTTGTGGTTTCAAATTGCATCTTTTACTCTTCAAATTTTGGTAAATGACATGTAAGTTTTCCAATTAGTTGACTAAAAATATGACAAATTAAGTTGTTTGTCTATGTTTTGATGAGAATGTAACGTAAAATGTAATGTAATTCTAAAATTTATATTTAGAAGTTATATTTTCTTTAGTACAAAAGTTATATATTTCTCTCAAAATTAAGTAATAATAATAATTTTTTAATGCTTTAAGTATACTTCTACCTTTTAAAATTTCAACTTCAAAATATGAATACACTAAAAACAAAAAAATACAAATAATGTCTTCAAAATTTACCCTCAATTTCAATCACAAAACTCAATTAAAATGAAGTATAAAGAGTTGCTTCGGGTCATGTAATAGAATGAGTTTGTGTCGAGTATTTTAGACCTAATTTATAACAACGAACTTCATTTCGTTCAAAAAGATTTTCTTCAATTCATTTTTCTATCTCATTCTTTTACTTCAATTTTTTACGCATTTTTCACACTCTTCACATCCTCACAAATCTTAATTACATTCCAACTTTCAAAATAACTCTAATCTTTTTTAAAAAATCATAATGTACCAACTGTTTAACATGTCTCAGTCTCATAATATGTATGATATATCCTGTCAATATCTTTGACTATTTGATGAAGAAATAATTGTTATATTAAAATTATAGGTGGGAAATGATTTGATTAAATTTAGAATATCGAGGCTTTCTTAGATTCTTAAAATTCAAAAGAAGTGTAAAAAAATTCTTGATCGTAGAGAACCTAATCCCACTTTAGTTTTGAAATTCAATTAGCTAATTTCTATGGCAGACAGGAAGCCCAGAAAAATGTGTTTGCAACTTTGGCTTCAACCAAAAGCAAGTTAAAATATAATAGTAAATGAAATTGTTTATTGATAGTTATCCAAATTTTCAATTGTAAATATTAAACCCATCAACTAAACTTACACAATCCTAGAAATGATAATAATTTGTTATTATTTTCATCTTAAATGTTATGAATTTATTTTTTCAATTTTAGGCTAAGAACAACAACAACAATAATATTAAAAAAGAAAAGAAGCCTTAAAGGATGCAGTAAAAAGAGGAAGATGAAAAGGACCTCAACCCCCTTTAATAAATAAATCATGTGGGGAGATGTCAGCTTTTTTATTCATTATATGTGCTACAACCTAACCAACTTTTGTCCTTCTTCATCCTTTTTTCAATCCTTATTCTTTTTCTAATTTCTAACAAAAATTTCCCTCCCAATATATTAAATATAACAAAATAAACTAAAACTTTTACAAATAGATAAACAGTCATATTTTATTATATTATATTTGTAGTTATTTTCTAATTTAAAATAAATTTTCTATAAATAAAACTGCTAGAAAAAAAAAAAAAGGCTACTTATTATGATTAGTAAGGAGGGGTAGATATGGAAGATTGCACATTTTGAGATAAATATGATGCAAAATAAAATTATTCTTTAAAGTAGTGTAAGATCTATTCCTTCTTTCTATATAATTTTATTGTATGTACCTAAATCGTTAAACTATACTTATATTAAGTATAACCAAAGATTGTGAAACCTATATCTTAATTATTTTATTAATAAGTACGTACAACTTTAAAAACAGTGCACAAATCTACAATATCACGTGTAATGCACGTGCAAAAAAGAAGTAGAAATGTTAAAGACAAATCTTATGTAACATCCCAAAATTTTAAGAATTTTTTTTTTATTAATTTTCTTAAATTATTTGGATGTTATCTCTAAATTAAATTATTGGGTTAAGATAATTTATGAAAATTTAAAATAATTAATTTATTTTTCGTAGAATTGAAATTAATCAAGCATGTATATATATATAGGTACGTATATTTAATTAAGAATTTGAATTTTTTTAGAATATGATATTAATTATTTGATTTTGTATAAATAATTAATATAAAAAATAGAGTTTATTATACAATATAATATAATTATAATAGTTGAAAAAACGAGATAATTAACAAGGATGAATGATTAATTTGATTTGATGGAAAAAATAGTTTAAATAAATATATATATATTATAGGATACTCGATATTGAGAATTATTTTTATTGTATTTTGTTGTTTTTTATAAAACTTTTTAAGGGATTTCGAACAAAAGTTTTATTTACTTATTTATTAATATTTGTCCTCAAATTATTTAATTGTTTTCTTTTGTATCGTCAATCTTATTTTAAAATAAAATGTTGTAGTTAAAAAATATTGATTTTAATTTTATAATTTAGAAGTAGTTAGAGATATCGAAATTTGGATAGTTACAAACCATGTGTGAGATCAATTATTGTTGAATTATGTTGACAAAAAAGTAGTAGTCCCACCTAGTTTATACTCAATCTATTTAGTAATTTTTTAAAAAAGTAATCTACGTTAGTTTATTTATATAACACATTCTCAAGCCTTCTCTTTTGCAACAAAATCCTTTCACCTCACTCCAAATTAGAAATGGCAAATCTCAAGTTCTCACTACCACTTCTCATTACCCTCGTAGCTCTCCACAATGCCGCAACCACAGGCTTGGCCGCCACAAGCTTCATCGAGTCATCCTGCAAAGTGACCCGTTACCCAGCCCTGTGCGTTCAGTCCCTCTCAACCTACGCCAACACCATCCGCCAGAGCGGTCGTCAGCTGGCCCGAACGGCCCTATCAGTGAGCCTCAGCAAGGCCCGTTTCGCCTCAGCTTTCGTGGCCAAACTGGGGAAAGGCGGGGAAATGAAGGGGCTGGAGTACCAAGCAGTGAAGGACTGCATAGAGAATATGGGGGACAGCGTGGACAGTCTCAGCCAATCGGTGAAGGAGCTTGGGGACTTACGTCAAACAGCTGGTAGAGACTTTTTGTGGCATATGAATAATGTTCAGACTTGGGTCAGTGCTGCCCTCACTGATGAAACCACTTGCCTTGATGGGTTCGCTGGCCGTCGCTTGAATGGTCAAATCAAGGCGGAGATTCGCCGGAGAATTACACTTGTTGCTCAAATTACTAGTAATGCTCTGGCTCTTGTTAATCGCTTTGCTGACGAAAACCACTGATTTGTAGTTTGGAGTACTCTATCGGGGGTTTAATTTACTTTGTTTTTCTTTTCTTTTGTATACTTTTTGTGGGTTTTGATTTGTGTAAATTTTTGTGGTTGTGTATGCTCATAGTTTTGGGTGAGAGACTCGGAAATATATAAAAGTTATTTTTATATTTTCATAAAATTAATTGCAACCCATTAGAAGTCTAATTTATTTTACAAAATTTTCTATCATTTTCAAAGATGGAAGGTCATAGGAATGATTGTAGAGTTGATCTCACTCTACCATCTATACTATAAATTAGTGACACTAAAACACTTTGTATTGTTTATTTCATAGATTTCACTTTTAAAGTAACAGTATTTATTCTCTTATTTAAAATTCAATCTTAGATGAATTTTGATTTCTCTCCTTATTAGACTTTTTATACTTAATTACAAAGATGAAGGGATATGGTTAATTAATTAGTTACTTAACATCAATTAATCATTAACAATCATTTAAAATTATTTATTACTACCATTTATACTTGATAAGTCTCAATTATCCACATTAAGGTGATGTTTGAGATGCTAAATTTGTTAGTATAGTAAATACTTATTATATTATGTGCTAGTTTGTATGTCATAATAGTCTATTTGTTTGGGTTGAGTGTGTATCGTTTTAATTAAAATTGATTACATTAAATAAAGCGTAAATATTCTGTGAATTTTTTTTTTTACCATTTTCCTCTTAAAACTTTCTAATTAACGTTTTAGAAATTTTAATACTTATTTCCACACCAACCTATTTTCTTTTTTCTCTTCTTAATTTAATACTTATTTCCTTTTCTTTTTAACGGAAAACAATACGTAGGAAAAATCTAAAATTTAATACATATGTACAATTTTTCTATAAAAAAATGCCGTACCTTCATTTATACCTCTTTTACAATTATTTTAAAATTTACCATAATCTAGAGCCATCTAGGATTGTGCTTGTAACCTTGAAGGAGAATATAAAAATAACTCTAAAATATAGAGTTTAATGTATGAATACAATTGTTAAGATAAAATAAATTAAGAAGTTAGATGGTTGACATACATTTAATCAACCAATTGAATACAAAAAAGAAATACAATTATCTGCTTAGCTTAAGACCTCTCAACTTTTATGGTCTAGGAATTTGAAAAGGTTAATAAATATACTTTAAAGTAAAAACTAAAAATTTTGTATATATTAAGTAAGGGTTCGTAATCTTTTCTATATTCAAAATCACATCTACAAAATTAATTTTAATGGTACGAAAATAGCTTACTTTTTCAAAGGCTAGTCGAAGTAAAGGTTGTGAGATAAACCTAAACCCAAAGAGTAAGGGTACCCACCAATTCCACCAATTATTTATTAAAAAAAAAAAAAAGTTCAACCTCTCTCATTTCTATACTAGGAACAAGCAGAACAACACTAGAGAATTAATTCAAAGAAAACAATAAAACTTAGAAACACTATATCATACATCCTTATTAAAAGAAGCGTTCTCTAAATTTTTTTGACTCCGATTATAAAAGAAGCATTCTCTAAATTTTTTTATACTCACGTTATTTTCTCATTCTCATATTAGATAATGTAAAATTATGAAATCTAAAGAGTTGATAAGATATAAAACTGACAAATTTCTTAAACAAAATAAGCATACATCCTTGCTTCATATTCCCTACTTCTAAAACTTTTTTTTTGGGACAAACACATCATTATTAAAAATGTAATATGAAACACAAAATTTATTCACGATAATTAATTAAAAGCACATATTTTTTTTATAATAAAAATACTCTATCGTTTTATATAACCACTTTTAAACATTATTATATAATGTCATGTCAAGCATATTTTTCTTTTGGGGGTGTGATAATTGATCAATTGAGGATGCCATTTTGAAATTAATGGAAAGGGGAAATTAGATTAAAGTGGGTGTCTACTTAAGTGGATTTTTTTGCCCTTCGATATAGGTGGCACGAATTAGGTATTATTTTAGCTACTTTATAAGCTCCGACTACATTTTTTTTCTTTTTTAAAATAGATTTGTTTGGGAGGTGGGTTAAGTTAATTAATCGTTTGTTTGTTTAAACTATCACTATATACATCTACTTCTTGTGACATTTACATACTTTAATAACCTAATTCTTTGACAATGGAACGATGCATGTACTTTAGAGACAACTCTATTTTATTACTTTTGTGGAAATTATTTCACCATGTTCTATGAACATTCAATCAATGTAGATGAAAAAAATATATACATTAAAAAAAATCAGACGTGGATGGATGGATGTTTTTATAAAATATTAAAACTAATAAATAAATATTTAGTAATTTTGTAAGCATATAAGTTAACCTGTCTTATTATTTATAGTATACTAATAATTGTTTATAGAGATAATAGTATATTAATATTTGTTTGTTTTCTCTGATTGGTATACATTTCTACGATATGAATGTAAATGTTAATTCACTTTATATAGATCAATAGTGAAATTCATGAAAATGTAGATAGACAAAAATTTAATATAATAGTTTGAAGTTTCATTCAACCATCTAATTTTCTCTGTCTTCCTTTGTTTTTCATTTTTTTTAGAAAAGCCGTGAGATAAAAAGGAAAAATTAAAAAGAAGAAGAAGAGAAATTAAAGTACACTCCCCAAGAACTTTTCAAGAAAAAAAAAAAAAGAAAAAAAGAGGCTCACTTCCTTTCTCAAAGCATAATAATAAAAGTGACTATTCTGGTTTCAATAAAGTGTATGAATTTTATCATTTGTTTAAATAAATATTTTTACGGATTTTTTGAAAATATAAAAGACTATTTATTGTCCTTATGTATGAATATTTTGTTAATATTTTATTGTTTAAAGAGACATTTTCAATTTATAAAATATAATAAAATCTATTAAATCTTCTATGGTCTAAGTTAGAAATATTTTTACTGTATTTTTTAATAGTTTTAATTTCTTTTCTATGCATTAAAGAAAAATTGCTTTTAAAATAAAAAAATAAGTTAGAAAATTAGTAAAGAAATTAGAATTCAGAATATTGGGTCACATATTTTCATGTCACTATCAACTCTTTTTCAGGTCTTAATTTTTTCATTAAATTTTTTTTAAAGAGTATTTGTTTTAATTGTAGTAATTTTGAAATATTCATAGCAGACATTTCAAAAAATCTGTAATGGAGTTGAGCTTCAATCAATTAATTATCAATCAATTACCAAAAATGAATGGTGAGCTTCAATAATTTCTATTTGGATGGTCTAAGTTTTTTCTAATTACCACAAAGTATTTGAAAAAGGAAAATAAAATTTTGTGGATAATTATGAAAAACTTATTCAATAAATGTGTTAGCATTTAGCAAGAAAACAAGATGTCCTTCTCATTGTTTTTAAACGAAATATTGGAAGAGCTGAAACCAAAACATCATCTAAATAACTGATTTTATGCCATTCTAAGCAAAGTGATTTTATGTTAATTTCTTTTTATTAAGAAAAAAGAGAGATGAATTTCCGTATAGAAAATGTCCCAATTAGAAAACTACTTTAAGCTTAACCTTAATCAGTGTATTAAATAATCCTTATTTTTTAAAATTAATTTTTTTTCTGGTAATTAGAAACAAAAAGTAACATTATGAAATCTATAGATTAAATCGAAACAAAACACAAAACTTAATAATAATAAAAAATGTCTAACATCTTGAAAATTATACACCAAACAAACGAGCAAACAAGTGTAGAAGAAAATAGAATCAAATGAATATGATTTGAGAAAGATAGGAGGAGAGGAGATGTCAAAGAGTGGGGATACAAATGTTGAAACTCCAAAGTGTGAGGCAAAGTTCAGCAATAAATAGGGGTAGAGGAGAAGGGTGATGATGCAATTCATAGTGGAGTATCCATCTCAATGCTCAACTGCCTCCAACACCAATACAATTACATTACAATGCAACTCACTCTCAGAAAACCACCTATACTAAAAGATCTTTAACATATATATATATATATATATATATATTGAAAAAGATTTATTAATATTGGGATCTGATAATTTGACAGTGTGGCCTTTACAAAAGGCCACATGGCCCTTGTTGGAACCCACAACTTTTATGGACCTATTTCTTGTCCACTCTAACACTGTCCCATGTGTCTCCCTTTCCTTTCCTTTCCTTTCATTTCTCTATATATAAATATTGTATTAATGTATGCAATGCCACTCACCATTCCCATACACTGTCTAGTCAACTACTGTAACAGCCCCCAAACCCTCTCTCAATTATTTTCTATATTAATGTTTCTTGCTCCCCATTTTGTCCTTATTCCTTCTGAGTGTGTACCCAAATCAGTTTTAAACCTATTGCTCTGTATCGTATCCTTAAAACTTAGTAGTGTCTCAAGTAGATTTGATTATGTATTATGGATCCAACTTAGAATAATACAAATGAAAACATATACAACATGATATCGTAACCTATCTGCTGATGAATAGAAATAACGTAATATCAAATAATAATAATCAAAGAGATTGTGAGAGATACAAAAATTAATATATAACACATTTTGATACAATATTACGTATATATCTCAAGGAGTGTTGGATGTCATGTGAGAATAGATATCATAATACAATTTTATAATTGTTTGAGGAATAGTATAGTGTCACTCTCCATAGACCACAGAGGAGAGCAGATGGATTCCAGATTTGTTTAAATATTATACTTTGGAATAAAAGAAAAGATTGAGATAAAAGTGGAATATTATTTATTTAAGAGATGTCCCTTTGCTTCTTCTGGAAATGTGTAATAAACAGTTTAAAAATCAAATATCTGTGGAGAAATAAATGGTTGATATTGAAAGGAATATTAACATAAAATGGGGAAACAAAAATATAAAAAAACTTTATTTTACTATTTTCCTCTTTAAGACTTGAAGGGGATTTTTGTGCCAATAAGATCTTCCCCATTGTTTATTATTTATATTCATTTTTTAAAAAATAAAATATTTTGATTCATTTTTCTTTTATTTAAAACAACAATTTCTTTTTTCATTTAAAATTATGTACATATACGTATAATTAACATGCTTATTGTTATCCTTGCAACTTTAAATTGTGAATAAATCTTATGATAGCTCAATCAACGTATTATTTATACTACCACATTTTAAATTAAGAGATTCAAATTATTCCACTTCAGACACATCAATCTAATACTTTTGAAAAAAATATTGAAATAACAATAATCATAGTAATTTTTTAAGTATTTTGAAACCACTTACGACATATTGAAAATGTTGAACATATCCGAATTACAATCCGCTAAAAAGGAAAAAAATAAATCATTTAACATAGGAAAAATGACTTATTCAAAGATAATTTTGGTTTTGATGTTGACATTCAATCCTTAAATTTGACATTCAATAGTGGATTGTATTGTTAAGTTAAAAATAAATGTACAACTCAAATAAATTGGCTAACTACCTTAATTGTTATCATAATGAGAAAATTCCAATGAACTCAAATGATAATAAATAAACCCAATCTACTATTTGATAGTGTAAGTCTATAAGAATTATATATGCAATGTATTGTTGTCATAATTTATTTAAAGCTTATATAGGCCAAAATTCTACAAAATTGACTATGCAACTAACTTAGGATGTACTTGCAAGTTTACATCCAATATATTTAATATATAGTTTGGTTTTCTTTTCTTTTATTCTTTTTAATTCATTTATGCGAAGCAATAATAGTTCAAACCATTATTTCGATTAATTATCTAATTAGCAAAATCAATCATATGATATATATTTTGATTTTTGGTCTATCTGATGATCTTGAGTTTTCTCCTTAATGATTTTAGTTTACTATATATCCCTTTGTTATTAACTCAATTTGTATTTAGATTATATGTTTTTAATTAAAGGAAGATAAGCTTGAAAAGTTTTAATTAATCTTCACTTACACGTGTTATTAAATTAAAAAGAAGTATATAAAAATGTTGATAATGTTTTGGTAGTAATTAATCAATGATGAAAATTCTAAAACATTAAATAATAATGCTACTCTCAATTATATTAATCGAATTGCCTAAAAATGTTATTGAAAAATCATTTTCTTTTTAAAATTTCATATTAGTTTGAATATTGTTGAGAATTATAATAGTAAATTTTTTCTTAAAAAATTAACCTTTTTGTCTATATATTTTTAATATAATTTTGATTAGGTTTAGGTAACAAAATGCACACTTAATCATGAATTTTATGTTTCGATTTTATTTTATTGTTAAGTTTGAAAATGTTACCGTTTAGTTTTTGGTTTTGGATTCAGAATCATTAAGTTCAAATAATTTACATTTTTATCTTTGAATTTTCACAAATACTCACTTTTTTCATGTAAAGAAGAAGTGAATGTTACTTCCAAAGCTCTAGGGCCGGAATTTGGAATCTAGATTCGACATCTAGTAGCTTCGACACTCCCACCTAGATATATCATTCTTGCTTGTCTGTAAATTTTTTAAAAAGCAAATGTTGTCCTTACAAGCATGCTTTGTCTTTTCTCAAGGTCCCACATACATTATAGAAAAATTCATATTGCTTCAAGCTAAATACGAGTTTTTATGATTGAGTTATCAAAAGAAATGTGTAACATAGATAGTAACTTTCAATTCTTTTAAACCTTTATATAACTATACTTTCATTTATACGGATTGGTTCATACTATTTTGTAAACTCGAGATGTGATAAGAATGAAGGGAGTTGTTAAGGCTTTTATTTTTTTAGATACAATAGTTAATTATGTGGAGGTTATAAAAGAAGTTTAAAGGAAGAAAGAGAAGAGCATATCATATAATGTATAGTAGTAGTAATCTATAGAGCATAATTTAAACCATTTTTACATTGAAGGGATCTGACGAGGATCTGGGTCCATTTATTTGATCATCTTCAATTATTAATTACACTCTCCTCCTAATTTTTTTTTTAAATCAAAACTAACCAACATCGTACCAATAATTACACTCTCCTTCTTCTCTCTCAAATTTCACCCTAAATATTCATTTCACAGATTCCCCTGTTTTGTGGGATCCCACTATCCTTTTATTACCAAATTCCCCCCCATAAATTTGTTTCCCCCCTTCTTCTCCAGATCTTCACATCCAGATCCAAATCAACAACAATGGAGAATCCCCTCCCCACACTCCTCCCCCTCCTCCTCCTCCTCCTCATAATCTCCGATCAAACTCAAATCCTCTCCGTCGCCGCCTCAACACTCCCCCGCAAGTCCTCTGCCGGAATCAGAACTAATACAGAGTATGTCAGAACCTCCTGCAGTACTACTTCATACCCTCGTCTCTGCTACAATTCACTCTCGGTTTACGCCGGGAAGATCAAGACCAACCCCAAGACGCTGGCTCTCGCCGCCCTCCACGTTAACCTCGCCGCCGCCAGATCCTCAGCTGCATCAATGAGAAGGCTGGCGAAAACCCGCGGCCTGCGGCGGAGAGACGCATCAGCGATCTCTGATTGCGTGGAGGAGGTTGGAGATTCGGTTTTTGAGCTACAGAGAGCGATTCGGGAACTGGGTCGGCCTCGAGGGTATGATTTTATGGGGTTGATCAGTGACATTGAGACGTGGGTTAGCTCTGCTCT
The DNA here is from genome assembly GCA_025688845.1 of Cucumis hystrix. Taxonomy (NCBI): domain Eukaryota; kingdom Viridiplantae; phylum Streptophyta; class Magnoliopsida; order Cucurbitales; family Cucurbitaceae; genus Cucumis; species Cucumis hystrix. The sequence goes on along the minus strand of CM046891.1, from coordinate 13,496,715 downwards.
GACGGACGAAGAGACGTGTATGGAAGGATTTGGGGGACGGCGTGTTAATGGAGTTAGTGTTAAGGCCAAAGTTCGAAGACACATTGTTAGAGTTGCGCATTTGACGAGTAATTCACTTGCTCTTATTAATAGCTACGCTTCGTCGGCCGCGGCGGAAGAAGCCGTCCTCCCCTAGTCATTTTTCTTTCTTTTTCTGTTTGGTTCTTGGGAAAAGTGAAAGGAAATTTGGAATGTTATGAGATTGGAAATGTAATTATTATTATGTAATTCTAGTGTTACGGTTTATGAAATTATTATTACTTAATTATGCTTCCATCTCTCCCTCTTCTCCAAATTTCTAGTAAGTAACCACAGTAGTAACCCATTTATCTTAAACTAAACGCAATTTCTCGTAGCTTTCTAAAATAAAGATTCTCAATTTGTGTTATACTTAACTAAGAAATGTTGTTAAATTAGAGATAACTTGACTAATTAAGATATTATATTCTAAATTAAAAAATCATACAGTAGTATATATCATTTTTAAGTTTTCTAAAAAAATTAAACTAAAAACACGTTGAATCAATTTGAATGAAGCTTTAATGGAACTCAACAGTTGACACGTTAGTAGTCTTCCATCATTGAAAACAAATCTAAGTTAAAGTGGATATTGACTTATATCTAATTTCAATTCAATTCATAAGTTAATTTAACAATAAGAGCGATTTGGCCCACTAACATCCTAAGTTGATGTTAAACAATTCAACTTCAATGCTATAGTTTACACATTTAATGAGTAATTTTATTCTTTCTTTGATTTTTACATTTTTCGATAAATTTTATTTTACAATTTACACTAAATAGATACAAACTTTCTAACTATAAATTTATCAACTGTATTAAGTAGGTCAAATGACTGTTAGCATTCTTCATTAAAATATATGTTTAATGTCGTAGATATTGTTTTTTTGGTGAAGTTAGTTTAAGTTGCGTGAGTGTGTGTTATCTTTATCTTAAAAATATGGCAAAAGATTGATTGAAAATCTAACTAAAATAAGATGAGATGATGATGTGTGTTGAGATGTGTGAAGTAGTAATGTTTACTTAGGAATAATTACTTTTAGAAGAATGTTAGTAATTAAGTAATGTTTTTAAAGTAAGAATTGTGATGAAAGAAAAAGAAAAGTAAAGTAACGTAAAGGGACCACAGGGTGTAGCACACCACATTGACATTAATGAGGGAATGCAATTACAATAAAGAATGAGAATTGAGAAGAGTGTTAGTGGCCAACACCAACAGCTGAATTTTGACATTATTAGCCATGATGGGCCCAAGTACGGGCTCTCCTCTCCTAATTACCTCTTAATGGGCTGGGCCTACTTGGTGCGATCCAGCCCACTGCTCCCTCCTACTCTTCCCCTCCGATTAAGAAAAGCAATCAATTATGCAACCGGGGGAATAAAACAGTGCTAGATAAGATGTCTCTTTATATACTCTAACCAATTCAATTGTTTATAACTTATATTACATCATTCTAATATCCCTATCCTAACCCAAACCCATCAAAACTCAATCGATACATGGGACTATTAATAACCATAACCCTACCTTGGTTTTGGTTTTGAACATCTCCTACTTAAAGATGTACTAAAAATAACTCATATCATACCAAAAATTTAGTCATAAAGATAATCTTTTTAAACTATTGCATTTTCTATTTTATTGATTCATGAATTATATCAATGAAAAAGTGATGAAGCAAATTTGTGACAAGCATGTATAATACTCTATAGATAATAAAGTATATGTACATTGTATCTATTATTTATTTTTGAAAATAATCATATTCTTTCACAACTTTGTGAGATGAAATTGAGTATACAATTAACTATAAGAATTTGTGAAAGCTTTTAAGCCTCCTCTGATTTTACATATTTGCTTATCATAAAGGAAGAGTCCTTAACTTTAGAGCTCCTTGTAGGAAGACTAATACTCATAAGGTGCTCAAGTGTGTTAATAAATATCTTCCTTCCTCTTCTATTGGTGCGAATATGTTTCCTGTTTGATTTGATGAGATTTGAGAGTTGTACAAGTTAGGAAAGATAATCCCATGTATAAGCGTTTTTTGGAAACACAATGGCGATACTTTTTGAATTTGTGAAAAAAAATTTCGGTTACCTCGAGTGGGTTGTTTGTGGCTCTAAAGGATCTTTTATTTGTATCGGGTACAAGTGCGTTGAGTTAGGGTGACTCATTAAAGCTTTGGAAGGTGAGAGTATTAAAGTTGGTTTATCTTCTCTTCTTCAATTTAGAGATCAGGAGTTGTCTCAACCCTTCATTGTTGAATCTAATTTGATAAATGTCATTCACCTTCTAAACAAGTTTTCAATCGATATTTCATATATGAAGAATGTGATTGAGGTTATGTTAGATGCCACAAGTTGAATGCATGTTATTTATTTTGTTAAGTATAATCACTATTGTAATTTTGTTGTTTACTCTTTGGTACGAGCAGTTCTTCATGGACAACACCTATTTATAATTTAGAAACTTATGACACTTGCACAAATTCAACTTTTCAAATTGTCTCCTTTGCTCTTAATAAGGACTTGGTTTGTTGATAAGAACATTTTAAATATTTAAATATGTATGTATGTGTATGTGTGTGTATGTATATGAGAAAAGAATAACAAGTTTAGGATTATTGCATCTTTATCCTTTTAGGATCACATTTTCGTGTCTATCTAAGAGAATTTTAATAGTTTATTGGGTCAAGTGGCTCAAGAGAGATATGTCTTGTGTCAAATTGTTCTGACTCATTTTGAGGCAGAGGATGTTCAGATGGGCTCCGACCCATTCATCCCTTTTTTATGAGTTCCATTGTTGCATTAGGTTTCAGTCACCATTTTTGGATCCTTTAGACCTCTTGCTAAGCTTTTTTAACACAATTTTATCCATTGGTCCAAAATTACACACACACATATAAATTATTTTTAGAGGTTAGGAATGTTTGATTTTGGTATCATAATTTAAGAGGTTGAGTGTAATTGTATTCCCAATCAGAACCTCAAGTTGTGAGGGAAAGTGAAAATTATGATTTGGAAAACCACATCTATAATTCGTGGTGTGGAATTGGAAGCCTATGTGGCACATTCCAAGCCTACTCTTTGCCAACTCAAAATCTCACTTTGACACTTCCCCCCATCTTTACAATCTATTTTTACAATTTTGCCATCAACAATATTATACCAATGAATTATGAAATTACAAGTTAGGGTAATTGGGTTATTATTGTGATTATAGAGGGTAATTCCGGAAAACAATTTTGTAAAATGAAGAAAATGGAATGGAGATGTTATCTATTGCCTTCGTATCCGAAGAAAACTTAGCCGTTCCCTTTCAGAAACTCAAAATCTCCCTTTTCCCTTTCCCTTCAATAGAGCTAAGGAAGGGAAGACGATAATGGCGGCAGAGTCGGTTAGAGCAGCTTCTTCTGTTTGCAATTTCAATGGCTCTCAGAGACGGCCTGCAGCTCCCACCCCTCTCTCTCGAACTCAATTTCTCCTTCGCTCTTCTCGACCTTCCCGCTCCCATTTCTTTGGTACCAACCTTCGTTTCACTTCATCACCTTCTTCCAAGCTATGTATTTCACGTCAACAGAGCATACCCAATCTATCTGTCTTTGCCATGGCGGCCGAAGGTATCTATTCTTTCTTCTTGTTCTATCGCCAATTTTCATTTTTTAAGATGAAGTTCTGAGTACTTCTGTGCCGGTGTTCTGAATTCGTGTAGCTCGGTAGTTATTGAATGGATTTTTTTGATTCAATGTGCGTTATTTTTAATACCCTTTTGAATTTGATGCCTTAAATTGTAAAACCCCTACAGAATTGGATGTGTTCTGAAGTATTAGGAGTTAGGACTGTGTGATGACTCTTATCTATTGGTTTCAATTCTAGCTTTTGATCATTTCCTGCAGGAGGGAGTTTCGTAATGATCCTTGTTTCTTCGATAATATTTATGAAATTTTGTTTACTTATGAGATTTTCTTATAAAATATATGTGGTCTTGGCCACAGGCTTACTGAAGTTTTTTGTGCAAGTAATGATTTTTTTTCAGTTTAATGCTTTTCTTAGACAACAGCCTACCTTTTCACTAATGCAAGTTATATTAACGAAGAAGATGTGCTTGTTTTCATCTTTTGTTTGCAGATGGGAAGCGTTCGGTCCCTCTTGAAGACTACAGGAATATCGGAATCATGGCTCACATTGATGCCGGTAAGACGACTACAACTGAACGTATTCTATACTACACAGGAAGAAACTACAAGATAGGGGAAGTGCACGAGGGAGCAGCAACAATGGATTGGATGGAGCAAGAAAAAGAAAGAGGAATTACCATTACTTCTGCTGCAACTACCACATTTTGGAATAAACACCGTATAAATATTATCGATACTCCAGGTCATGTCGATTTTACCCTTGAGGTGGAGCGGGCACTTAGAGTACTGGATGGAGCGATTTGCCTATTTGACAGTGTTGCTGGAGTTGAACCACAATCTGAAACTGTTTGGAGGCAGGCTGATAAGTATGGAGTGCCGAGGATTTGTTTCATCAACAAAATGGATCGGCTCGGAGCCAACTTTTTCCGAACAAGAGATATGATTGTGACAAACTTGGGAGCCAAGCCGCTTGTTCTTCAATTGCCAATTGGCTCTGAAGATAACTTTAAGGGTGTTGTTGATCTTGTGAGGATGAAAGCAATAGTTTGGACAGGAGAAGAGTTGGGTGCAAAGTTTCAGTATGAAGATATTCCAGAAGACCTTGTGGATCTTGCTCAAGACTATCGGTCACAGATGATTGAGACTGTTGTTGAGTTGGATGATGAAGCCATGGAGAACTATTTGGAAGGGATCGAACCTGATGAGGCTACAATTAAGAAGCTTATTCGGAAGGGAGCAATATCTGCTTGTTTTGTTCCAGTACTGTGTGGCTCAGCTTTCAAAAACAAAGGGGTCCAACCATTACTTGATGCTGTTGTAGATTATTTACCTTCACCAATTGACTTGCCGCCCATGAAGGGAACTGACCCCGAGAACCCAGAACTTGTAGTTGAGAGGGTTGCCAGTGATGATGAACCATTTTCTGGACTAGCTTTCAAGATCATGAGTGATCCTTTTGTCGGATCACTAACATTTGTGAGAGTGTACGCTGGTAAACTTTCTGCAGGATCCTATGTATTGAATTCGAACAAAGGAAAAAAAGAGAGAATTGGAAGACTTTTAGAAATGCATGCAAACAGCAGAGAGGATGTAAAGGTAGCCCTTGCCGGGGATATTGTTGCTCTAGCTGGTCTTAAAGATACCATTACTGGCGAAACCTTGTGTGATCCAGATCATCCTATTGTACTTGAACGGATGGACTTCCCTGATCCTGTGATTAAGGTTGCAATTGAGCCCAAAACTAAAGCTGATGTTGATAAGATGGCAACCGGTTTAATCAAGCTGGCTCAAGAAGACCCATCGTTCCATTTCTCACGTGATGAAGAGATAAATCAGACTGTGATTGAAGGCATGGGAGAGTTGCATCTTGAAATCATTGTTGACAGGCTCAAGAGGGAATTCAAGGTTTGTATATGTTGCTTGACATTTTACTCCGAAATTTGAAACTTTTTATTGCTTGAACTTCCATTTTTGTAAAAGCTAAGCTAATAGTAGAATTGGATGATTTGATTGCTTGGTTTAAACAGGTTGAAGCTAATGTGGGTGCGCCGCAAGTTAACTACCGAGAAAGTATTTCAAAAATTTCAGAAGTGAAGTATGTGCACAAGAAACAATCAGGTGGTCAAGGACAGTTTGCTGATATTACTGTGCGGTTCGAACCCATGGAGGCAGGCAGTGGATACGAGTTCAAAAGTGAAATCAAGGGTGGAGCAGTGCCAAAAGAATACATTCCAGGGGTGGTCAAGGGATTGGAAGAGTGTATGAGCAATGGCGTTCTTGCTGGTTTTCCAGTGGTTGATGTTCGTGCCGTGCTAGTCGATGGTACTTACCATGATGTAGATTCAAGTGTCTTGGCCTTTCAACTTGCAGCTAGGGGAGCTTTCAGAGAAGGGATGAGGAAAGCAGGTCCTAGAATGCTTGAACCAATCATGAAAGTCGAAGTTGTCACACCCGAAGAACATCTGGGTGACGTAATTGGAGATCTCAACTCCAGGAGAGGCCAGATCAACAGCTTTGGTGACAAGCCTGGTGGCCTCAAGGTATGCCACTAACCTAAAAGCATTCACAACATGAAAACTTCACTGTCACATAATCATATTCATTAACGAACAACTATTATACGTTCAATAGAGCATATGATCAACAACAAAGTTTCGAACAAATGCAGGTCGTGGATGCGCTGGTTCCTCTAGCCGAGATGTTTCAATACGTCAGTACGCTAAGGGGGATGACAAAAGGAAGAGCTTCATACACAATGCAATTAGCCAAGTTTGATGTTGTCCCTCAGCACATCCAGAACGAGCTAGCTGCCAAAGAGCAAGAAGTTGCTGCTTGATTTTGGTTGAAACAACCTGCGATTCTTTGTCTGCTGGAAAGAGAGATCCGTTTTCTATTATTAGTTTATGCGATGTTGTTCAAGGATTGGTGTTCGTGGAAGATTTGAAGAGCGACCTCTCTTACTTACTTAGCCCATCCTACCAAGGTGTAAATGTAATTATTCAAATGCTTGGCTGTCGGATCTGTTCAATTCGATCCAGATGCAAACAATTTTGAATGTATAATTAATGTCTTCACAAGGAAGTCAGAATATCCATTTAAATCCTTCTACAAAATTTTACTATTGCTCAATGTTTCAACGATATGAAATGGGAATTTTCCATGCGTGTCATGGCAAATTCAAAATGAATAATTTGTAGTCGTGCCTTCAATTGCAGATATGGTAAAAATTCTCAAATTTGAATTTTTGCTCTTTATGTATTTCAATTTTGCTCTAAATTTTGTAAATATTTTTAATTTTTGTACTTAGCGATACTTTTTATCCCTTTTGTAATAGTAAATACACATTAATATCAACTTTTTAATCTCAGTACTTATTTTCAAATTTTTCAAATTTTCACTTAGACAAAGTTTTGATCATCTTACTAGTTTTGCTATGAAGAAGGTAAGCCCATATATATGTTTTCTAGAGATATTGTATTGCTTAGTTATATCAAATATCTGTCACTACATTTCAAGTATTTTAGCAATATATCAGATATCAACTGAGTTCTTAAAAAATATCTACAATATATAAATTAGGAGTATATCATATATCAAGCAAATTTCATTTTAGTGCTAATCAACATATTTGAGCTTTCTTTACAAAACTGCTTTCTAAATTTAGTTTTCTTATATGTAAACAAAAAGACATGATTTGATTTAGCATAAGAGATAAATTAAAAAAATGATTCCATTTAGAAGTATGCGATCAAGTTTGTGGCTAAATTCATTTGTCTCGACTTAATTTTCATTTTGGTCTTGTGATTGTAAGAGTTATAAGCTAGCTAGTTTCTAAATGAATTTTAGTTCGTTTTAAAAGTTTCAATTAGTTTGTTTATTTTGGTTAAACCTAATAAATCATCCTTAAATTGTTATTCTCATCCCTTCGAAATTTCATTCTTTTTCTCTATTTAATTTAATACGAACATCTTATACAATTAATCAAATGGAAGTATATCTACTAATTTTCAAGTAAACACGTCTAGTATTGTAAGATTTCTCTTATGTTTAAGTCAGTAATCAACAAAAGATAAGCATATTAGAAATACATTGGATAATGTTTATGAATTAAATCATAACGACCATTGTTTAGAAAGAGAATTTAAAGCATAGAAGACAGAGTTGGTGTGGTTTTTTTTTCAAGAATGTAAATATGTACACGTAAATTAAAGACTTCGAAATGCCAAATTTCAAATTAGAAAAAAGTACGTTAGAAAGTTAAAGTTGAAAGGAAGCAACTTTACTTAAAGAGTTCATACGAATGAATGGTGACAACACGATAGATTCCGAGGAAAATGAAAAAAAAAAGAGATTTGAGAAATTTGAATGAAAGAGAAAGGTCTGCTGAAAATCACTCTCTTCAACACCACCATGAACAAAACAAACAACAATTCCGTCACTCAAATGACAAATCCACCTGTTAAACCCATGAACAATCAGGACCCACCATTTCCAATTTCCATTCTTCTTCGTGTCTTTCTCTAATTTTGCATGCCTCTGCTCTCACCGCCCACGATTCTTCTTCCATTTCCCCCATTTCCATTCTCTTTTAATCCACACCCATTTCTCGTTTCACGCAATTTCAGCTTTCTTTCTCCATGGCTGCCCCATCTACCTCCAATCTTGTCCTGTTGCTCCTTCTGTTTCTTGCTTACGGCGGCGCCAACGCGTCGCCGTGGGACCGGTGGGAGGGGACTATCCGAATGCCGACGGAGAAGGAGGAAATGGGTGGTGGTGATGATGATGATGATGATGATCGAAAAGTGGGTACCAGATGGGCAGTTCTTGTAGCTGGTTCTTCTGGGTTTGGGAATTACAGGCATCAGGTATTTGAAATTTGAAAGTTATTTGTGTAAATTAGATTGATAAATGATTGATTTTGGAGGGATTTTTTTTTTTTTTTTTTTTTGTGGGAATAGGCGGATATCTGCCATGCTTATCAACTGTTGAAGAAAGGAGGATTGAAGGATGAGAATATTGTGGTGTTTATGTACGATGACATAGCCACAAATGTGCTGAATCCAAGGCCTGGAATCATCATCAATCATCCACAAGGAGAGGATGTTTATGCCGGCGTTCCCAAGGTACACGTTAGATGATATGATATTAAATTTGTCGATTATGCTGCTTTTGGGTCCATTGGTGATTTAAGAGGGTATCAGGTAGATGAACTGCAATGTTATTTCATACACCTATTAAGTTAACCTTAATCCAGATTGAATAAGAGTGTAGAATTCAGGGAAATGAACTGATTAGCTAAAGAAATTGTTAGATAAAGAAGCACAAACAACAGAAGCAGATGGTGGTAGAACTTGTTGAGACTTCTCTGTTTAGATATTATGTTGGATAGACCACTATCCCAAAAGCTTAAATGGAATAGATAATGATGAATTTATCGTTTTGTTCATATTGTTTATACTGTATAGGATTACACTGGGGAGCATGTGACTGCCCAGAATCTGTATGCTGTGCTTCTGGGAAATAGAACTGCTGTTGATGGAGGGAGTGGAAAAGTTGTGGACAGCAAACCAAATGACAGGATTTTTGTTTACTATTCTGATCATGGAGGCCCTGGAGTACTTGGTTCGTTTTCAACAATAACACTAAGTGAACTGATTTCATTTGAATTTTGTTGAACTAAGCTTGTACATTTACTCTTTTCCAGGCATGCCCAACTTGCCTTTTGTCTATGCCATGGATTTCATTGAAGTTTTAAAGAAGAAACATGCTGCTAAAGGGTACAAAGAGATGGTAAAGGGAGAGAAAGAGAGGAAGAGATCAAATTTCTAAGCACTGTGAAAAACTTTTGTAATGTTAGATTGTGTAAACATTTTTGTAATATTGCATTTTTTGCAGGTGATCTATGTAGAAGCATGTGAGAGTGGAAGTATCTTCGAGGGCATACTGCCAAAGGATCTGAATATTTATGTAACTACAGCCTCAAATGCTCAAGAGAGTAGCTTTGGAACTTACTGTCCTGGTATGGAACCGGCACCACCACCAGAGTACATGACATGCTTAGGAGACTTGTATAGTGTGGCCTGGATGGAAGATAGGTAAAGAAAAGAAAAGCTTAATTACCAATGTACAAATCATTCAACTTTTAACATTTGTTCATCTTTTTTCCCAGTGAAACTCACAATCTGAAGAGAGAAACAATAGACCAACAATACCAAACTGTAATGGCTTATTCTCTGCCACTCAATCACCATTTTATCCTCACAATAATCACCACCCAAAACTTCAGTTAATCATTCTTCCACCATTTGTGGTGCAGGTGAAGAAAAGGACATCAAATCCTAATAATTTGAATACAGGATCTCATGTAATGGAATATGGAAACTCGAGCATTAAAGCAGAGAGGCTGTACTTGTATCAAGGATTTGACCCGGCTTCGGTAAACCTGCCTCCTTATAATGGCCGGTACCAAATGAAGAGTATGGACGCAATTAACCAAAGAGATGCAGACATCTTCTTCCTATGGCAAATGGTAACAATTTTAGCTTCAAATACAATCCCTGAACAGTAAAAAAAAAAAAAACATGGGTTTTCCCCCCAATTAAACTATGGCTGTTTTGATCTGTTCTCAGTACAGAAAATTTGAAGATGGAACAAACGAGAGAGCCCAAGTCCTCGAGGAAATTAGAGAGACGGTGACACATAGAACTCACTTGGATGGAAGCATCAGAATGATTGGGTTTCTTCTGTTTGGACCAGAGAAAGGTTCCAATATTCTTGATGATGTGAGAGCTTCCGTTTTGCCTCTTGTGGATGATTGGGAATGTCTCAAATCAATGGTACAACTCATAAATCTTAGGCCTCATAAAAAGCCAACTCATTTGAATTTTTTTAGACCAAATGTTTATCAAACGGAGGTTCGTCTTTTGTTTGCAGGTGAGAGTGTTGGAGAGTTATTGTGGTTCATTGACCCAATATGGTATGAAACACATGCGGGCAATTGCAAACATATGCAACAGAGGAGTTTCAGAAGGTTCAATGAGGGAAGCATCAATGGTGGCTTGCAATGGAGGGAGTTATGGGCTGTGGCATCCTTCAAATCGAGGATACAGTGCTTGAATAAGGACACAAAACCATAATCTTCGTGTACAAAAATGTTGAAACATTTTCATATTTTATATACTAATAAAGCCAGAGTCTGTACCCTTAATGTTTATTAATCATAAATTTACATTACTCTTAGAAGTTTCGTGCAATATTGATAGCTATTCTTTAATATATTTTTATCCATTTTATTTTTCAGAATTTTTCAGTAGATTTAGTTTAAAAAAAAAAAAAAAAAAAGAGGAAAATTATGAATTTTGTCATAAATTTACTTCAAGTGTTTTCATTCCGATTTCTTCAGTTTCTTAATTATTAATGGTACCTTTTAGTAATAGTTACAATTTTTTTTAGTACTTCCACATTTAACAACATTTTAAAAGAATGGAAAATATTACGACGGATTATTATTATATGATAACCTTCTTTCAGTATTAAAACATTAATTATAAGCTACTTCTATACTTGTACACTTTTGTTAGTGATAAGATTTATTAACGATAATAGAGTCTGGATATTTCTTTTAGCAGTTATAGAAACAAAATTTTAAAATACAAATTTAAATTAATAAATACTTTATTATTTTTAGATGAGTTAATATGTCTATTATTTACATATATTATATTTAGATTAGTATACTTGTATGTTTTGTAAATTTTTAAAGATATAATGGAAATATGAAACGTAAGAATATCAACATGACAAAATTTCTGTTATTGCCATGTGGAGGGAAATTAAATTAAATACTATAACCTTTCATTTGTAATTCATTATTATGGAAAAAGAAAGCATAAATTTGTGATGCAGTACTACAAACAAATCTAGTGGATAGAAGTTAATGTTGGAAATTATGATGTTGGCATTGTCCTTGGATCTCAATTCAATCGATAGCTATTATTATTATTTATATCTTTTCAAGGAAAAAGGAAGGAATTAAAAATGATCATTCTAATGTCCATATTAAAAATGAAATTATGTATCAAATATGTCATGATATTATGGTTGAAACTAATCTATTGTACCATGATTTGGGCGGGCCAAAATTGGTATTAAAAAATGAGTATAGTTGCATAATCCATACTGTATCTATATAAACCTCACGTATTAACATCCTAAGTAAACTCCTAAAATATAGCATCATCGTAAAAAATTGCAAAGTCTATCGATTCCATCTATAGATTATATCGACGATATTGATGGTAGTTTATCACTAAGATGCCATAAAAATCTATCATCGGTAGAAACTTATCATAGATAGATTTTAGTATATATATATATTTTACAAAAATTATATAGATCAAATTGATATTTTAAAAGTTATTAGGCAATTGAAATTAAGTTATAAAAAATAAAGCCAAAAGTGATTTTAGCTTAATATAAATTGCTCTATGTATTATCTATCTTGAGATCAAATGGGCATTTGTAATAAAAAAAGACCATTAAAAAAATAAAATGAAGCTTTGAAACTACGCCAATAATAACTTTTAGTCGTATACTGAATTTGTGGTTGAGAAACAACCACATAGATGAAAAAGAAAAACGACACAATAAAGATGGTCGTATTTACAAAAGAAAGCCGTGAAAAAGAATAAGAAAAAAAGGGAGGAGAAAAATTCACAATTATCAAATTTAAAAAAAACAATTAATTCGAAGCATTGATAACAATTTAAACCATGATATACCGAAACGTATAAAGAAATGGATACTCAAGATGGAGATAAAAATGAGTTGAAACGTTTTACCTCACCTATAACGGTTGAACAAATAGGGAAATAAGTAGTGTAGTTAGGGGGAATGATGTTGTTGGAAGGGATAGAATTAATTGCAAATGTAAGGATGTGGAATATGAACCTATATGATATGAAATAACTTATAATTGAAGAAGAAAAAGAAAGAAACACAAATGATTGAGAAGTGAAGAGGCCCCAAAAATCTTACCTAAAAGAAAATTCAAATCCAAATCTACATTGGTTTCACACTTTGGTGAAATATATATATATATATATATATATATATATATATATATATAAAGGAATGAGTTGAAGATGTGAATGCAAATTTTAATAGGGCACTTAGCCAAAGTATTTGATGACCCTTATCTCTAATGGAACCCACACCCACAAGATGTTGTTTCCCTATTTTTAATGTCACTTTTTTCCTCTTCTTCACATATTGCAATTTGTAATCTTTCCTTCACCACCTTCAAATATATCATTGCCATGTATGGCCATTTTTTCCTTTTTCATTCAATGTATACTTTATATCATTTTGTCTTTGAATTTAAATGACGAAATAATAATATGAGCCTTCTCTGATCATCTTTAAAATTTGAATGATGGAATAATGACATGACATTTGAAATATTAGTAGATTTCTTTTTTAGTGAAAAGTTGATTTTTTAGTCTTGTATAATTAGATTTAGTGGGTCAATTTTAGTTTTAGTCCTCAATTCTTGTAACAACGTAAGTAATTAATTTCATGTGATGTTGATGCAAGCATAAGGTTCAAAATTCATTGATTTCTAAAGATTGAGTTAATCTTTATTTGGGCCCTTGAAAAAGGGTCACTTGTACAAAAATCTCTTTATGTAATTAGGGTGATGTCATGGTAGTTTGGATTTGGAGCGCTTGAGGTTACATGGCAACCAACGAACATGCCATTGATTTGTTTTTCAATTGATATACATGCTCTAAAATTTTCCTTTTGGGATACACATTTCTCCACATCGACTCATAATTTTCTTTGGATTTGGACCTGTATATGGACTTTGGGTCTTGTTTGGAACAACTCTCAACAATTTTAATACTGTTTGTTATGAAAAGTTGTCGAGGACATCACATTATTATTTCTGTTTTATTTAATAATTTTTATGTAATTTTATTATTTTCAACTTTATTTTATTATTTTTATAACGTGTACTTAAGTAGAAGTATCTTGTAACTTTGCTATGATTTATGGCATAGCATTAAGGGTTTCATTTGGAGGTTATTTAAAAGCTTTAACACCATCTATTGTGACTTGTTCAAAAAAAAAAAAACTAAGCTAAAACAAAAAACCTTACACGATCAATGGAGTTTTAGCGCCTATGTGCTGATCCCTTCTCGAATTTTTGTAATTCATGTGTATTCAGTTACATGCCTAAAAATATTGATCAAGTAGGATTGATCATTCGATCTTGTGGTGTGTTCGAATATTGGAATAAGAAAAATTCAATTTTGATAGAATGTTCGAATCTTAGAATATAAGAAACTTGTTCCTTGAGTCTGGAGAGCTTCAATCTTAGATTCTTAATCAAGACTTTGTATCTAATTCAATTCTAAAATCAAATTGATTGGAGATTTTTTTAATGTTTGAGAATTAAGGGTTCTTTCTTAATTCTTGAGTTTCTTGCAATAATAATAAGAAGAAGAAGGATTCTCATGCCTAAAGCAAGCATAGTTCCAAATTATTAAGATTTTCATATCATTTATTACAAAAAAATCTAAGACTTATTACTTGATTACAATTGGATTTGAAACGGTACGTATTTTTCTTCTTTCACACCTATCTTATGTCAATTAAAATGAAATCATCCATTAAAATTGTATAAACAAAATTTAATAACAAATAAAATTGATTACTTGTTTGTCGAAAAGGATGTGGAGAGTGAAGATTTGAGAAAATAAACTTTTAGAGAAAAAATTGGCTACACCTTGAATTAATTAGTCGTGCTAAAATATGTTGCATTCATATGCAGGTAGGAAATGTTATATTATTGTACAATTTATTAAAAAATATATATATATTAGGAGACATATAATTCCAACAATGTAATCATAGATAAGTTGATTTTCTTGTGCGTATTTATTATTCCAACCTCCAAAAAACTATGGTCTTAATTAGATCGTTAATGAGTGTGTGTATATATACTAATAATTAGTCTCCAAACCAATAACCCAACAAACAGAAAAATAATGCCTATTCATTGGTCCATCTGATTTGGTGCTCCAACATTGTCGTTGACTGTTGAAGTCAACGGTCAAATACATAAAGCCAATTAAGCATTCTTATTTTATTTTGTACCCAACAAAAAGAGGAAATGAAGCCAACTAAAGTATTGTCTTTGGGTTCTAAATCTCTTAACTTTGATTATTTGTTTGAAAATATGTCTCATCTTTTCTTCCTTTTTAACTTTAAATATATGAAAGCATTTTAGGTTGAAACTAGGATTGGTGGATATTAGTTTTTGTCACTCTCAAGGTTAATGCCTTTCATTGCTAATTTGACTTATCCTAAGTTTAAAAAGATTCAACAACTTTAATTTGTCAAGGTTTGAATAAGCTTAGAACGGTATCCACTAATATTAAATTTAAGTACTTTTTAGTAAAATTGTGGAAATGGAAGAACAAGCTTCCTAGGAGGGTTAGGTTAAATATATTAACTTTTGAGTTGAACTCATTTTAACCTATTAAGATTTGAGTTAATTGAAAATTAATTAATGACAAAAGAAAGAATGAAATTATTTTTTTTTACGGTCGGTAAAATATTCGTGTTATATTGAATTAATAATTGATGACATGAAAAAAAAAACTCAGGCAGAGTTTGAAAATCTCTCCAAATATTTAATTGTTAGCTTTGGTAGAAGGCACTTACACTTGTAGAGTGGTAACTCTTAACGCTAAATTAATTGGATCTATAATTTCATAACTATGTCAGTGACAATTTGTGACTTGAAAAAAATTATCAATCTATACTTATTCTGTTATCTATCTAATGAATTGGAGATTATGAGAGTGCTAAAGGGGTGTTCATTTATTGAAAATACTCAGAGTGCACCTGTTAATCCATTTGTATCTTTTCTAAAAAAAAAAACTATTCAATGACAACTAAAAAGGTCAAAATTAGCCATCTTTAAACATATATAGATATCTCTCTACCTCATCTTGATTTTTCAAATCCCAACTCGATTGCCAGCGAGAGTTTAGCACAATTAGTATCAATGAATGTTGAAACTCATATATTGTGTTTCGAATCTCTCCGCCCTAAATTTGTTGAGAATTTTTTTTAACCCCGGTTACCTCTTCCTCCTCATGCATTACTCTAAGCAGAAATATATGAAATACAATATTACATAACTTTCTTTTCTCCATATGTTAAGTCACATATATGTATTCAGTAAAATCATTTCTTTCTTCTTCTTCTTCTTCTAATTTCTTAGAAAATGGGTTGTTTGAGATATACTTTATTTTGCCTATTCTATTTAGGGTTTAACTTAAAAAAAAATAAATAAAATTGAAAAGTTCATAGGGTTGGCCTTGGCCACCTCTTTTCCACTCTAACCCCTAAATGATATCATGAGCTACCTGTATAAACACATAGCGTTCAATATTCATTTCAAGATACTGGAGAACAAAAGTTAGTTGTAGATTAATTAATGGATCATATATTCTTCCAAGAAATTTTTTTTAGCACTTCATAACTGTAAGTGTAACAAATAAGAAAACGAGTTATTGTTTATATCATTTTTTTTCCTAATAACTAAAGATATAACAGCAACAATGATTAGATTTGAAGCTTCAAATTTGAGAGACTCAAATCGGACTTTGCAAGCTTTTAATTAAGAGACATATTAAGGAATCACTTATACGAATTCATTGTATATGTTTTAGGTTAATTTAATTTTGAAATTTAAAAGAGAAAAAGAAGGCAGAAAAAAAAGGGGGGAGGTTTCATGTGTGATTGAAATGAAGCCATGGATGACATTATTATTATTATTATGGTTTTGGGACCAGATTTTAAAAGTTGAAAATGCAGGTAAATGGTCGTGTTCTTTGATATAATTATATATACATATATAAACGTATAAACAATAAACTATAGATTATAAAGTAGAGGTATATAGGGTAGGCCTTTTTTCTCTAGCGTATATGCTACGTGTGTCTTCATGTTTGCCATATCTTTACTCAATATTTCTCTTTTTTAGGTATACATATATACACCAAAAACACCTTTTGGTCCACAAAGATTTTCCCAATATACCATCACTCTCATCACAATATATACTAATATCTTTCTCGATTCAACATCCTAGATTTGATGATTATTATTATTAGATTGAATTATAAAGTTACCAACATGATCATATTATATATAGTTTATTGGTAATTAACATGCATTTCTTTAGCAAGATCCGCTAGAGAATACAGATCCCTATGTATTAGTATATTTTATGTTAAAAAACTTATATACTTTTCTTTTTTGAGGTTAGATCTACGTTCTTAAGTTTAATCTTTGAACTTTCAACCTTACGCTGAATTTAGTCTCTAAATTTTAATTAATTTATGTAATATTTATCTCACTTATTCAACCTTTTCTAAACCTTTGTGGGCATACTATAGAGTACCATTGTCAAATTTTAATTAATTTTATATCCACATGGGACCAATTAATGTCATTTTTTTATGAACATATCATGCAAGGGATTTATTGAACACACAACTATTAGATAGTCTGAAAGTTTAAGAGTTTATAGTTTCAAGGCTTGTACATTTTAAAGTTTAGAGACAAAATAGAATAGTCACAAGTGCTAGAAAGCTTAGGAATGTGCAAGGAGAGTAATCAAAAGCTTTTTAATAACAAATGTCAAAGTGGCATCGTGGAAATATTAGTAGTTGCATCCAAGCATCTCAACCAGATTAATACATATTCCATAACTAGATTAACACATATCAATTTATTATATTTATTATTCAAATATAATAAATTCAAAAAAAAAAATGCAAGGAGCTTGAAAGACGCTAAAATGTTTCGTACAAACAATAAGAAGGCTAGGAAAAAACCTTCCAATCAAGCATAATCGTAAAAAGATTGTAATTACAAGAAAAGGAGAGTGGGAACAGAGATCAATTTCAATCCTTCTAGTAGCTTGCTAAATATATTAATGCATAAATTTAAGCCCTAAATCTATATTTGTGATTTGAATAATATGAGGAGAAGAAACTTCTTTTGTGAAAATGGAAGGACTTGATATAGTAGTAGATTGGTAGCAAAGAACCCTAATGATGCATGAAGATAGTCCAAATTAGCAAGAGTTTGCTAGAGGGGGCACTGCAGATATAGATGGTTAAACATAACATAATATATCCAAAAATATCCTAATATTCTTATTAATAACACCAACTTCATTTGTGAGAGATTTATATATTTAGTTTAATAACAACATGATGAAATGCAGATATAAAATAGTGATGTCTCCAACGAATCTTTTTACAACCAAAATATTCAATGAATTGAAAATTGATATTTTATAGTTTGTCCTTAAAAATACTTTTATATATATCATTATTGTTGTGATAGCCCAATGTATGAAAGTGTTCTTGGCTTTTGTGAGACACAAGTTTGCAATCATACAATGGAGAAAATTTAGGAAAAACCCTTGAGTGCAGCTTGGGTGCACTCATTTTTTTCTTTGCAGTTCTACTAGTTGTACAACTACAATTTGTTATGTGCGGGAGGTTATATTTAGATATGTGGTGAAGGTAATAGGTAATAGTTCATCTTAAAAACCGATTGAAAATAATATAAATATGATAGTCCGATCTTCTTATTTTTTTAATTGATAGACAACATGAGTTTCGATATTATGTTAGATAACCATATGGTGTCATCTCACACAACTAATTGGTGATGAAAGGTTTCACTTCTTAAACTATTTTAATATTTTGTTTTTATTTATGTGATTAAGATGAACTAAAAAAAGAAAATAGTTAGGTTGGAGTCACGATTGATTTGGACAGAGAATTTGAATCTTAAAACAAAAAAAAATGCCATGGGAGAGAGAGATCATAGTTGAAAGTGAAGTAATCTTATGATAGAAGCCTTTGGCTTTCATATTGGCATTGAAAATAGGAGATGGGAAGGGAAAATATCTAAGAGGAATCCCCTTTTTAGAAGTGTTAATATGTTGGGGTAATAACCATATGGTACAATATATGTCTTTCTGTTGAACGTGGGGAACCGAGACAATAATGACTTCATATCAATTATCATCATCATTTTCATCCCCACCAATTTCTAACCATTTCATCCTCCTTTTTTCCCTATCAATTTCTTTGCCCTCTCCATTCTCTATCGTAACTAGATTCACATGTTCAATTCATCTCTCAAAATTTAAAATACGCGTAAATGATTATCAATGTATTTTCTTTTTAATTATAGATTGTGTCATACACGATTTGAATCTCTAAATTTTTTTATATATGCACTATGTAACTTAAATTATAATATTATGTTAAATCACAATTTTAACAATTGAATTAGTAAGAAGTTGCAACTAAGTACTGGTATAAGATTAGGGATAATTAACTTATTAACATATAATTTAAATCCACACTTGATTTAAAATTTATTAATTAAATAGTGTATTAAAAAAAGACTATTTAAAGAAAAATAGATCCTATCACTGCAATAAATTTTAGTTAGATGATGGGTCAAAAAAGACGAACTGTTCATATTTTCTTTAATCGAAAGAGATACTAGAATGATTAGGGTGGTTAACCCAACATTGTTTTTTATTAGTAAAATTAATGGAAAATTATAATGGGTTAGGAAAAATATATATATATATAAGGATATTTGGAAATTTAACCATGACTTTCTAAATTTCTAAATATAATAAAAAAGATTTTTTTAAGAAGGAATTGAAGGTCAAGGATTAGTGAGCATACCAAAATATCTCAACTATGTTAACATATCCTTAACGTTCTCATCAGTTACTACTACCTGTCCAATATAATAGAATGCATTGATATAAAGAGATAATACATAACAATAATCCAAAAAGTTGATAAGTAAAGAAAGGCTAGAAGAAAGTCTTCCAATTTAAAGACATGTATAATTACAAAATAAATTGGATCTAGTACTTCAAAGTGCATATCTACTATATATTTGATATTTTAATATATCAATCAACTAATATACTTTATATTTCAATATACTTTATTTAAAGTAAATCATTTATGCATATGGGATATCCAAATTACGTACAATTAATTCATTATATATCCATCCTATCATGTATATGTATTTTATATTTCGTATGTAACAGTTTACTGATAAACCAGATTTAGAGAGAGTCTATATCCAAAATGATATATTTGTATTAAAATATTTGCAATTTCAAATTTTTTTTCAGTACTAATTTAGTATTTTAAATGAGTACATATTAAATATTACATTGGTGTATTAGTAGTTTTTCGATACTCTTTCGAAATTCATTTACAATTTTAATAGTAGTATATTAATAGTATATATATTGGAAGTCGTAAGAAAATTCATTTTAAGTACATAATTATCAGTAGTATATCAATTTTCAAGTCTAAGATTAGCATATCAATAGTATCTATTATCACTTACATTTATTCTAAATCAAATTTTATTTAAAGTATAACATAAATATCTTAGTAATATATCTCAATGTCAATTTTAAAATTTATTTCAAGTATAACTTGGTGTATCATTAGTATATATCAACACCTCCAAATAATACATTTATTTCTAGTTCAAAATTCAATTTCAAATATAACGTAACATTAGTGTATCAATATATAGTTTACCAACTTGCATTCAAAATATGGTTACTTAATAGGATAAATTAAAACATTGTACGTTGATAAAGATCGAAATTAAATCCATGAATAATTACAGTAGTGCATGAAGCACATATAATAAATTTTAATATATTGAATAATAAATTTTTTATATCAATTGGATAAATTATATCATTTTGACTAATATACTAAATATAAAGAACATCAATTAATTAACTAACTGATACATCATCGATATAAATATTTAAAAATAGAGATTATCCTTTTCTTTAAATTAATAATAGAAATTTAAATTCACGAAGCTCTCTCTAAATTGTTTAAATTCTCCATCCAACACACATGGTTGAATTCAGTAGTGAAATAAATAGTTACCATTGTAGTAAATTTTTCCATGAAATGAGGAGATTAGTTATTTAATTATAATTAATATTATATATCTTTATTTTTAGAGTATTAAAATCCGTGATAATCTTGCTTTTAAATACAAACCATTGGCCTTGTTTTGGTGTTTTATAATTTGAGATAAATCAATGAGTTTTAAAAGACAAGAGTGATTCAACTAAAAAAGATGGTTAAACCCTATTGCAATTATAATTAGTGTAATCTATATATATTGTTTTTTCCCCCTCAATTTCAGCAAATAATGTGTCCAAATCTAATCAACACAAATGAACATTGTAAATTGTTTAAAGAATTTTACATTAATTATTAAAACACTCGATAAAAAGAATAAAAACAAACTCTTATATACTTGGAAAAAGGAGAAAATCTTAGAAAATTAGTTATAGGAGTCATAATTTGTGTAGAAATTAGTAGTTGACTACCAAAATGGTGTTTGGTAAGTCTGTAATCAATTACAAAACTTTAAATCATGATTATTAATTTATGTTTAAATAAAATCATTATTAATGTTAATAATTGACCTTTTTCTACCATATTGTTTTTTGTTTCTGTTTATTATTTATTTCGTCAAAACAAGAAAAAGAAAAGAAAAAGGGTGATGCCACGGAAGCAGGATGTGGGGCCAGAAATGACACTTGGCTCACGTGTAAGACTTTTGCTTCACTTCTGTACTTTGCTATCCTAAGGAACTGCGCGCAAGAAAAGAAAACCCTAAATATTGTTTATATTTTAAGAAAAAAAATAAGGTTTATTAAACAATAGGTTATCATAAATTTCGATGATTGTGTCTCTTTTTCCATTAATTTTTTTTTAAAAAATACAATCATATATATATATATACTCAACCACATTTAAATGTGATATTTGACATAGGTGAGAATATAGTATCTTAAATATGTTTAGCAATCATGCGGTATGAAAAACGATTTGTCGATACATTAAATAGTATTACAAGAAAGTAGTTAGGAGATAATCGTCTCGTGCTATCTTAATCGTTGGAAGACAGAATCAATCTTCCAACAATATATTTTTTGCATCGGAAGATTGATACCATCGTATTGTATACTTACATATCATTAGTGTTATTAAATAATATGGATGCATCTTATATAATATATAGTTGAGTTCGAATGAATAGATAATAATTTGATAGGATAGGGAACACAAAATGATAAATATAAAAAGCTAAATTATAGCTCTTTTATTCTGAAAATTTTAAAGTTTTATAATAAACTCCTTATCTAATTTTATTAGGTAACTTTCAATGTTTTTTTTAATAGACATCTTAGAATTTGAAAACTTTAATTTCCATGAACTTTTAGTAAATATCTTGTACATAAATACTTTATTAGATATAAATTTGAAAAATTAAAATAATACATTGCAAAATTTTTTAACTTAATATAATCCATATAAGTTTTTTTAAAAAAAATAATACTCAGTAAATAGTTCCAATCTTTTTCTATTAATTTCTCAATTAAAAACTTATTAGTATTTATACTAAAAAACAATAAAAGCTAATACTATGGAACATGAATCCTGTTGTTAGTTGTTAGTAAAAATAAAACATACCTACATCATTTAAGCTCAATTTAACATTTAACGAAACTATTGAACAAATAGATATTTCTAAATATAGAAAAATAAAACTCAACAATTTATTTATTTATTATATTTTTGTTTTTTTAGGAATAATTAAACTAAACTATTTGTTATGATAAGAAATGGTTAGAAGTAATTTTGGGTAGTTCATAAAAATAGAGAAAGAAAGAGAGTTAATAAAGTAGGGTTAATATTTAATTTAGTGGCCCCCCTTAGGTGTAGGCGCGTAACCGGGCCGATTATATGGAAAAAAGAACAAAAAAATAAATAAAAATAAAAACCGAAACCGAAACAGAAAATCAGAAAAACGAAGAAGAAAAAAGTGGTGACTTGACTTGACTTGACTTATCGGCATTCTCAATTCACCAAACACCGTGGGACACGTGTCATGTCAGCTTCTGTGGCAAAAAAAGCGACCAATTCAGGGACCCACTTATAGGATAACGGATCCCTTTTTTCTTTCTTTTTCTTTTTATATATATTTTTCATTTTTTATTTACAACCGGGCATGCACCCCCCCCCCCCCCCAAGTATTGTGAGCTTAATGATCGTGGGCTAGCCCACGCCGGACCATTAGCCGCCACGTAGTCACTCCCAAGAACAGAGAATCATTCTGTGTGGGACCCGCTCTCCACCATAAGTTCCCCCCAGCACGGAATTTCAAGCATACATATTTTTTTATATTACACTAAAACTAACCTTCACCAGCTCTCTTTCTCTCGGCTTAGCCGATTTAAGCCGTCCATTTACGGTAATTAAACCATAAAAGAATATATATTTTGTATTTGGAGAGGCGTCCCCATCGTACTCTCCAGTGGTCGGTTCCCAGTGGGCCCCCACTAAGCTTCCCTTCCCACACAAAAATATTACAATCATTCTTACTTATTTAAATGTGTTTGCATTTTACAACTTTAATCACTTTCCATTTTAATTCTTAATATCTGTGTTTAATAAGTCATCATATACATACTTTTTTACAAATATTAGATAACATATCAATACATTTTTTAATTATCAAATCAGTCTTTAGCCTTCATTTTTTTATTTTAAAAACTTAAAAACCAATTACCTAACGATGTATTTTGGTTTGGTTTTTAGAAAATATCGAACAACAATTGATAACCTAAGTCCTTGTACAACCATTTGATTCTTTTTATTTTTATTTTTATTATGAAAATTTATTTTATTTCCTTCTAATTTTCTACCGTGTGTTTCATTTTTCTTACAAAATTAGATAAAAAATCAATGAATTCTTAGCAATCTTTTAAAATAAAAATAATTTTTTAAAAAATTATATGTGTCTTTTGTACCCTTCAATCATGGTTATTTGAAATTTTGGGAAAACAAAGACCTCATGTAGAAAGATAAACTACGTCAACTTCTTAAAAACTAAAACTTAAAAAAATTAAATTACCATCAAACTACACTTTAATAAATTTAAATAGGGTTTAAAGATAAATAAAACAACTATCGAGATTTTAAACATTAAATATCTAAGTTTAATTTTTCTTTTTTGTCAATACGCAATATGATGAAATAAAAAGTTTTTACCTTCAAATTTATAGTCTTAAATTTACTTTAGCAAAGCTATACCCATAAATGTTGGTCCTAATTTTAAGAGAAGACGAAAATAAAAATAAATATAAATTTCACAGAGATTAAAATTTATAATATAAGTAAATTAAGATAAAAATAAAAAATGCGGACCAACCAACCAGAGGCCGCGTGCAATAGTGACTTTACTTGAAATAAATAAATAAATTTGTGTAGTTTAATTTCCTCAAACCTCAAGATAAAGTTTATAATTCTTTTCTAATTTCTTTTCTAAGTTTTGTTTGATATATTAAAATATTTGCACTTTTTTTTTGGGGGACTAAAATAATGTGTATATATATAAAAAAAGCATTTATATTTGCACTTTTTCTTAATATTCTATTGGGTGTCTCTGTATGTAATTGTATGTGTTGGTGGGGGTACATTACATTTTGGCCCTTTTTTTAAGACAGAAATGGTACGTGCGAAGAACCCCACAAAGCCACATCGATATTAAATGATTTTCACATATATATATATATATATATATATATAGAAATAGAGATATTTTTTGCTTACTTTTTAAGATATTTTTATCGGACTTATTGTATTTGGATGTTCAATAGCTTTATTTATTTTGTCATCATATTTTTTGTTTTAATAAGAAGATAAAATGATATGTTTTTTAATGGGTCGGTAAATGCTGGATAATATGTGGTTTATTTTAAATATGAATGATAAAAGTTGCTTGCCATCTTTTGCAAAAAAAATTTTAGCTCGGATTCAACTTTAATTTGACATATTTTATGAGAATCAGACACATTTTATATTTAATAATAATTATTAATTGTATTATGAAAGAGAGAAGTTTTTTTTAAATATTTAAATAAATGTTTCTCAATAAAAAATAATTACCTTCAAAGTTGTGGAACTCAATTCCTTGAAATATTTATAGACGGGCAAATTTATACATTATCATTAGATATTATGAGCTAATTTTTATCAACCTCCACAAATTATCATTGTCCAAGGTCGTTGAAAATTTGTGTTGTTCTATCTTTAAGGGAAACCTCTTCCATATCCATGTAATAAATGTCAAAACAATTTAGTATAGCTATAATTAGTATACATAACATTGTTTTTAATTGCATAACACATATTGTGTTAACTCAATTAGTTAAAATATATATATATATATTTATTTATAATGTATCAGTCCAACCAGACAAAACATATCTTTGCCCAAAGATATATAAACATTACGAGACAAATTTTCATAGACAACAAAAAAACAAATTAATAACATTTTAAAAAAAATAAAAAAGGAAATGATAACCCATCTAGAAGGAGGTAAATTCTTTACAAGTAGAAAGAGACAGATGGAAAAAAAGAAAGAAAGAAAGAAAATTAGTTATATTATTGATTAGATATTAATAATGATCATAAGTTTAATAATGATATGAATTAAAATTGTATATGTAATATTCACTTTTTGTCCTTTGGAGTCATTTGAGAGCCTTCCAACTAATCCCCACCATTGGATCTCTCCATCTCTTTCTTCTCCTTAAAAAAATAAAAAAAGAAAGAAAGAAACATTGCCTTTATGGTCTACATCGGTTGCTGGTGGGTATGTTGTAAGAGGTTGCTGCTTGTGTTGTGATGAGCCATTTTAGCGCCACCCTTTAATTTTATTTTTCTCTTTTTTATTGCTTCAAAGCTTTTGTAGCAATCAAGCTCCCACATTTAAAAAGATAAGACAGACATAAAGAGAAATAAAATAATAATAATAAAAAGACATGAGAAGAAAGAAGAAGAAGAAGAATATAATAGATCATATAGATTGTTGGGCCATATGTTCTTTTGTTTCTTATTTAACCCTACCTCTTCCATTCCCTCCAAGTCCTTTACTTTCTTCACCTTTCTCTTTTCGTCTACTTCTTGGGATCTGATCTCTCGATCTCTCACCTAGAGATCGAAAAAGAGAAAACGGAGAAGAAGGAGAGAATGGAGAAGTGAAAGACACAATTCCCAAAACACAAAGACTCTGTCTTTTCACTTTTTGTCAAGCTTCTTTGTCTCTCGATTCCATAAAGTTTTTGCCAAAAACAAGTGTTTTGGCTCTACAAGCTACTAGATCTCTATGAACAAAGCTCTATAGAGCTTTGGATTGGCCTTTTTCAACTCTCAAAGCTTCCCCCAGGTTCACCTTTTGTCATTTTAATTCTCTAATTATATCATTCTTCTTCTTCTTGTCTTCATCTTCTTCACAACCTTCTTCATATTATTGTATGATTTGTTATATGCTTTTGTTTTGTTTCTATTTAGTTTATGGAATGTATAATATTTGATAATTATTAGATGAATTAGTTATGAATATATGCTAGTAATTTCTTTGTCAAAATGTTACCTTTTTTATTAACCGCATAATTAAATAGCTTCATTATTTGTTTTTTCTAATTAGATCTTGTACAAGGGAAGGATGGTGTTGGTTTAGATTTGGTTAATATTGATTTTTTGTCTTAAAACTTAGTGTTTTTTTCTTAAAAAAATTATTGCTCATAATTATTGTTTTTAAGTTGCTAATTTAACCTAATCAAGGCGAAAACGTTAAGTTATGTCTTCCAATATTTGAGTCTGAATTTTATTTTTAATTTGGGTTGCTACTTGATTGTTGCTTCTAACTTTTGGTAGGGTTTGGTTAACTTTTTCTTTTGGACATTAGGGTTTGGTTTACTATTTAAAGCTATGATTACTTCTTAAAAACCTTGATTATCATAAGAGAATTGAATGTCAAGCTTTGATATATAGTGTTTTCATTAGGAAATTAATGCATAGTATTGAAAGAAATTACAAGTATTTATTCCATCATAAATATACAATGCACTATGAACTTGTATCTTAGGTTAGAAAAAGATTGTCAGGATTATTCTTTGATAATCTACTTTAATTTTTATACATGATGAGAATTAATCAGAGCTAGTCTATGAAATTTATGTTAAATGTAATCTCAATTAGTAAACCTACTATTATCTTGGTTTTTAATTATTTTATAAAAAGAAATGTACTATTTTACTTACCAATGGTGAAAATTTGAACCTTTTTACAACAATAATATGAGGGGTGTGAATTTGAATATCTGTTCACAAGACGAGGGTGCGTAGAATGCCTTTAAACATAAGTGGTGATGGAAATTCAAACTCTTGATTGGTTTTTTTTTTCAAACATATGAACTTGGAGAATCAAACATTTGAATATGAATGTTCTTTTTTCTAACTATGATGTGATAGTACAAATTTTATGTTATTTAAGTTGTGCTTATTTTAGGATTCTTGACCAATAGAAATACTCACACAATTACTTTTGACATTATTTATGAATTCATGATATCATAATTTTAGTACTATATTGATTCATCTAATTTTACATAACTAATTAAAAAAGAACCTTCATTTTGGTTGGGTTCTTTGACTCTAATCTTCATTTTATCGCTTTCACACATGTATGTGACTTTTGAGTTTTGAAGCGAATGAATCTCTTGTGATAAAAGGGTTACAAATGTGTCAATCTAATTGAATATCATGATGCACCTATTTGATTCCTCAATCATGCAAAAAATAAATAAATAAAATAAGAAACAACCTTAGACCACCATTCAAATGTGCATTGAGTTTAGTTTTTATATTTAAAGTTAAATAACTTTCTTCATACTTTTGCATTCCTGGTCACATGGAGTATACAAGAGGATACACACAAAGTAAACTTAACAAAATAGCTAGGATTTGTGTATCTTAATTATTATTCTTTTAGGTATTACTTAGAATCTCTGTTCTTTTGTCTTCGTAGAAAATACTGTCTTTACTATAACTCCGAAGTTGTAGATGCCCTCTTTTTAAAATAAATATTCTTTTTTATGTATTTAAAAGAATGTTAATCCATAATTATTTTCAATTTTTTTTTCTAAAATGTTATAAACTCTAGAAACAGTGTGTCGTTTTTAAACTTGTAGTTTTGTGTGTAAATCTCTGACTGAAAAAGGTTTAATTACCGAAATCTTTTACTTTCAATTGGTTGTCTAATAGATTTTTTTAAATTAACTTGATTATTAGATTTATAAAGTAAAATTATGTCTATGTTCCAGTACATCCGACTGACTTATCTGTATCTCTAGTAAAAAATTCAAAACTTTGCCTACTACTCTATTAGGTATGTAATTTTTTTAAGAATAGTGCTAAATTAGTCAATAATATTATTGTCTCAAAATTGAAAAATATACGTGGCCTCTTGATTTTTTAAAGATATTTTGGAGCACCTAATGACCAATCGACCCTATCACATCTTTCTAAAAGAAGATGAAATTTGTGAGATTATAAACTTAATTTGTAAAAAATTTAAAAATTAAACTAACGGTTATCAAATCAGACCTAACAAAGTCTATTATATATTTGATAAAAATTTACGGACCAAACAAACATGGAAGACTTAAAAGTTGAGAGGGTGTTAATTTGTAGATAGTAAGTTATTTAATTAGAGATGTTAATAATGTGAGTTTCTAATTTGGATTGTTATGATCAACCATGCAGGATTGTTGTGTAAAATTGGATCGTGGATATGAACTGTATTCCACATGTTCCCCCAGGGTTTAGGTTTCACCCAACGGATGAAGAACTTGTTGATTATTATCTCAGGAAAAAGGTCGCTTCCAAGAGAATTGATTTAGATATCATCAAAGATGTTGACCTTTACAGAATCGAGCCGTGGGATCTTCAAGGTACAAATATATAGTTGATGGTTATTATTATTATTATTATTATTGAAGCTAAGTTTTGCTTAATTATTTATGTAGAACTATGTAAACTTGCTGGAAGTGAAGATCAGAATGAATGGTATTTTTTTAGCCACAAAGACAAGAAGTATCCGACGGGAACTCGAACAAATCGAGCTACCAAAGCTGGGTTTTGGAAAGCAACTGGTAGAGACAAAGCTATTTATGCTCGTCATTCTTTAGTTGGCATGAGAAAAACACTTGTTTTCTATAAAGGAAGAGCTCCCAATGGCCAAAAATCTGATTGGATTATGCATGAATACCGACTCGAAACTAATGAAAATGCTACTCCTCAGGTAAACTTCATTAAACTCACTCATACAGGAGGTTTGTTGGCCAAATATCAGATACCCAATTATATTAGACACATTTAGGTTGAATGTCATGACCGTCATGTATCTAACACACTATATAACGTTTGTTGGACATAGATCGGATATATACTTGTTAAGTCATATAGTAGTGTGTCAATCAAACACTTTGATTTGTTATGGAACAGATAATGTTGGTATTTGTTTACATAAAATAGAATTTTTTTACAATATACAAGAGGTAAGAAGAAATAATAGGACCATCCTAATATATTTCTTTTCTTACGCAATTTTTTTCACCCACATTTATAATTGCGTATGAAATAAGTATATATATAAAGAAATAAAGTTTGAGAGTGAAAACTCATCAAGTTCATTTGTTCTTTTATCTAAGTATATTTACTACTTTTTCTAGCATAAATAATACTTACCAGGTTCACGTGTTTTTAATCTAAAAAAAATGTTCTCATCAGTATCGGATTCGCATCTATATAATTTCTTTCATTTTCATAAACATATAATCGAGGATGGAAGATTGGAAAAGAAAGAAGAGAAATTATAAACATACCCTAGTATGTGTAATACACAATATAAATGGAAACATCAGAAATCAAGCATTATTATTACTTAGGTAAGAAAAATGTTATTATTCTAACATGGCTTCAACAAAATTGTCATTGTATATACCAGGAAGAAGGATGGGTTGTTTGCAGGGTTTTCAAGAAGAGGATGCCGACGGTGAGAAAAGCCGGTGACTATGGCTCACCGTGCTGGTACGACGACCAAGTCTCCTTCATGCCAGAGCTTGATTCTCCAACCACCCAAATCTTTCACCACCCAGCTTATCCTTGCAAGCAAGAGCTTGAGTTGCACTTCCATGCCCCACCACACGACCAGGTTTTCCTCCAACTCCCTCACCTCGAAAGTCCAAAAATCCCCACATCTTCAGCCACCAACTCTCTGCTCCCTTACGCCTATGACCGAGACACTGGCGTCGCTCCGCTTTACGGCGTCGAGCACACCGTGGATCACGTGACCGACTGGAGAGTAATGGAAAAATTTGTTGCTTCTCAACTCAGCAATGATCAAGATTTGAAGCAATCCAACTATTCTCATGGAGCTATTTTTCAAGTGCCGCCCAACTCAGGTGGTGCTGCCACCGTGTCGGACTGTGATCGTAAAGATATGGCGCCGGAGTTTGCACTGGCATCCCCATCAAGTTGCCAAGTGGATATGTGGAAGTGATCAGAAAGGAAAAGTTCAAAAACGAAAAGAGAATTATTTTCTACATGGTGTGTTTCAATAAAAAAAAAAAAAAATAGAAGTTATACAAAATACTAATTATAGGAAGTACAGTTGAAAGGAGAAGCCAAAATATTAATGATCTTATGAGGTTGCTGTACATAATAAAAAAGCAAAATGGATGGTATGCCTTTTAATTAACTACTGCTGAACTTTTTGATTTATAATCAAAAAATATATATATATATTGATTAATATATTAAATACACACACACACCACACATATATAAGGATAATTTTTAGAGTAGAATATATATATTATTAATTACTTATTATATTGGATAAATTTGAGGAAGTTTGTTGTCTATGATATTGATCCCGAGGGTCTATTGGAAATCAACTCGGTGAGAGTGAATATATATGGTTTGAATGTAATTTTAGGTTATATTCTATATTCAAATATTTACATGCAAAGAACCAACTCGGTCTTTTCCCATGTAATTATTATATATTGAAATTTTATTTCTCTCTTCTTTTCTTTCTCTATCTCTTTAATTCACATTCTCTAGCTATTCGACAATTTCTTTAAGACCTTGTTTAGAGTATTGTTTAATTTAATTGCTTTGAATGAGAACAAAAATGAAGTATGATATTTGAAATGTAGGAATTCTCTACTTATATAATTCTTATGAGGGAATTCTGATGAATCATTTTGTGTAGAGAGCTTCATTTTTTATTGTATTGATAAAAAAATATTTGCTCATTTCTTTTTTTTTTTCCCCAAAAAATCATACTTATTAAGAGATTAAGAGATTTATTGGAACATAACAGGAAGATACAATGGAAGAAGTTACATGAAAATATGTCAATTTAAGACAAAATGTAGCAACATCATAAGAATGAAAAATATTAGATTTAGTTGCCAAATAGCAACCACAAGTAGTGAGTCTTCTCAAATACGGTTAAAGATCCTAAATTGTTCGTTAAAAGTTCTTCTATTACGCTCTAGTTAGGTACTCTTTTTTTCATTGAGAGTAGTATCTCGGTGAGATTACTATTTAAGAAGTCTACCTTACAAAAATCAGTTCTACACACACTCTTATTTACATTATTTATTACCTTAGATATCAACATGTGTCAATATGAGACTATATAATAATCAGACTACTACTTAAAATAAAAAACCAACTGAATATATATATTTTTAATGTAAGTATGTGGACATTTTAGGCTTTTAAAAGCCATATATAGGTATTGTATGCTTTAGATCTCGCATTGAAAAGATAAAGAGAGCTTATATATATTAGAGAGAGAGGGACAGAGTTAACTAGCCAATTTCATCATTGTCAAAGAGCTCGTGATTTATGCTTGTTAGTTTTTTAAACAATTAAATTTAGTTACTAAACTAAATTAATATTATATGGTCAATTTATGAATTTGGTAGATAAATAGTTTCTTTTTCTCAAAGAAATTGAATTGCAACCGATAAATAGTTAATGATTAATATTACTCAACTACAACAACACTTATTGTCTTCTGCGCTTTTCTTGTAATTAACATTATGCTACACTGTTTCAAAAGTAGATATTATGCCATTGTCGAACTCATTAAAAAGGGAAAAAAAAAAGGGGGGGGGGGGGGGGGGGGGGGGGGGATATCCTACACTACGTATTTGGCTTGACAATTAATATAATACAATGATCAAAGACTAATAATAAGAATTTGACAATATATATAGTAATAGTGTTGATAATGTAAGGCCGACTTAAAAATGTTCAAATATAAAGTTATTATTACCAAACAAAATTCAGCATTAACTAATGCATTTTTTTAATAAATTTGTTTGATGCATCTCTTTTGTAATTATAAAGGGGTGGCTAAGAAAAGGTGATTCTTTTCTTTCTTATAGACTTATGGTATATATTATTTTATACAATAAATACCCAAAACTGTTGCTCTTTCCCTTTGCTACTTTTGGAAAAATATATAGATGGAACAAAGTAGAGGCGCCCAAAAAACGATCCTAGCTATAGCTCTTAGAGTTTTTCTTTGGAACATACCTGCGTAAACAAATCGGTGCGGCGGCGGTCATGCATGGGAGTTTGGAGAAACCACAATGTGGCAGAGGAGATGGTGGAGCGTGTGGTGTCCGGTCGACGAGGAGATCAGAGTGGCAATGGGAATAATCAATAAAATGAATGGTGGTTGGGGTTTGGTTGTGAAAGGGGAAAAATAAGAGGGAGTAAATTTTGATGATAACAATATATGTTTGTTAAGTAGTAGTAGTAATATTGAGAATGTTGGGTATCCAAATATATGTTGATTACTTGAGTTGAAGGTGAAGCATGAAAAGCTTTATAAGTCCCTTTTAAGCAATGAGATCAATCTTGCTCCACCAGACACAATAATTGGGCGTGCTCTCCATGGACTTCCAAATGCATCGTTCTCTCACTTTCACACTAAGAGATATAAAGAGAAGGACAAAACTATACTTCAATTTCGTACCAAAGTTTCATTAAGACTATATATATATATATATACAGTTTTATCTTCTTATGGTCCACAAAACCAAAGTTCCTGATGAAATTGACACTTTTTTTTTTTTTAACTTATAGTAAATTTGATTTTTGTAAGTACATATTATTCTCTTTGTTTTACCCATTCTATGCTTGAAAATTAGTGTAAGATTTTTTTTTAAAAAATGGGAACGCAACTTTATTAAAGAGGAAATATATTCTAACCTAAGATATATTTCAAAACATGAAGTTTATAGGTTATAATATATTCTATTTTCTATATGATTTGTTGAAAGAGGAAACTATTTTTAATCAACCAAATTACTTCTGAGTTGTATTCATAATAATTATATTTTATTTTATTTTACCATGGAGTTGAAAGATTTCAATTCAAACTTCTTGATAAACGAGGTGTGATTTATGTGTATAAATTGAGTTATATACTTATTTTTTTTCAATAATTTGACTGTATATATTGTAATTGTTTACAGGTGTGGAATGTGATCATTTTTGGGGCAAA
The DNA here is from genome assembly GCA_025688845.1 of Cucumis hystrix. Taxonomy (NCBI): domain Eukaryota; kingdom Viridiplantae; phylum Streptophyta; class Magnoliopsida; order Cucurbitales; family Cucurbitaceae; genus Cucumis; species Cucumis hystrix. Next base: position 13,463,384 of record CM046891.1, on the reverse strand, counting down.
TGACATTTGTCATTGTTTTAATTTGTGGGAAACCTAGGATGGATTGATCAATGTGTGTGAGAAATATAATTTGAGAGATATTAATTTGTGTAGAGAGTTGATAATATAATTAGAGTTTTTTTTTTTTTTGTAATTAAGAATATGTAATGGTTTTGGTTTGAAGAATAAGATAACATAATTGACCATGTGTGGTTGCAATTATTTATGCACCTTTCTCACACTTTATTCATATCTCCACAGTTCAAGGAGTCCAAATCCTCCAAAGTTTCTCATCTTAATTAATAATATTAGAATTTAAAAAAAAAATTATACATCAAACAATTTTGAAAAATTTACTCCAAACCATTTTGTCAATTAAGTAAACATCATTACAAGTAAACACCATTCTAATTTTTTTAAAAGAGATATACTAACGATCAAGTGATCAATAATTAAATGCACCTAAATATCTCAACTAGATTCATCATATCTTGAATATAAAAGTGATACGTTTAGTAAAAACGTATATAAGACAAACTAGGATGGAAACTCAAAGAAAAGAAGGAGAAACTAGGGAAAATCCGTCCAATTAAAAAAAGATTAGATTTAGAGCCAAATGAGCAACAAGATGTAAAATGTTCTCCCAAATGTCTTCCATTGAGCAGCAAACAATGGTGAAAATTGGAGAGAAAATAGTTTAATTTTTAAATAGAAACAAAAAAAAGTTCTAAATGTTACTTGAAAGGTTTCAAAAATTAATTTTCTTTTTAAAAAAATTGGGCTAAAATTGTCCATGTCTTGAGAAGTAAAATGTAACACAAAAAAACAAAAGGTAATTGTAAAAAGTTTTTCTTTTCAAAAGTGAAAAAGAAAAAAAAAAACATTTCTACCTCTAATTTTCACTTAAATTTAGACAGAAATCAAGTTTAATAACTTTAATTTGGCTTGTGTGTGAATTAAACAGACAATACTAATTGTTTTTGCAAACCCTATAATTAGTTGTAATAATTAACTTTGTGTTTATCTATAGTGTTAACCAACAACAGACAGAAACACTTTCCAGGAGAGAAAGCAAGAAAAAAAAATATGTTGGTATTATCAAATTTTTCATTTTCAAACTTTAAATGAAGATTTGAAGCTCAAATTTAATATATATTTTGAGAAATTACATTTTCTGAACTTAAAATTTTATTGTTTTGTTAAACATTTCCAATTTTGTGTTCTAAAATTAATTAATTAATTACTTTTTATGGAATTTTTATGAAACGACTCTTTGGGAAGCAAAGACAAAGTAATTGATTAAAAACTTTACAAAGGATAGAAAAGAACAAAAATGGCCCAGTAATTATACTAAATATGTACGGAGTGTTTAACTATAAATATTCTACAATAATAATAATAATAATAAAGAACTCAAATAATGATTCAAATACTTGTACGTATGATATACCAAAACGTACAAGAGGACAAAACTTTATTCATTTTTTATCCCTTTTTTCCTTGTGCAAAAATAATGTCCTTAGTACACTCATCATTTTTGTTAAATGATTGTGTGGATTCATTTCTTTATTCTCTGTAATAATATAACATTGTGTTTCATTTAGATATTTAATTAGCTCTCATAGTTTTGTTTTATGTTCGATCTATAAAAACTATATCATATAAATGAAAATATTGTCTACTTTTGTAGTTATGTTTCCTCTTCTAACGCTGCCTAGTTTGGACTTTAGTCATAGTCATAACCAATTCTTCCTCTCAAACATAAGAACTTCCTAACCTCCCATTAAATAGTCATTTATTTGTTCACCTTGGTAACTTCAGTAAAAATTATCTTTTCTTATCCAAGCTAGGATTTTCTTCTTTGGGACACATGACCACTTTTTTAATAGAGTGCATGTCCATGGAATATTATTACTATGATCATGCAGTCATCAAAGCTGGCTTACCCACCTTTGTTCTGTTACTCAGACAGATCGAATGATATTCTGATATCAATTGGTAAGGATCACCACAAATAATCCTTCACATATCTCCACATTCAACATAAGTGTTACCATGATCACTTTGTTTTAAACTTCACCTAGAAATATAACTAATGTATATTCATGTACGAGACTGTTTTTTTCATAAGCCAATATATAGAAGACTTTTTTTTTTTTGTCATGTTTCTAACCATTCCCTATCACATTTTGAGTTAATTAAAAATCAGAGAAACTACGAAGATATTTTTTTCAATATAATATGATTGTGGTTCATGGATCAATGAATAGATCAAGATATTTCAACTAAGTCAATACATCTTTAACATCTTTTTAAGAAAAAACAAGGTATAAATTATATAGTAATTTGATATAAATTTTGGACCTGTGTTAAGCATGAGATGGCATTGGTGTAGATATATCCCAGAGAGTAATGTAATGTTCTCTCTTTCTTTTACTTTAAATCGCTTTTTGTCCAAGCTCGGTGGTAAATATGAACCGTGAAAGATATTATTAAATTAAGTAAAAAGAAGTAATGATTATAGATTGGGCATGAGCATGACAAAGATGCAGAGACCAATTAACGACAACGCATTCCTCCATTCTTGTAAATGTTTGCTTTCCTTAGGGAGCCACATTTAGACACAACTCTCTTTTCTTTGTTCTTTTGTTTCTTTTTCCTCTCATTTGAATAAGACAGTGTTAGACATGTTTTGGTTTGGTTTCTCTTTTCTGTACAAAGGGACTAAAACCAAAATTAACACACATTAAGTAAGTATATAAAGCTTGTATCAGTATCCCATGCATGATAATGTGTATATAAATATTATATTTTATGTGTTGATATATATAATTAATTTTTTATATTTATATAAATGTGATTTTTTAGGAGGGTCAAATATGTACGTATTTAAATTAAGTGAAAAAGTATGAAAAGAGGAAATTAATTCTTTTGATGGGGATTCTAGTGCTACCATTCCCTAATTAAATTATCACGTTAATTTACCAATTGACTCCAAAGTTTAATATTATATCAATAAACATAAATTATTTTCATTTTTCTGCATGAGCTAAAGTCAATGTATATACAACACATATTTTGGTAAATCAACTAGGCTTCTTCTGGTCTTTTAACTTGTGCCTTTAATTATGTCTAAAGTTAATCACTCATTAACATAAGTGATCTTTATTCTCTAACTCGTAAGGACATGTGGTTTAGTATAGGTTGTTTAAACCACCTATTTGAACTTCTTTTGGTTGGAGGAAGAATGTTTGGGTTTGTTTATTAGAGATGAACTCAAACCAATGTGATGCTAAAACCGAGCTTATGTTATGATTTTTTACCTTTCATTTACCTATTTTTGAGGAGTAAAAAAAGTTAAGCATGTGATTTTGTGACCTCAATTATTGTCCTAAATCAAGCAAAATTATCCCCCACACATGTTCTCAAGTAAAGTTTAAGGGAGGATCAAATTGGCACCTTTGACAAAGTATTTTTTTTTTCCAACTATATGTCACACATCATTTTCCTTTAGTTTATTAATGATGGGAATAGCCTATGTTATGAATAATTTTTAAAACTTTCCAAAGTTGAGTGCACCCAATTATAAAAACATGTTGTTTCAAACTTTTTGTATGCATGTGTAAAGAAAGGGGAAACCAAGTATTAGGTGCAGGCTAATTACTCCCCTTTCATATAATTTAGCCCAACACTAATCTATGTATAGCTCTCACTTTCACAAGTTATGGTAGAATCAGAAACTAAAAATTTTTAAAAAAATATACATAAATAACAGTAATTGCTTCTTCTTCTTCTTCTTTTGCATATAAAGAGTATATTATATAATATATATACAAACCAATCAACACTTTTTTTCTGGAAAGTTCCTCCAAAGTGTATTTATCTATCTATTTAGTGGCCTCACAAAGGCCAGTGCCTTGGTCGCAGAAACCATCGCGGTCAAGCAACTGCTGCGGCGGCGCGCTCAGCAGTGGAGACGACGGCGTTCCATACGCATTCCTCCGGCTGTTCCCGCACCCTAAGCTCGCCCTCGTGCTCACTCCCGTCACTGGGTTCGTTCCACTCGCATACTTGCAAAGGGCCTGAAAATTATATTAAAATCACAATCAATTAATCAATACCCCTTTCCAATTTTTTATTTAGCTCCAGGGTAAATATAAATTGAAGTTTAAACACTAACTTGCTTCTGAGGAAGGTCAATGACGGCATCGCTGAAGTCGGCACCTACGATAATGGCACCGCCTAAATCGCTTCGTGTTAGCACCGATCTAACTAGTACTGCATTTGTAAAATTTGCTTCATTTAATACCTGGATAATAATCCCAAACTAAAAGTTATCCTTTTTACCAATCCTTAAACAAAAACAAAAACAAAAACAAAATTGTATTAGGTGAATCTAAATTTATCATATTTGTATTTGTATTTTTTTTTTTTTGGTATTGTGTACTTCAAAAATATACATTCCTTAATTCAAGAAATAAGCCATTAATTATTAATTATATGGGTTGACTTTAATTCCAATCATTCATCCAAAAAACTTACCATGCGATCCATCAATGTGTCACTCAAATCTGCACCTGCGATAATAGTCAAAGTTGAGATGATATATGAGTGAGTACAATCTGATATACTTTTCTCTGTCTTTCACTTTCTAACACATATAGATGTAAACCAACATGTTGATATTTCAATTCATAGAAATATCAATAAAATAGGTTGATAATATGCAAGAAATCAATAGATATTATTACAAAATTTATATAGAAAATCACAACAAGATAAATTAATAAATAAACCTTTTGTAGTACTTTTAAACAAGTTTAACTAATTCTTTGTTTATATCACATTTCTTTAATGATATTTTATTACTTATTTTTTTACGTTTTTATGATGGTTTTAATCATCATTTATGTTAATTTGTAAACATATGAGAATGTAGAAACATCCATACAATTCTTGAGAAATCAGTATTGGTTGAAAGTCAATATCAAATAACCTGAAGAATCTAAATTATAAGAATTTACTTAGGTTGAATTCTTTTTATGTTTTTTTAAGTTGGTTTCGATTCAGGTTGCTTCAACCCAACTCAAATTTTTAATGTTATAATATATATTTATATATGTTATAATTCATACCTATTATTATGATATCAGTTTGAAGTTTGTGATAGATATATTGGATTTTGATATTTAACATTTGAATTTTATTAAATGTTAGTTATTAGTATGTGTTGTGGACAAATTTAAATATTTTAAGTTAATAGAAAAATATACTTACAATAGTAAAAAAAAAAAGAATAAATAACTAATCAACAATCCATTCCACTAGCAAAAAATGATCTTATTTAACTGCTATACGTTGCTAACATTAGAAAATGAAATAATGGAGAATTACAAGATATGTTGGTTAAGCTGCTAAAGGAGATAAAGTGGTGATAAACCTCGTCAATAAAATGGGTCCTATGAAAAGTTCATCGACTCCCATTCTCCAATAAAAAAGGGATCCATTTATAATCCTCCATCGAGTACATAGATACATATATAACCATATCACTACTTTATTTCCTCTAAAGTGATTTGGGTTGAGTTGAGTTGAAAATCTTATTTGAACTGCTAACTTGACCAACAAAAAAGATTTTGTTGACCCGACCAAGCAACCCACATATACGCCGTATCGGGTGTGTAAAGTCTTGAGTGTTTAATACTATTATTGTTCTAGAAAATGTTATTTTATATAGAAATTTTTTAAAAATAACAAAATAAATTAAAATATTTACAAGAATTTGCTATAAGTGGTAAATATTTTGTAAAATCTACCATTTTTAAAAATTTTCTATTTTCTATTTTACTTTTTCAGCTTAAGCCACGTCGTATAGGGTGCGTAAAGTCCGTCCATCGTCGCGGGAAATTTTAATTTCAACAAAGCTCTAAAGAACGGAAGAAGGAAAGTGAAGAACGGTCCAGCAAACCCTAGAATTTTTGGAGATCACATTGATCAACTGACGAAAAGATAAAACTTCACCTTTTTTAAGGATTCGAAGGTTAGATTTTATTTAGATTAATCTATTATTCTATTTCAAATATTCACTTTTCTGTAAATCGTGCCTCTAAGAACCATTAACTTGTTTATCTGTTTTTGCGGCTCTGATTTGTCTGTTTTTGTTCATTCTTCTTTTCTTCTCAATCTTCCTAATCCATTCTTGTTGTTTGTCAAGAAAACAGTGGTTCATTGGTTGGTTGTATAACATTAAAGATCGTTTTGATTTAGTTATTTTGATGTTGTTTTCGTTTGAAGTGTTTGATTTCTTTTGTTATATGGTTAGGCTTTGATTTAGCAACTCTCAATGGAGTCATCAACTCCGGAGGTTTCAATGGAGGACCAGCAACAAAAGATTTTTGCTCTTCTTCATTTTTTGATGGAGTGTAATCAGAATCATAGATTAACTTCTAGGGTGTTGGAACCAGAGGACTACTCTTTTTCAATGATGAAGGATGCAGTACTTGATTCTGCTATGGTAGTTGACCCACTTACTGTTTTGAGTCCTTCTGAAGATGAGAATGAGATTGTCAATGTTCCAAAGGAACATGTTGGGGATAACTTGCCTAAGTTTCATCCACCTCGTAAGGGTCTTTCGGCGATTAGAAGCTTTCCTCCTGGGTGTGGAAGAGGTGCTCCTCCGCTTACAATTCAAAATTCCTCAAAATGCTTGCAGATGGATCGTTCAAGAGCTAAAAAACGAGTTCGGAATGATGTATCATTAACCAAAGTTGCAAAGATATCAAGTACTGAGAGCTTCTCTGGAGCTTGTTCAATCGCTTGCAGGATTGGGCCTGAAGACCATAACATTTTAGAGGATCCAATGAGGAAGACATTTAGGAATGGGGATGGAAGTATAGGGGAAGGGATTTCGAGAGGATTTGATAATGTGAAGTCCAAGCAAGGAAAACTTGCAAGTTGCCCTGAATCTATTGCAAAAAGGGTTGTGGTGCAGGGTTTGACAGCATCGTCAAATTGCCCGTGGAGGCAAGGCAAGAAGATGTTTAAATCAGTAAATCTTGAAGGCAAAGAGACTTGAGTCCGATGATTTGATCAAGTTCCTCTTTGATATTATGTATAAATCCGTAGAATGAGTTTATGTCATACAAAGTTCTCCCAGCTCATGTGTAATGGTTTCATGGTCATTCATGATTCTATGATATTTAGTAATTAGTTTACCTGAGAAATTTGTCTTGTATGCAACAGCTTTTTCAAGATATGCGCCATTGAATGTACAGCCACTGAAATCTGATTCCCTCATATCAGCAGATGTGAAATTGGCCCTCCTGTATCAGTCATTAGGTTCAATTGTAATCGGTGAGCACCAAGTAAGATTGCGCCAGAAGTTATCATTTCAAAGCAAAGACTAGACTTCATTTACATATCGACTGTTATAAATTGGGGAGGGGGGTTGGGGTTACTTTACGACTCCATTTTACTTTTAGCTTTCCTTCGATCCTGATTTCAAATTGTGCTTAGTTTCAGAACAGGGATTTTATGAATCAAAGCAGTCGCAAAGGAATGATGAAACAGGTGGGAAAATACCTGAAATTTTCATTAATATGCACTGCTTTCCTGTTCATAGAAAAAGTATATCGACTATCAGTATAACTAAGTGGCAACAAGGGACTGAATGGTAACTTCAAAGCCTAAAGACCTGAGATCTGCAGAACCATATTGAGCGGCGGATCCAATTCCAAATTCACCACGGGTATCAGCCTCATACTTGTTGAGTTCAGCAATTGAAGGCATGCCTGAGCTAAAACCAATGACTGCAGCAGCAGCCAAAGCAGTTGAAACCAATTTTTGCCATCTCTTGGGCTCTGTAATCTTACCAATGTGCTTCCTCTCGGAACAATCTTCCTTTTCAAGGAAATTCAAGTTAGTGAAGGCATCAACAAGGCATGGAAGGCAGAATTCGCCATCAGAACTAGAGAAACAAGGATGAAAAAGAGTAGCATGGTTCACCTTGAGTGTGATCCTTTTGTGGGTTTATCTGAGATACCATGGAAATTTGTTTCCTAGGTTGTAGAGAACTTGGATGCTTTGATTTAGAAGTATTCAAGGGTAAACATTTTACCGATAGTGAAGAAATGGAAGAAAGTGCCATGAGAATTTGAAATTTGGGTATCTTTCTGCTCCGGGAAAGAAAAATATTTTGCTGGAAAAGCTGAGAAGATGAGAAAGAGGGGAAAGAAAACGATTGGACAGGAAGAGATTTAGTGTTTGGAGTGATTTATCATCCGTTTCTTTCCGTAGGTTGACAACTTCTGGGTAAGGATTTGCATACGTGTTCGCTTGATATTTGCTTTCCCTTTAGTAAAAATGGGCTGCTTTTACTTGTGAAGTCTTTCCACTTCATTCTCTTCATTTGTGTTCTTCTTTCGGTCTTTTGGGCCATATTAGAGTTAGTATAGGCCTGGCTTACAGGCCCAGTAGGCCGGACACCAATTTCCTTTGGATGCTAATTTGCATTCAACCAACGTAGTGTTCATTCTTCAAGTTTCAACTTCCAAATTTCCAAACTCACTCCACCTTTTTTAGTGGGGTACTGGGGATAGGAACTTCCGACCAAGGAGTACGTGCCAATTATTGTTAAACTTGTTTCACTTTGTCAAAATCTTGGTTAGTCACAATGATGTGTTGTTTTCAACTTTGGAGTTTATTTTCTTTGTTAGAATACTAAATCTCACATGGATGCGGAGATTCACCTACAAACTCTTTTAAGAAGTAAAAATGTCTTAATCAAGCAAAGTTTATATTGCATTATAAGCTCAGCTTTCTAGACTATATTACATTGTTAATACCTGTCATGTAACTCAATAGTTTGGGGATAGGTTCATGTTTTCACCTCATGGATCTCATTTCTTAATTTGACAAAAATGGTAATATTGTTTGTTTTTTAGAGTAAAAAGAAAAAGAAAAATTTGTAGAAATATAAAGGTAGATTCAAAACTGTAGAATTCCATCTTATGGTAACAATTTTGAAATATGATAAAAGAGAAAGCAGACATTTAACCCTTTGTTTGTTCCCATTACCTTTCCTTCCCAAAAAAAGACTACCCACCAAAACCCTAATTTTGAGATGGGACTACTACTTTCCGACCATCACTGAAAGCTTAATTAAAACTTGTAATAATGTCTTCTTCAACCTTGAGAAAGTGACCCAACACACACAAAAAGTGGGTAAAAGCTTCTTCCTTTCAGACCCAGCCACAACAATATCTTCTCAAATAATCAAAACTCTTTTTTGCTTTTTTTTTTTTTTTTTCTTTTTACCTGTTGGTAAATGGTTATTGAGAATTTTACTATGCCTTAAGTCACTGTCTCTTCTTTTGATAAGTAATAAAAAATGCTTTAACCGAAAGCTGAAATGTGGAACTGCTGGAAGCATGCATGCTAGCATGTCGTAGTTGAAGTTGAAGATTTCATTTTGTTCTACCTTTCAAAAATCCCTATCTTATTTATTTATTTATTATTATTATCATTTTAATGTTTATAGAGATAGAATATATGTGGAGGGACAAGCATCAGAATTGTTACCTTTTTCATCAGCCAGTGCCCCAGACACAAAGACATTGTGGTTTCTGAAGCTCTTATTTTATTTTATTTTTTCCACCAAATACCTTTTTTTTTCTTTTCAATAATTGCTTTTGGCTTTTACAAGTCACGCTTATCTGCCATAAAAAGATTGATGTCAAAAAGGATGAATGTTGAAGCCTTCATGAGTATTACATAATAATATCTTATCCGTATCTCTTTTGGATTCATTATTCTCGATTGGATCACAATAGATTTTATAGGTTTTGATATCATAATAGACACTATAATACTCATCTCACAACTAATTGATAATAAAAGAGGTAGTTTATTTATTTTATAAGGAATTTAAATTTTTTAAAGAATTAGTTAGTATTGTGCTCTCTATTGGTTTTCCCTTTTTTATTATTATTATTATTATTGGGTTTATTCCTCAATTTCCTTATCCCTTTGTTTGCTTAAAAAGATCCTAACTTTCTTGTCTTGGAGAAAGGAAGCCTCTTATGTTGGAAGTACTTTGGGATGCATATTTTCTTTCACTCTTCTTGAAATTTAGTGGGTTTGAGTGGGTATCAGTGCTTCATCAGAAATCTTTCAGATGGCCCATTCTAAAAGCTGTGCCCCCATTAATAGAAATCCAAAGGGATTTCTTCAATCTTAGATTGTTATGAATTTCCTTTTAACTGTCCATCTTTTTCAAACCATTGAGACTTTCCTTGTTTACACCTATGCTCATGTCTTTAGGTATAATATTAAATATACATTCTTTTTTCTTTTAATCTCATGTTGCAATAATTTGATGATATGGTTATTCATCGAGAAAAAAGAATGTGAGCTTGAGAAGTTAATTAAAGTGTTTGGTATAGCTAGAGAGAGCTGAAGTTCACTTAATCAAAAGTCATTAGCAAATAGATTGTACGACGTCTACCTAGCCCTCCATGTATCAACGAAATAGTCTCTTTTGAATTTTTGCTACCTATCTAAGTCAAAGTTAATCATCCAATAATGAGAAATAAAGTTCTTTTACTGATTGAAACAAAGATAGAAATGAAAAAAAGGTAATAACATTCTAGGCTCACCCAAATTACTATCTAAACTCATTGAATTACAAGACCCAATTCATTGGTATGTAACTCCCCATTACCTTTTCATATCCTCAAATCTTAAACATGTGTGAAGTACTTTTACAATATATATATATTATTTTTTCACACATATATCTATATTGTCCAAAGATTCAGTCCCCCAAGATGGCATTCAATTCTATTCACGAAGGCAATAATATATTTAGTTTATCATCACATTCCTTATTAAAAATGAGGTACAATATACAATGATATAAAAATTGAAAGGAAAAAGATATATAATAAAAAGATATATAATTGAATAGTGGTACGTGGGAGATATGTTGTAAAGTAAAGAAAAGTACAGTGGACAGGTTTTAAATACAACAACTATTATGTCAGCACCGATCAATCAAAAAAGTGAGAACACTCTACATCGTTATGTGTGTTGAAATTAATAAAATCACTACTAAATTCAATTCAACATCATTCTGATCTAAATTCTTGTCCCAAATCACCAACCAAATTCACCATCTAGTTTGTCCACATACTATTCTCTCCTTTACGATTTTAATACGTATGATTCTGTTAGTAGTATACGTTTCATAATTCTTACTGAGTTCTACAAATATCTGTGATTAAGACCAAGAAGAAAAGTAATCATAAATATTTATAAGAATAATTATCTCTATCTTGCACTTAAAATAAAGTGAATATCTGTTTAACGTGGAAAATATTCAACCATTCGTAGAGGTTATAATTTATAAGTATATATAGTAACAAAATATAAGGCGTTTAAATTAAAATCCAACTTTTAAATTTCTTTCTAAATATATATATATATAGTTTTATTTTCATTAAATCTATTTTATTTTGTCAAAATTTTATTTTGAAATTTTTTACTTAGGCCTTTTTACTTTTCAAATTTTAAAAAAATTATGTCTATGATCACTAATTTTCTAAATCTTAACGAGTATATTCAAAATCAAATTAATGTATTAAAACCTATATTAACAACAATAATAATTTATAAATGTAATAATTTTACATGTGAATCATTGTAAAGATTATTCAATGGTGGCTAAGTTTTTCATTGAAGACATAAATGAGGTGGAGGGAAAGAAAACTGCTTTTCGCAAGGAGATTTACATGGAGGTACTTACCTCTCTAAAATTTAGAAATCGCAACAGTTTTCATAACATTCAATTGTGTTGATATCATCGTACGGATATAGTTCCATTAGTAATATAGTCTATTACAGATATAGTTTCATTAGTAATATAGTCTATCACAGATGAACTCGAATGGATGAATTTAAATTTTTCTATATTGACAAATTCTTTTACATTGTACTATATTTGTTAATACATTTTGTTTAATTGTTATATTTGTAACTATCCGTGAAAATTGGCAAAACTATAGTTGAAAATATAGAAGTTAAGTAACCAAGCACAAAGTTAAAAAGAAAAACAAAAAATAAAAATAATTACAAATTTAAATAATTTGAACCTTTACCTCGAGTTTATATCTCAAATTTGTAAGTAGTTCAAATTTGTAAGTAGTTCAAATTTGTAAGTAGTTAAAACATTGTTTTTATAACGAGTAGGATACACAAGGATTCCAGTAGAATAATGTTTATTTTGAATTACCAGAGGAAATACGTGGTAGAAAAAGTAAGAGATTGGTTTTTTCAAGGTTATAAAATTCAAAGCCCGTGAAATATTAGAATTAAAAGGCAATAGGGAGTTCGCATCTAAAAAGAAAAATGTCAACACCTTGGAGTATGGACCAACTGGCAAGTTGATGAATACATATTAATAGGAAATTATTATCGAGCTAGATCTGATCAAACATCCTACAACACAAGTATCAGACAAGACATCAACCGTAGCATCTAGCCTAACTAATTTTTTTTTCACTCAGAATGTGCTAAAGAACATACTTATAAATAGTTCCATTCGACCACCTTAAAGAAGAAAGGTAAGTAAGGTCCAAAGTTTATAACTCTATAAGTTTTTTTTTTTTTTTTTGGTATAATTTAACCTATAATGAAATAATAGAATCCCAAGAAAAAGTGATCAAAATATAGAACAATATTCATTTCATTAGATCATCAAATACAATTTCCCTCAATATTCACCAACACAACATCCATCTAACCACACAAATATACATCTTAAAAAAGTACAATAATCCTCATTTCCAATAGATTGAAAACACATGGACAAGTAATTATAGCTAGCCAACTCCAAACAAGAAAATTCGCATCCTCCACAACTAAATAAATCCTCATATATAGAAATTAAAGAAAAGGAGTAACTAAACCAAAAAAGAAATATATAGTTAAATCTATATATGATAAAAACAAAAGCATTATTCACAAAGGGAAGAAAAAAAGGAAAAATAGTTGAGTAGCATCACAACACAAAGATGCATTGATCTAAGCAGTCATATTAGTGAAACAAATACATAGTAATTAAGCTAGTTCGCAATTAACATAAACATTAAATTAAAAGGAAATTACAAAGTAGCTAAACTTAATTAAATTAGAACTAGTAGCTAGAGAGTATTTAAGATTTATATTAATATATCAACACATGATGATATCCCATATGTATTAATAATAATAGTAATAGTAATAACCCCACCAACAATTGAGTTAGAAATGGGAGACACCAACATTGGCTGAGGCATAAAATCCATTGTCTTTCATCAGAACATTCTGAGCATCTCCTTGTTCCTACACAAATTCAAAATATATATATATAAAAACAAACAGTCAGCTAATTAAAAGGACAACAATCACTATTTTTCCTCTTTTCACTGTTAAAACAATTATAATATATTTTTCTATTCTACACACACATATATATACACACACACTCACTATTACTATTACTATTCATTCTCTCCCTCCAAAAAACAAGGAGAATTAGAATAAATAATAAGCAAACAATGTATATATATATAAATATGTGTTTTTGTTTACCTGCTGACGGATATTTGTCTTCTTCACTGTCTGGTCGGGCATGAGACCAAAGTGAATGTGTGGAAAGTGGGCCCACTGTCATTACCATTTATTAAATTTAAGTTAATTACAGATAAACAATATGAATAAACCCTAAACCATATGAACAATATCACAGTTTATCGAAAATGGATTAGGGAAGAGTGATTATTTGAAATTTTGTTTAAGATTTGGTTTAGGGTTAAGAGTTGTTTTACATTCTTAGCAGCGGCACTGAAGGCTTCTCTATGGGATATATCGGGATTCACAGACTTAATGCGTTGGATCTCATCTCTGCATCCAAATAATTTATTTAATTTTCATCCATATATTAATTTAATTTCTTTCTCTCTTTCAAATATGAAATTGAAAAATAATAATCATAATAATAAAAGAGAAATAAATCATTACTCACTTGATGAAACGGTTGTATGCAGATGGCACTCTCTGTCTCTTCTCAGGAGCTGAATCATTAATTTCATGTATTGTATTATTCAAATAACATTTACATACAAAACATAATATCAAATATTAACAATTATCTTATGTGTGTGTGTGTGTGTTCTCATCTCTCTGCTCAAGAAAAACCTAGCTTCCTACCCTATCCCACCTACACAACAAAATATATATTTATATATATATATTTCTCTCGTTTCCTAAAATTAAATTATATGCAGGCTTCATATGTACCCTACATTATTATTCATTAATATATTCATGAAAAAAAAATATTTTTTAAAGCTATTTAAAAACTTTTATTCATCTCAGCTTTAAAAAAAAAAAAAGTACTTGAACAAGATCTAGCCAAGATTTATATATTGAAAAGAACATGCTTTAAAAAAATTGACCTTTTTTTTCTTTTGTTATTCGTGAATATAAGAGTTTAATTAAAATCAATAAATGAATCTCACGTCTGTTGACGACGGGTGGCCTAGGGAGCTCATCAGTAACTCCTCGAGATGGCATACCAAAATTGTTAGTAGTAGCTCCAAATTGGTTGATCAGATAATTAGAATTTGGTGTAGCCATATTTTCCTTTTTGTCAAAATATAACACACAATTAATAATCAAACATTATAAGAAAAATGATGAAATTAGAAAGGGAAAAAAGAATTATAGATTAATTACGATAATGTTATGAGAGGGAGAAAAGAAAGAATGGCCAAGCTGATGAAATTGATTAGGTGAAGGCAAAAGAAGGCCACGCATGTTGACTGGCAACAGATTAGTGCAATGTCCACATCTCACTGTCACAGTTTTAAACAAACTACAACAAGGAACACTAACCTGAAAAACACAAAAACAAAAAAAAAATTAACCAAACCCCGTTTAAAAGAAAAATAAACACAAAAGATCAAAACTTTATAACAGAAAAAATAAAACGAAAGGAAGAAACTTTATTATAAAATTTTTAGCATATATACACACACACACACACACACACATACCGCAAGGACAGTGTCACAAATGTTGCAATGGACATAACATAGCTGCTCAGGTGAAGAAGGAAGGTGGTGGTCCAGCAGCTGTTGTTGTTGAGACAATAACGTAGTCGTAGTCGTAGTGGTCGTAGTGGTAGCAGTAGTTGTAGTCGAAGTAGGAGAAGAAGATGAGCAAGAAGATGATGACATATCCAAGAAGAAAAAGAAGAAGAGGGAATTATTGTAAAATTGAAATGTTTGCTTTTACAAAAAATTGATTGATGATTGGTAGTGACTGATTGATGGGATTGACAGATTAACCACCTTCCTTGGATCTGCCTTTTCTTTTTCTCTTTGATAATGAGTTTTTGAATAATATTGGATCATCTATTGGATCTGCTAGATATAAGAGAGTGAGTGAGTATATGACTTTATGTATGTATGTATGTATGTATGTATGTATGTATGTATGTATGTATGTATGATAAAAAAATTTAAAAATCGGATTATAATATCGAGAGAAAAAAAATGAAATTAGAAAGGGACGTGTGCATGGGAGTGAGATAGCTTTCACACACTCACCTGTTGTTTTCATAAGTTAAAGAGAGTGTTGTCTTGTGGTTTTGTGTGGTCTTAAATCCACAACCCACTTTTTTTTTTTTTTTTTTTTTTTTTTTTTACTTTCCTCAATTTCCGAACCCTTTTTTACATTTATTAATTAATTTCAACAATTTTTAAATAATAATAATAATAATACAATTAATATTATATCTATGTTGTAATATCTCTTGGACAATTAAGGGTCATACTCAATTGTTTGGTTGGAGTTTTAGATATATGGTCACACCTTACTCTTTTTTTCTTAGGAGTTAGGGATAGTTATAGCTCTCTTTCAATTCTTTCATAAACTTCACTTCTCATCACTTTCCTCATCATAACTCAATTATAGCGTTATCATCATTCTTCTTTCTCTCTCTTTCCTCATCCAAAAGGACCCATTTTGTTTATATCTCTTGTCATACAAATTTATCATTTTTAAGTTGAATACGACTTATCAAGTATAAAATTACAAAAAATTAATTAGGTTGCTGGTAGTTTTTTGGACCAGAGTTGGGTATTGAGTATGTATGTATAAATATAGTTGAAGTATTCTCCTTTGTCTACTAATTTATTTATTTATGTCTACTTTTTTTAGAACGTAAAATTTTAGAATGTTTATATATATATATATATATATGATGAGAAGAATTATAATTTTTTTAACGAAAATCTCTCTATTGTTCAACAGTTATTGGAAGTAGTCTCATTCAATTTTTTTTCTTGTTGGGAAATGAGTGGAGGAGACATGTTTAATATTAGAAAAATACATTTCTTCCCTTTAGGTGTGACTTATGAAGCACGGATACTTCATGTGAGGCAGAGAATCTATATCAAATACTGATACTTTCAAGTATGTATTTGATATTCAATTTGGCGTATTTCTTTTTATCCTGACGTATCTGACACACGATTTGACGTATCTATTTTTATGTTGACTTTTATCTAAAGAAAATAAAATATAAGAAACTTATGTAATATTTCTCAACTAAAAATTAAACAACAACCTATTTAACATGTCCATTATTATTCTCATGCCCAAAACTAAAAGGATAATTTAAGGGAAAAAAACAAATCTTAGAATCATCTAATTATCAACTTCACATTTAAGTAAAGATATAACCATTTTGAATATGTTCAATAATTCTACGAAGAAGTTATTCGTTTATCTTCACATTTTTCTTTTAATCTTCTTTTGCTTCTCTCATCAATTTGTGTTTTTTCTATTGCCCTCTATTAATTATTATCTCCATCACTTTGATGATGTTTTTTCTTTTCTACTGTATTTGTATCATTGTCATTCGTTCGATACATTTTATGATTTTTTGTAAATTTAATGAATTACATTTAATGATTTTACATTAAATTTATCTCTATCAACTTAGATTTTTTTTTAAAAAAATGTAAATATATTAATATCTTAGTCTTTTTAGAAATTGATATATTGACGTATTAGATCGTATTTGTATCTCGCATCTAGACGTGTGTTTGTGCTTTCTAGGACATGAGGAAAGCACAAGTTTAGTTTAAAATATCATTAAAAAAAAACTAATTTCTTCCACCGTTTCATATGATATTTTTCATAGTACACCTTTTTTTATATAAATATACTATATATATATATATATATATATATAGCATTGTACAGACATAAATTCCATGGAATTGGTTCATTTTCTAAATGTAGAACTCGGGTTATTTCTTTAAAAAAAAAAGTGAATTGATTTGATTTATTATTAAGAATATGGTTACTACAAAACACGTTGAAAAGACATCGCAGACATGACACAACACATCCATGAAAAAGAAAATGAAAAAAAAAATTGTATTTATTATATTTATGTCATCACGGTGATGATGAATCTTTCAACAAATAATAATATATAATTAATATATATTGTTTTCGATTAAGAAAGTTTGAGGCTTTTATGATCCTTTGTCGTTTGTCTTCACCACCAAAAACACACAATAAATAATAAAAAAATAATTAATATTACTATGAAAAATGGAAATTAAATTTATAATTAAAATATAAAATAGATTTATAGAGATGATTTGACTACTCATTCTCTTTTCTTTCTTACACATAGACAGATACGTATTTAAGTCAGTAAAAACCAAATCAGAATGCAGAGGTTCTCTTTTTAAATACCACCTTTGTCCTTTCCTACAATTACCCTTTTCCTTTGTGTTTATGTTAACTAATTTAGTTACTTTCTCTTTTACTATTTTCCCATTTCTCTCTTCCTCTTTTAATATTTACATTAATATAATATATACAAACACATATTTGATTAGGGCATTCTTATGAAAAAGATGGTTCCTTTCAATTCCATAAGTTTTTAAAATTTTCATATCTCAAAACCCTTTTCTTCTCTTTTTTGAATTTTTCTGTTTTGGGGAATTCAGAAACCATCACCATCGACACTCGGTAAAGTCTTTGGGTTTGTGGCCTCTGGAAATTAGCAGCAGCTATGGCAGAGCCCTTTTCCCTATAAAATTTAAAAATAATTAAAGAATGATTTTTTTTTATTTTTTCTAAATTATAGAACTCTTTATCTTTCTCTATCTGAAAATTTTAAGGCGTGAAGAAGGGGAGTCCTTTGCTGTTGCTTTGCTTTGTTTGTGGGCATTTGTTGTTGAATGTTTTTTCTTTAAAAAAAACAATAAGAAATTTGGCTTGCCTTTTTGCAGACCATTGAGTGCCCAATTCAAAATTTGAATTATAAGTGAAAAAAAAAAAAAAAAAAACCCATTTGAAGGAAAGGAAAAAAAAGGTTGTTTCAAATTTATTTCTTTTTGGTGGGTTGTGAATATATGACTTTGCATGAATGTTATGTGTCTTTTTACAAGTCAAGATTGAAAGAGGGGATGGGGGAAAACAGGTATTAATTTGACGGCCGCAATCACATTTCATTTAAATGAACATAGGTAAAAGGGAAATAAAACTATTAAATAATATATATATATACATTCTTTATAAATATTTATATACTTTTGTGGATTCAATATCGATTTGAACTAAAAAGTAAACAACAAAGATTTGTACATTCAAACATCAAATACGAATATCATAATACGATATAAATTGTTAAACAACATCCATATTTTAAACTTTGTATCTATGATTGTTGAGTGGTTTTTTTTTCTCTCTTTTTGGTATTTTTTCATTGTTTCGCTGTCCTTTGCTTTTGCTATTGTTGGTTGCTTTTAAAGTTAGAACATCTTGAGATTTGTGCATCCAATCTAGGCATTAGGGTTTGGAAAGTGGAAATGCATTATATTATTGTTGTTACTATTAGTTTACTATCACCCTTTTTCCAAACTTTTAAGTTGCCATGAATTAACTTATTATGTTTCATATTGAACTATATCCTTTTATTCAATAATATATATATTTGTTTACAGTTAAACTTTATATATATAACTTTCACTTTTGTAAGTTAAAGTCTTGGAACTTCATATTTGTAATGTTACGGCGGTATTACTTACTTTAGTTTTTGTTTTGTTCTTAAATATTATCTAATAATTTGAACAACAAATTAAAGTTCTTCCACTATGGATATATGGAATATGTTTGCCCTAGTATATGTAAAATCCCTTTTTAAGAATATCTAGATACTCATGTTTGTTGTTGTAGAGTATCTTTTTAACATATATTCATAAATTTAGGAATCTAGATACCCCATATAAATATTGTATTGTATGCCTTTGAGATTCCTACGAAATCTAATAACTTGAATGTTTCCCTACCAAGCCCAAAATAATGAAAAAGGAAATGTAAATTTTCAAAATATTCGTTAGACTTCATTTTTTAAAAAAAATTCAAACCAAATATGTTGCTACCTAAACAGGTCTGCCTATTCAATTTTAATAACATCCAAATTTTTCATGAAAAATAAACATTAAAAAAAGTAGACTAATTTTCACATTTATTAATTAGGAAAGAAAATTAAAATGGCTCTATTGATCCGATTATGAGTGCAGAATTTAAGAATCAAAACAATATTCATTTTTCTTATTGTTTGATAATTATATTAATAAAAAGAAAAAAAGCATACCATAATGCTCATCTTCTTCTTCTTTTTCTGTTATAAGTTATGTTTTAGATGAATGGTAAAATGTAGTATACTTAATTTGTATATAACTATGTGTAACTCATAATCATAAATACACAATTTTTTACCAATCCAAAAAATTGAACTAGTCAAAACATAGGTTGATGTCAAAATCTGAATAGAATAAATATATTTCGTCTCTGTGACACAAATAGTGGTTTTTTTAGGAGTGAAGATTATATGTATAGTTTGTAAAAGCCTATATATCCGTATAGTGTTTGGTACACATGTTTTGATGCTTAAGTCATTGAGTGAAAAGGAGTGAAAGTTGTAGAGTCTTAAAGTAGAATTAAAGGTTAAAGTTACTTCATATGAAGTCATTGTGATGTATATATTTATAGAGCTAGCAATTGATGTATTTATAGATGTAATTGATACGTCGTTATGTTAGGATTCTGGAGTCAAGAATAAATATGAAACCTCCCAATCTAAGGGGAGGGACCAATTTCATGTTTGGCTAGCTAGGTCGGTCGTAGATAATTTGGCCAAGATCAAGCATCTCTCCCTAGACCAATTTTGGTCCTAAGTGATGCTTTGGGTTGGAACATTCATGGAACATGCCCTATTAGCTATTTTGTTCGGGTCATTCTCGACCTTGGTCTTAATTGAGATTAAGGTTAAGCACATGGATTTAGGCTTTTAACATGAACTAACTCTTTTCCTCAAGTCTATTATTTAGGTCTAATGTACTATATTTAGGCTAAACCTTGTTATTTTCTCCTTATTGCTTCTATTATTTATTTATTGGCAAATTATATCATTTTAGTTAAAAATAACTTTTAACAACATATTTATTATATATCCCAAAAGTTCAGTGAAAATTAATTGGCATTTTAATTAAACTCTATCAACCAATTAAATTAACGAGTTTAACTCAGTAATAATTGACATAATATTTTTATTAGAAGTTAAAGATTCGAATATCCTACAAGGTGGTCATTATACTAAAAAAAATCAATTACAATCTATTCATTAATTTACATAACTCCCTTACCTATTACACAAACTTAAATACATTCTAACCCTAAACTTTATTGGATAAACCTAAATCTAAGAGCGTGTCAAACATCCCTATTCCTATATCCCTATCCCAATGGTGTCCCCTATTTCCATCCCCAAGTGTGTGTTTTGAATTTACCAATTGATGTCATGTTTAGTCAATTTATTATAAAAGAAAAGTCAGCATGTATACCTAGCTAATCTAATGGTAGAGAGGGAGATGAGGAATAAGAGAATATATATATATATATATATATATATATATATATTAAAATATGATGTGGTTGTGTAGATGAGAAGTGACAATATTTAATGTATATGTGAAAGTAGAGGGATTTGATCCAAAGCATACTGGAAGAGCTAAAGAGATAGAGATAATCAGATAAATAGGAGAAATTTTGGGTTAGGTGAGATTAGTGCAGGCAAAGGAATCTGATCCAAATCCTTCCTTTTCTCTCTCCCTGCAAACAGCACAAGGCTCGAGCTCTCAGTCACCGTACTTTCAAAGTAAAAAATAACCCCAAACACATTCACCTTATACTAAACCTTAGCTAACTAGCCAGGGATAAACCACGTTTATGTGACCTTTTGATCTCATAACGGAAGAGAATTTGCAATCTTTATAAGATAAATTATTATCCGTAGCTCTTTCTTAATGAAATCAATTTATTTTAAAATCAAATCTTATGTTTATCTAACATGTATTAGATCCCAAAGTCATAAAACTAAAATGAGTATTCAATAGAAAAAAATATAGATTTGACTGAAAAATGGTAAATCCAAAAAGACATAATCTTGAGCAGCATATACTAAACATCCCACAATATATGGACTACTTGATCTCCCACTACCAACTAGTTTTGAAGATGGAAGGTTGTCACTTTTGTCTAATATCCCTTCATATATCTTCACATAATGTATTGATATTAATGTTCAATTTGACTATAGATCATCTTTCTTAATTAACTTTACATTTTAGTTCATCCAAATCGCAAATTTCTATACCAATTGAGATATTCGCATCCTCACTCTTATGAACCAACTCTAAAGGTCTATCATGCATTTTCATCCAATCCTATTTAAAGACACCAAAATATATGTATGTATGCATGTATGGTAGGAAGAGGAGGAAAAGTTATTAATTGAAAAAGAAAAGAAAAGAAAAGAAAAGGGTGTGAATAGGGGAGCTATTTAGGATGCTGTAGGTTGTGGATTTGAGGATCTTTCAGCTTCCTTTCAATCTCTCTATGTTTGTCTCTCATGAGGTGTCATTGGATGTTTTTGTTGGTAGAGAATCAATAAAGTTTACTTCAAACATTTTCAAATAATCAAATTGTTTTGTTTTGCTTTTCTTTTAATTCTTTTCTTTTTTCTTTTGTTTCTTTGTGTCTGTTTCTTTTCTTTTCTTTTTCTTTTCTTGAAGTTTTAACTGATGAGTGATGACTAGTGGATTTACTCTTTTGCCTTTGGCTTTCTCCTTTGAGTTACAATTACAAGTACTTGAAGGAATTGACTCTAAAAGGTGAGGGGATCAGTTGGTACCACCATTTCTTCCCCTCCCCTTTAACCTTTTAACTCTTTTAATTACCATCTCTATACATATAACATGAACTCTCTCACATGTTTTCCCTTTACTTAAAAGTTATGTTCATGATAATAACATACAGTTAAATTATAACTTTGATCACTTCTCCTTGTCTATTAGGTACGATGTATATCTTTAAATCTTCGACTTATTTAATATTTTTTAAAAGTCATGAATCTATCAGATAAAAATTTTAATTTTGAATTCCGTTTGATATAAAGGTCAAATTAATACATATTTAGATACTATCATTATTTTTTAAAAAAATTGCAAAAAAAAATATATAATAAAAACAAATTAAATTGAAAATGCAAGTATTTGTTAAACATTTTGAGTATAGTGACACATTAGATGACCCAAAGTTAGAAAATTTAGAAAACTTTTAAACCGTTTAAAAATCAAATAGATAGAAATTTAAAAGCAAAAGAACTAAACTAGTAGTTTAATATCATGAAAAAAATAACCTAAGATTACTTGTGTATTTCTATAAATACACTAAAAATAAGGTGAGAAGTTTAGACATTATTAGGAATAAGAATATATTTGTTTTGAGTATGTTGTAATTGAAATCTGAAAATGGAAATTTGAACCTACCATTTTAAAAGGTGACCAATATTACCATATAAAGAGTTGAGTTTGACAAGTAAATATATACACACACACATATATAGTTACAAAGTTTATGATTAAGTAATGATGGGATTGGGAAATTTGGAATTGATAGTAAATGAGGAAGTTGTTGGGTTGAATCACATGGTGAGCCAATGGGATAGGATGCCCCACCACAAAAGGAAATAAAAAAGAAAAGAAAAGAAAACATATGGATTTATTTTTGGGAGAAGACAAAGGGAAAGAAGTTGAGTGTATGTTTCCTTTCTCTCTATTTTGACCATTTCTCCATTCCCTCTCCCATCAATGCCTTTCTCTTTGACATGATTTTTCATTCCATAGTCACCTTTTCCCCCCATCTTTTCTCTACTCTGTATCATCATTCTTCTAATTTCCTCATTATTCACTATTTTGTATAAATCTATTTCCAAATTAATTATATATATGAATTTATCCCACAACATGTGAGACTTTATCAAAACATTTCTCTATTCAATCAACATTTCTTAAGCATATTCTGCTTCTGTTTTTGAGGTAGGATGAAATGTGTTACATATGTACCACTGCCACACTAGTTTTTTTTTAGCATTCTTCTCTAGAAATATATGATTGCATTTTTCAAAATTTTCATAAGATTAAGAATATATATAGATTTCAATTTATAGTCCTAAATTTTAAGAAGTTTCGTTGTGACAACTCTTAAACAAAATAAAAATGCACGTGAAATAGTTGAATCTCAACTACGTAGAAGAATTGATCATTATTGTTATCATTTATTTTCAAACTGGACAAATATTGCTATCATCATTTTAACATCATTTTGTAGAATCTTTCGGGGTGGTTACTAACGTCTAATGAAAATTGATTCAATTGTAATTAGAAATTCGTTGGTGGGGTTTACTTTTTTGTGTAATGCAAATGAGAAAGGGATTTTTTTATAAATAAAATAAAACGTGAAAATATTTACATCGTATAAAACAATTTTGAAAAAGAAAAAAGTTCACAAATTGATCGTTTTGATCGTTTAGATATTGGTACACGATCGTGTAGTGAAAAAAGAAAAAGGAATGACACGTATGAAAAAAGAATAAAGAAAAAAATAGTCTTTATAAAAAAGATTGATATCGACGATGATAAAGATGACGAAGAAGGAATAAATACTAAAAGAGAAGATAAAGAAATTCTTAAAGGAAAAATATGAAATTTATGAAAAAAAATTAACTCTGACTTATATCAACATGAATTTTTTAATTGGAAAATGACTACATATACCCTTTTATATTTCTAATTAATTCTATGATGCTCTATTCATTCTTTATTAGTTTTTTTTTTTTTAATTTTATTTAGAAATTAAAATTTGATGTTGAACGATTTTTGTACTTAAACAAAAGAATTGCAGGATTTAAAATATAAGTAGTAATTATTTTAATTTGATTGTAGATTTAACTTTTAAAAGTCATAGTAAATTTTTCTAAAAAAAAAAAGAAGTCGTTGTTAATTTTGATTGGGTTGATTTATGATATGTATGAATTTAATTGGACTAAATTATTTCTGACAAAAAGTGTGGATTGGGCTAATCTATGATATGGCCCAATCTAATTCCATTATTATAATAGATTTTATAATGAATTAACTTTTTGGCATAAAATATTAAGTATAGCAATTTCTTAAACCATTTGCAAATATAATAAATTTTGTATTTTTTTTTAAATATTCCAAAATTACTCTTATTTTAAAAGAAATCTCTCCACAATTTTCTCCTTCTCCATATTCTCCACGATTTTCTCCATTTTTCATCTTCATGGTCGTTTTCTCCATTCTCCATATTCATCGTCTTTTTCTCCATTCTCCACTTCACCCATCTTCTTTGTGATTTTCTCCTATTTTAAGATCATTTCTTCTCTCCGCGATTTTATTCCATCTCACTTTGATATTTTTTTTAGATGTGATTCTTTCCTAAAATTTTACTTCATTCAATTTTTACAATTTGATTTAATTTCATCACTCTAGGTTGATTTTGTTCAATTCAATTGATTTTACCAGTATTTTTATATTAAAAAATGTGTTTAATTTCACTTGTATTGGACTTCATTAGTTTGAGGATTCATAGAAATTGAGCATATTAAGAATTTTTCTATCACTACTACAATTTTAGGTTAAAAGAAATTGAGTTTTTTTTCCCTAAAAATATTGATGAATACAAGTTATCACTGATAGACTACTAGTTGGATTAGTTAATATGAGCATAGTGATGTTAGTCTAACATTGATAGACCTGTATCCTAGTGCAACACTAATATCCTAAGTTATCATGATAGTAGTCTATCAATGATAGACTCGTATCCTAGTCCATCACTAATAGTAGTCTATCAATGATAGACTCTTATCCTAGTCCATCACTAATAGTAGTCTATCAATGATAGACTCTTATCCTAGTCCATCCCTAATAGTAGTTTATCAATGATAGACTCGTATCCTAGATCATCACTGATATTAAACCCTAAACCCTATCCTAGACCATCACTAATATCCTAAGTTATCAATGATAGATATGTACCCTTGTCCATCACTGATAATAGTCTATCAATGATAGATCTGTATCCTAGTCCATCATTGATAGTCGTCTATCAATAATAGACTCGTATCCTAGGCCATCACCAATATTAGTCAATCAGTGATAGACTCTATCTTCTATAATGCTATGAGTGTAACACTAGGATGATAAACTGTATCTATATATTGCAATGATTCAGAATTATGATTAATCAATGTTATGAGTGTAATACTACCTCTATTTTGCGAGCGTCGAGCATAAGGACCACGAAAACAAAAAAAAAATTGATTAATGAGAAGAAAAATCATCAAAATGTAGTAATTGTCGTCCTGTTGGTCACAAAATGATGTAACATTACGTTGTTGATAAGAATCATTCTGCTTGAAGATAGAGAACATTTTTTTTATTAGCAGTAGTTACTTTATTGCAAAGTAGTAATATGAAGTAATGTCATAATGGAGTTTAATTTATAGTTATTGATAGTTTCTATCAGTTATAAACTTTACTATGAAGTTTATCGTTGATAGCTGCTATCAATGATAGACTTCAACATGTATATTAACAAAAAAAATTCTCAATAAAATGCATCAATTAATATTAATTTGCAATTATTCAACATGTTAATACTAATTTCTTAATGGGAACACAAAAGCTTATAACTTGCAATGATTATTCAATCTGTGATCGAACATTTTTCTATATTAATATGATAAAATCAACTAAATATGAAGAGGTAACGCCATTGTGAAATCTTTATCATCATTATGGTCTATCATTAATAAACTTCAACCTGTGGTCCAACACATTCTATATCAATTGAACAAAATCAAATAAAATATGAAGTTTATCAGTGATATTTTCTATCATGAAATATCCGCAAAACTAATAATACAATATCCATTTACTCAATGAGAGAGTTGCAAATAAAAACTAGGGATAAATCAATCGGTCTCTTGCAATATTCTAGTCTTTTGCATTCTCCAACATTTTCTTTGATCGATTAAGTTGTCTCTTCGGCCTAACATTTTTAACATCCTTTGCTATTTCCATCATTTTCATTTTTTTTTCTTGAACAACCTGAAATGATAATGTCCAATTAGAGTTTATAAATATATATTATAATGAAAACAATCTAAACATCTTCCAAGTCTATTAGTGACAGAAACACATCACT
This sequence comes from Cucumis hystrix, assembly GCA_025688845.1. NCBI lineage: Eukaryota > Viridiplantae > Streptophyta > Magnoliopsida > Cucurbitales > Cucurbitaceae > Cucumis > Cucumis hystrix. Next base: position 13,436,702 of record CM046891.1, on the reverse strand, counting down.
TATAGACTCTAAACAATAACACACAAAATATGCTTTCACATTAAACTAAAGTATTTACTAAACATATTCCAAGTCTATCAATGATAGAATGTATCATTGATAGATTAAGAAACAACACTTAAACTAAAACATCCACCAATACACCTTACCCCAAAAAAAACCAAACATCCTCAAGGTCTATCAAGTCTATCAATAGTAGAAATATATCACTGATAGACCATAAGCAACAACATATAGAAAAATGCACATTGAACTAAAGAATCTACTAACGTCGCAATGCAAACAAACTAAACATCCCTCAAGTTTATCACTGATACGAACATATCAGTGATAGACCATATCCCTAAGCAACAAAACACAAAATGAAAACAATTTAGCATGCCAAAGAAAAAGGTTCAACATCTTCCAAATCTATCAATCACTGACAAGAACATATCACTGATAGACCATAAGCAACATCCCACACAAAATATGCACATTAAACTAAAGTATTTACTAAACATATTTCAGGTCTATCAATGATAGAACGTATCATTGATAGATTAAGAAACAACACTTAAACTAAAACATTCACCAATACACCTTACCGCAAACAAACAGATTAACATAAAAAAAAAAAAAAGTTCAATATCCCAACACAAACAAGTTCAACATCCTCCAAATCTATCAATCATTGATAGAAACATATCACTGATAGACTTTAAGCAACATCACACAAAAAATGCAGTTTAACTTAGATCTTCTACTAACCAAATCTATCAATCATTCGATTTCAAACAAATAGAAAAAGAAGAAAATCTATTTCAAATATATTACCACCAAACAGAAAACAAAAATACCGAAAGAATGTGAACTGAAGCAGAAATCCTGAAGCAAAGCTGAAAACCTAAAGCAAAGATAGTGGAAGACGATAAAGTGGAGAATGTGAAGCGAAGTCGAATACAAAGGCACCAAAATTGCAAAAGAAAATCGGAATACGAAGGCACCAGAATCGCAAAAGAAAATCGAAATACGAAGGCACCAAAATCGCAAAAGAAAATTGGAATACGAAGAAAAAGAAGAAAGTGGAAGATGGAAGACAGAAGGAATACGTAAAGTGTATTTGGGGGCATTTTCGTCTTTTACCTTGGAATTTAATTAAAATTTGCCATATTTGCAATTCTTTTAAAGATTTGCTATATCCTTAGTTAATTTGTAGTAATTTGCTATATTCCCAGTCAGCCCTAATATAAAGTTTATCAAACTTTATTATATAAATTTCATTTTGTATATGATTCAAAATTGATTTATGAGAGATAAAATATTTGAATGAGTTCAAATATTAATTTAATGTGAGTTGGATTCATATTAAAATATATTAGTTATGAGAGAAACTTATATTTGAATATGATTTAAATTTAATTTAAGTTAAATATAAGATATTTAATTTAGGTAATTAATAGTTTAGTTTTATTTTATTTTATTTAATTAATATAAATCTATAAGAGATTGGAGAGATATTCATTAAATAAGATTTGAATGAAATATTAATTAAATATGATTTAATTAATTATTAACTAATTAATTAATTGTTAATTAATTAATATATTTGAAATTTCTATTAATTTAATATTTTTTAAATTAATAGAATCTCATGATTCTCTCCTAATCCCTTTCCTACTCCAAGAAGGAAAGAAAGTTATAAATATTAGAAGAAAACAGTTTTCTTTAATGCATTAATCAAGAAAAAAAAGTCATTGATTTTTCTCTCTAAACTTTTTTTCATCCCAATTGGTTCCACAAACCAATCTCATCCTAGAGGATAGGAAGGTCTCCGACGGTTGGTGTCCCAATTTGGAGATTCACTTTATAGATTCAGAGACATAAACAAGTAAGTTTTTCTTTCTCTAATCTATAATTAGAAAGCATGCTTAGCCTTCAAGTCTTAATAAGAAAATTAGTTTCTTAATTATTTTTGTCAATGTATTGGTATTTTAAGATTTCCAAATTAAATTGAGTAATGGTTCTGTAAAATCTTCCGCTACCATAGGAATTTTATCCCTTCATTCTCAACTCGTCTTCAACCTCTCCTTAACAACCACTTCATTCTTTCCTCAGCCTATTTCATTTCTTTCTCGGTCTCCATACGAAATCATCCCATCGTCTCTTGAATCATCTTCAACCACGCTGTTTTGGGTTTAATGATCGGGAAAAAGAAATCCTCCTTTTTCCCTCAACTCATCTTCAACCTCTTCCGGTTGTTCTTTGGCCTTCGTTTTCTTGTGGGGGAAAAACCCCTCTTGTTGTAATATTTGTTTCTCTCACACTCTCCTCACCTCATTGCCTCCAAAATATATGGGTTTCCCCTTTCGATTTCGTTGAACGACTGGGTTTAGACTGTACGAAACTCAAACGCTTGTATGTTCACCACTCATCTCGGTGAACATGCAATTCTGACTCAGTTTTTCCCCTTCCACTTTCCCTTGTCGCTTAGACTCCCATTTGTCAATCAGACTTCTTTTCACACTGATTTGGACACTTGCTACACTATCCTTACTATCATTTTGTGCATATGAGATGTTTGAGCAAGGTAGGGTTGGAGGTAAGCGGTTCGAACTCAAGTTTCTTCAAAATCGATGAGGAGGATTGTCTTGGAACTTGTCTAAATTTTTATTTCTGATTAGTTTTGTTTGTTACTTCAATTTTCTTACACATCTGTGCATATTTGGGCATCTCGGTTAGAAACTACAATGCTGTTTTTTTTTTTTTTTTTTTTTT